>CM060107.1:36833661-37256161 GCA_030522415.1 Channallabes apus
TATTTCATCAGCATTCGTCTAAATTGCCTTACAGCATTGTCAAGCGCAGCTAGTAAGTATATTTCCTTTTAACTAAATATACTATATGTCAGGGTTATATATATATATATATATATATATATATGTATGTATACACACATGTGTATATATATATATATATATATATATATATATATATATATATATATACAGTGGTGTGAAAAACTATTTGCCCCCTTCCTGATTTCTTATTCTTTTGCATGTTTGTCACACTTAAATGTTTCTGATCATCAAAAACCGTTAACTATTAGTCAAAGATAACATAATTGAACACAAAATGCAGTTTTTAAATGAAGGTTTACGTTATTAAGGGAGAAAAAAAACTCCAAATCTACATGGCCCTGTGTGAAAAAGTGATTGCCCCCCTTGTTAAAAAATAACTTAAATGTGGTTTATCACACCTGAGTTCAATTTCTGTAGTCACCCCCAGGCCTGATTACTGCCACACCTATTTCCATCAAGAAATCACTTAAATAGGAGCTACCTGACACAGAGAAGTAGACCAAAAGCACCTCAAAAGCTAGACATAATGCCAAGATCCAAAGAAATTCAGGAACAAATGAGAACAAAAGTAATTGAGATCTATCAGGCTGGTAAAGGTTATAAAGCCATTTCTAAAGCTTTGGGACTCCAGTGAACCACAGTGAGAGCCATTATCCACAAATGGCAAAAACATGGAACAGTGGTGAACCTTCCCAGGAGTGGCCGGCCGACCGAAATTACCCCAAGAGCGCAGAGACAACTCATCCGAGAGGCCACAAAAGACCCCAGGACAACATCTAAAGAACTGCAGGCCTCACTTGCCTCAATTAAGGCCAGTGTTCACGACTCCACCATAAGAAAGAGACTGGGCAAAAACGGCCTGCATGGCAGATTTCCAAGGCGCAAACCACTTTTAAGCAAAAAGAACATTAAGGCTCGTCTCAATTTTGCTAAAAAAACATCTCAATGATTAGCAAGACTTTTGGGAAAATACCTTGTGGACCGACGAGACAAAAGTTTAACTTTTTTGAAGGTGCGTGTCCTGTTACATCTGGCGTAAAAGTAACACAGCATTTCAGAAAAAGAACATCATACCAACAGTAAAATATGGTGGTGGTAGTGTGATGGTCTGGGGTTGTTTTGCTGCTTCAGGACCTGGAAGGCTTGCTGTGATAGATGGAACCATGAATTCTACTGTTTACCAAAAAATCCTGAAGGAGAATGTCCGGCCATCTGTTCGTCAACTCAAGCTGAAGCGATCTTGGGTGCTGCAGCAGGTCAATGACCCAAAACACACCAGCAAATTCACCTCTGAATGGCTGAAGAAAAACAAAATGAAGACTTTTGAGTGGCCTAGTCAAAGTCCTGACCTGAATCCTATTGAGATGTTGTGGCATGACCTTAAAAAGGCGGTTCATGCTAGAAAACCCTCAAATAAAGCTGAATTTCAACAATTCTGCAAAGATGAGTGGGCCAAAATTCCTCCAGAGCGCTTTAAAAGACTCGTTGCAAGTTATCGCAAACGCTTGATTGCAGTTATTGCTGCTAAGGGTGGCCCAACCAGTTATTAGGTTCAGGGGGCAATTACATTTTCACACAGGGCCATGTAGGTTTGGATTTTTTTTCTCCCTAAATAATAAAACCCCTCATTTAAAAACTGCATTTTGTGTTTACTTGTGTTATCTTTGACTAATAGTTAAATGTGTTTGATGATCAGAAACATTTTGTGTGACAAACATGCAAAAGAATAAGAAATCAGGAGGGGGGCAAATAGTTTTTCACACCACTGTATATATATATATATGTGTGTGTGTGTGTGTGTATGCGCACGCGTGTGTGTAACAATATTAGTCAAAAGTTTGGATAACAAACTTGTCAAAAAGACTAGTTTTGTAATAACAGATGGCAGCACAAGACTGTACGCACAGTCACAGCAAGTACCAACCTTCATAAGTCAGTGTGCCAAAAAATATTGTTCTGCCTGCATCTGGAGCTGTGCAACTGGTGCTATTCTGACGATGAGCGTTACCACAATCTGCGATTTTATCTTCGACAGCAAGAACAAAGAGCAAATGAGAAATTCTGTGTGAAACTGGGCAAATCTGCCACAGAGACGTTTGACATAGTTTATGGCGATGCTGCAATGAGTCGTTTGAGGTGTTTTGAGTGGCACACGCGATTCAAGAGCAGGAGAACATCACTGGAAGGCGACGCAAGATCAGAAAGACCTTCAATGAGCTCAAACCCTGAAAATGTCAAAACCATTCAGCAACTTTTGCATGATGATTATCAGAGAACAATCCATAACATTACTGCCGATGTACAGTAGGTGTGTCATAAGGAACAGTTCAGGCAATCCTCACATGTGAATTGAACATGCCGTGTTGTTGCCAAGTTCATCCCAAGAAGCGCATGCATGCTATATGATACTCTGTACTCGTAAACCAAAACTTGTTTTTTTTCCAAGTCAAAATTTATTTAAAATCTTTGCTTGTCTTGCGGAACCCTTGCAACCCCGTTACTCACAATCCGAGGTTCCACTGTATATTGTATAGTTCATAAGAACACACACATGTATGTGTTTTCATAAACTATTCAAATGATCAAATTGTAGTAACAAGTTGGATATTATTAATTAATAATCCTTGTGATTAAATTTCTCATGAACAAAGTCATGAAACCTATAATTATGTATTATTACTGTGTACTGTGGATATATAAGTCGATGTTTACTTGTACTATTTATGTGTTTGTATATCTATATAGTTTCCAAACTTGAAACTTCTGATGATTCAGTGGACCCGCTGCTTCAGCTGATTTCCCTCCAGAAAGCTTTGGGTTGCTGGGAAATGACATCTTCACTCGCAGAGGTGTTTGGAAAGACCGAACAAGTGCTGATGAAGCATATCCCTGAACAGGTTAATACACCTTACATGTATATGTAGCATTATGTATGACCCAAATGGCGATGCTACCAATAAATTCTAACTGTTTGTGTCCATAATAATACTAATTAACAATGACATTAATTGGAAAATTTATGATTAAGTATATGAAATAGTCCTTAATAGTCACAAACAAAAAACAACAAAAATAAAAGAATGACACAAGATACAAATAACTGTAGGGCTTTGCAACAATGGACAAGTTCACGTGCTTTAAAAACAGTCCAAACAAGAAAAGAGTGATGTAACTAAAGATGCAGTTCAAAACTCAAACCTGGTATTACAGTATACCGTAAAAGGTAAGAGACCAGGCTAGATGTTATGGAAATGTTCTTCCATAACCTGACACCAAACTCTTACCCTTACATGTAAATACTTATAATAAATATTTGTGTTTCTTTTTATTAAACATACTTTAAAGCACATACAGTAAGACAATATACATAACACAAAAAAATATACAGTACTGTACAAAAGGTTTAGGCGTGGAAGGAAATAACGAAAAGTAAGATGCTTTCAAAAACAGAAGTGTTGAAATGTTATTTTTATAACAAAATGGAAAGTAAATAAACAGAAGTGAAATCCATATGAAAAGACGCATTTTGTGTGACCACCCTTGTATAGTACGGTAGGTACACTTTCACACAGCTTTTGAATGAACTCAACTGGTAGGTTGTTGCAAAATCTTCATGCAAAACCTCTCGATGATGTTGTGATCAGGGCTCTCTGGGGACCATCTCAGTTCCAGGACTCCTTGTTCCTCTCTACACTGTAGTTTGTTCTTAATGACTTTAGCTGTATGTTTGGTCCTGCATTTACTGCTGAATAAATTTGAGGCCAATCAGAAACCTCTCGGATGGTCTTGCATGATGGATGAGTATCTGCCTTGAGGATTGAGGATACCAATCCTGAACAAATGTCAGACTCCGTTTACAGAAATGCTGTAGTTTTAACATAGCTGTTTCTGTTTCAGTTGATAAGTTTATTTCAACCTACTGTACATATAAACTTGATGATCATTAACAATGTCTTGGTATAATTGGTTAATCATAGACCCAAGTCTTATCCTACAAAATCCTTGAGTTTGTGTAAGTGTAAGAATTGATGCTGGTTTGAGGTAATGCCAAATTTTCATTTGATTTAGGGTTTTTATATTCGCTCACTTTATTTTTTGTGAATTGATTTAAAAATACACCTGCCTAAAACGTTTGCACAGTCAAATACCTACACTGCTTGGCAAACAAATGTACACTCCAATCTTTTATACACCTTTAGCTTTGATTAAACCATGCAATCTGTTGGCCAATACATGTGTTAAAATTCCTCATGATTCGTCTCTTTCACAAATTGAGTGCTGTAATATGTTCGTACCATAGGGAAAGAAAACAGCATAATCTGGTCTTTCAGTATATTGATGTAATCATCTGACTTTATATTCATTCATTCATCTTCTATACCGCTTTATCCTATGATCAGGGTCGCGGGGAGCCTGGAGCCTATCCCAGGAGGCTTTGGGCACAAGGCAGGGTACACCCTGGACAGGGTGCCAATCCATCGCAGGGCACACACATACACACACTCACACACCCATTCACACACTACGGGCAATTTGGGAACGCCAATTAGCCTAACCTGCATATCTTTGGACTGTGGGAGGAAACCGGAGTACCCGGAGGAAACCCACCAAGCACGGGGAGAACATGCAAACTCCATGCACACAGAGACGGTAATCGAGCCTAGCTGGGGAATTGAACCCGGACCCTGGAGGTGCAAGGCAACAGTGCTAACCACTACACCACCGTGCCGCTGACTTTATATTATTGACTTTCAGACAGGGCCCAAAACCTCAACTGCTCTAGCTATATTATGTCGCTTAAAGTAAAATACATCTAGTTAGTATATGAATTATGTAGTAAGTATATAAATGTTTAACATGATTTTTACATATAGATGCTTTTATCCCAGTTGGTATATTTCCTATTTGTTTCTGAGTACAGGTGAAGCCAGATGTCTGGGCTACACTTCTGGCTCTGATTTGGTTACATGGCTTTAAGATTGATGCACAGGTCGAGTGGCAATTTTTGGCCATGAAAGCAGTGGCATGGATCCGCACTCAAAAAGGTAATCTCCATGCTTCATCAGTTATTTAATCGTAAAATTAAACAAAAACAGCTTAATTTAATTCTCAAAATATTCCACATTTTGATTAAATTGTCTTGCTGGCATGATGATGATTATGTATAATAATATGTGTAATAATAATTATTATGATTATGTGTAATAATAATTGTGTATGTGTGTATCTGTGTTTTAGTGGGCAACCAGTCAGAGTGTTTGCGGGTTGGTAACTCTCTACTGGGCTGCCAGGTTAAAGAAGATGCTCTTGGACTCTGAAGATTTTACTCTCTTGCACAAAAGCCTTTGAAAAATTGGCATAATTTCTTTAATTTTTTATAGTATAAGCTTTACTTTACTAACCAAATTTTGGTTATAATTGAGTTCATGTCAGTGGAATTACTATTATGGCTAATGTTAATATTTTATCATGCATATGATGGTCCAAGAATCTAACCAAAATTAGTGAGTCACAGGTTGAATGTAGCTGTTTGCTAATGATTAAAGAAAGAAGCTCATATACAATGCCCGGAGCAAGGAATTATTGAAAATTTTTTTTAAATAAATACAATATTATTAATCATTTAGAATATGTGTTGGTTACATGATATACACTTTTTGGCTTTGTACTGCCTTTTACTATATACTGTACTTTTATTATATCTGTCAGCTTAATTATTTTAGTTTCAATTAATTACATTTTTCAAAGTGCTAAATTATGGGTTCTTTTTTAAGTTAGCTTATGTTATTTGGGAATCAACTTAATAAAACTCATTTATGCAATCCTATTTGTAAGCATTTATTCGTGTCATTTCTATACATTTTTATATAAAGCTTTTGTTATCTCCATGCTTGATTCTTCAAGTAGCTTTCAACTGACAGCTTAAACAGTAAGTCTTGAAATGTGTGCAGTAATTCTAATTCAGATAATTTTTAAAGGTTATAAATAAAGAACTATTCATTCATAATAGTTTAAATACAGATAGTAAAGTTTTGGATAACTTATTATTTTGTATTTATTGGTATATATTACTTAATTACTTTGTAGTTGTACAAAAATAAATAAATAAATAAATAATCGATTCCTGTGACTACTGCATCAACCTTATTGGGAACTTGTAAATCTGCTTTCGTCAATTAAGAATGTACCTAATTATCCTACCACATGGCAGCAGCACAGTGCATGAAGCCGCACAGCTACAGGTCAAGAGCATCAGTTCTTTTTTCTTTTTTTAAACGAAACACCACAATGAAGATAAATTGTGGTATATGTGACTTTAACTGGGGCTCCAGTACTATATATATATATATATATATATATATATATAATTATTTCCCCCCCCCCCCCCCCCCCCTTTTTTTTTTTTTTACGCCTACAGCTTTAACTGAATTCCGCTGCAGGGGTCTGCTGACTGCAAACTGTAGGAGTGGTTTTTAGCTCGTTCACGGTCAGTCTGAAGTTAGCTGTCTGTAAATACTCTCCCACTGAGAACCGTTATTTTTTTCAGGGTTTTACGAAGATTCCCACAAAAATAGAGCAAAATGGTGGACTGTGGCTTGTTGACAAACAAGAAGGAGGCTGGTAAGAGTTAGTGTTGTTGTTTTTTTTTAAATAAGAAAGTGCTCTCTCTCTCTTTTGTACATGTCTTGTTTATGATGCGTTTCTGAAACGTTTCTCTAGCTGTACATGAGAAATACATTTAGTTCGCTGTCGAAAGGCTTGTGGACACATGTTACATGATAAAGGATATTATGGAATATCATAACCGTTCCCTGTTATTAAGACAGTTATAGAGTTATATACAGTCACTGTTTAAGTCATTTATCGTGCGCGTGACATGTAGTTCTACATGGAAATGAAGAAAAAAAACACTGTTTTTTGCCCCTCACTCACAAGGATAAACCGAAACTAGCGAACACATTCACCACTGTACCGCGGGAAACTTTATATTCGCATTTCCGACTTCAATAGCTGCTTAAATAAAGCCGCAAATAAGATCCCTACATACATATATTTGCTATCTTCATAGTCTTTAAGCTACACCCGCTTTTTTCTCCCTCGATTATACATTTTCGAAACCATAAACCCCATTATTCTCAGCGACTGATTTAGGGATTATCGGAAAAATGCAGCAAAAACAAAAAGCGTAGAACAACATTGATCTTCCCTTTTGTTCAGCGCCCGAAGGATCAAAAAGCAAATACGGTGCCACACTAGAAACTAGAAATGCCTGATAAAATATAAATTTTTAACAACAATTGTAATTTTTAATAAAAAAAATTTAAGCTTTCCTGTTTTTATTACTGCAAGAGAGTTACATGGTAATCATGTTCAAGGGTGTAGATTTGCTCTGGACATTGGTGGGGACCTATGACTCCACCCCCCCACCCAGAAATAAACTGCTGTCATATTTGTTTGACATCAATATTGTCCAGACTGTTCTGGTGGACTTCGCATACAGCAGCATTGTTCAATCTCATTTGTGTCATTGTTGATGCAGTCAGTGAATGCATTTTAAAAACTATTTGTGCGAAGTGGATTGTCTATTGGTGAACTGTAACTAAATTCTAGTCATGACAATATTAGTATGTAGCATATCAATTTCTTTCACAAAACTGATTTCTGACAAATAGTCATCATTAGATTAGGAGAACTGACAGGGATCATATTTATACTTTTACATTTAGCTGTTTAATCTGCTGTTAGTTTTAAGTCCGTATTCACAGACTATAGCCTGCCCTGCTATAATAAGGCTGAATCCCATTTCTACCCCTTACCCCTTCACATAGCCCTACCCCTCCGTTTGGCGCGTTCACGTGAAGGGGTAGGGGTGTCTCATTTCTCTTTTGGTTGGAGGGGGAGGGGGAAGGGGAAGGGCCAGATAGCCCTCCAAACGAAGATTTTTCAGGACCTCACTTCAAACGAAGGGCTAAGCGAAATTTTCAACATGGCTGCTCACTCGAGCAAACAGACCCATAAATGTAAATTTTTGCCATAAATAAAGATTTTTATGACAAGTTTTCATTATATGTATATTACCTCTAGTCTTGTGTTTGTGTTTATGGTGATGTTCTGTAAAGAAATGTTTGCAAAAAAATCGCTAAAGTTTGCTAGCGGATAGCACCGATTGCATGATATTACAAATATATATTTTATTTTTATATTTTTTTATAATTTATATTATGTATAGGGATGAAATACGGCGCAAAAAAACTTTGGGAGTGAGTAATCTCTCTCTTATTGCAATGTGTGATAAACATCGGCGCATGTCCTTTAACGTAACATTAGGAACTAGTGACAACGTATGATGACGTTTAACAGTGTTGTAGTGGTGTCCCATTTCTTAGGGGAAAAATTTAAACCCTTCCCCTTTCCACTTCGTTTCAAGGGACAAGGGGAAGGGGCAAGGGGTAGGGGAAGGGGTAGGGGAAGGGGTAGAAAATAGAAATGGGATTCAGCCTAAATGTGCGTCAAAGCGGTAGAAAAAAAAACATTAGCATTAACGTTAACTGTTGTCGGTACTTTGATGGACTTTGATGGATTCACTAGCGAACTTGAAGTTACTTACACTTTATTTGAAAAAAAGCTCCTTATGTCCAGTTTCTTTTTTTTTTTTGCTGCCGCCATCCTCACCTGTATGTAAACCAATACACCTTTTTGCACGGGAAAAAAAATCCACTGCATTTGGCGCTGCTTGTATCTGAATGCAGCCATAGGCTCTCACATGATAGCAAGGAAAGGCACAGCCAATCAAAATGTTCATATGTGTTTTGGGGGCGGGAGGACTCAAGGAGAGAACGTGATATATTCCTTTCTGCGTGTCTAGGTGAATGTTGACAGCACGTTTTATAAATTTTTTTTTTTAAGTGGATTAAATTATTGGTGGGGACATTTCAATGGTCGGAGGATATTGGTGGGGACACATCTCCTCCGTCCACCGTAAATCTACGCCCCTGATCATGTTCATATGCAAATTATACTCGAATATGAATTAATTTATATAATGAAAATCATTATATAAAAATTAGCCTCATACGTTATTTTAAAGAAAAAATATTTAGATATTAAGAAATTCTCTATTTTTAACACCACAAGATGTTGCTTACTCCACCCTGCACACCTACTAAACTCAATGTTTACATTTTGTTTTATTTGTAAATTTCTCATTAAAATTCTTAAATTAGATGTTACGGAACCGGATGGTTTCATCTTCAAAAGCTCCTCACCTATACCAGCTAGGGAGGCCATCCATATCTACATACATACATACATCATCACGCATGCACACGCATACTGTACAGTACACACACCGACACACTGCACAACATACTGTATACACCTTTGAATTTCTTAGTAAATGTTTTTTTTTTAAAATACCTTTTCTGCATAATTTATTGCAAGTTTAAAAGGTTCTGAACCAGAATCAAAAAATAGATTCCAATAAGACCATGATTTGGAGTTCTCATTGCTGCTTTTAAAACACACATTATGATTTTTTTTTTGGATTGGCACCCTGTCCAGGGTGTACCCTGCCTCGTGCCCTTAGCCTCCTGGGATAGGCTCCAGGCCCCCGTGATCCTGAATACAGGATAAAGCAGTATAGACGATGAGTGAGAGTGAGTGAGTGCAAATGCTATTTGAACCTAGAGTAAACTAGCCCATATGGATATTTAGATGAATCAAGCCTACTATAAGTTGGAACTGCACCCAGATTCAAAGTACATAAAATTTCAATACACCTTTATTTCCAAAACATCTCACATGGTTGTCCCTCTGATGAACTCATGACCCGTGTCACTCCCAAAGAGAACCTCAACATCTACAGCTCTGCAACCTCCAACTCTGCCTCCTGTCTTTTCTTCAGTGCCACTGTCTCTAAGCCGTAGAGCATCGCTGGTCTCACAACTGTTCTGTACACCTTTCCTTTCATTCTCGCTGATACTCTTTTATCGCACAACACACCTGAAACTTTTCTCCACCTATTCCAACCTGCCTGTACTCGTCTCTTCACCTCCTTTCCACACTCTCCGTTGCTCTGGACCGTTGACCCTAAGTACTTAAAGTCCTGCACCTTCTTTACCTCTGCTCCCTGTATCCTCATCGTTCCTCTTGGGTTCCTCTCATTCACACACATGTATTCCGTCTTGCTGCGGCTAACCTTCATTCCTCTGCTTTCCATAGCGTACCTCCACCTCTCCAAATTTTCCTCCACCTGTTCCCTGCTCTCGCTACAAAGCACAATGTCATCTGCAAACATCATAGTCCATGGAGACTCCTGTCTAACCTCATCTGTTATCCTGTCCATCACCAGAGCCGATCCATGATGCAGACCCACCTCCACCTTGAACTCTTCTGTCACACCTACAGCACATCTCACCACTGTCTTACAACTCTCATACATGTCCTGCACCACTCTAATAGCGCTTTTCCACTGCATAGTACGGCACGACACGGTTCAGTTCAACTCACTTTTGGGGGGGTTTAGTACATGGTACCTGGTCCTTTTTTTGGTACCACCTCAGCCGAGGTTCCAAGCGCGCCGAACCATTACCAAAACGTGACGTGTAAACTCTGCTGGTCACTGATTGGCCGGAGAAAATCGTCATTACTGAACTTGCGACACGAGACACAACAGAACCGCTATATTTAGAACAGCCAGAGAAGGATCGGACGCACCTTTTTGTATTAACCAAAAATTTTTTTTGGCTGCCATCAGCCTCTTTTGAAACAAACTCCTTCGTCTCGCTGTTAAAAACATCCACATGCCGAGAATGAAGAACACCATTCCGTCGATATGCTCCATTGTTGTGTGTTTGTTTGTGGCGCGTTTACGATGATGTCACCTCAGTAGAGGCGCCGCAACTAAAACGACACGTGAATAATCCCGCCCACTCTAAAGCATTACTAAACTGCAGTGGAACCGCAAACCGAGCCGAACTGAGCCGAACCGAAGTGAGCTGTACTGAACCGTGCTGTGCCATACTATGCAGTGGAAAAGAGGCATAACATACTTCTCTGCCACTCCAGCCTTCCTCATACAACACCACAGCTCCTCTCTCGGCACCCTGTCGTATGCCTTCTCTAAATCTACAAAGACATAATGCAGCTCTTTATTACCTTCTCTGTACTTCTCCACCAGCATCCTCAAAGCAAATACTGCATCTGATGTACTCTTTCTAGGCATGAAACCATATTGCTGCTCACAAATGCTCACCTCTGCCCTTAACCTAGCTTCAACTAATCTTTCCCACAGCTTCATTGTATGGCTCATTAGCTTTATACCTCTGTAATTGCCACAGCTCTGCACATCTCCCTTGTTCTTAAAAATCGGCACCAATACACTTCTCCTCCATTCTTCTGGAATCCTTTCACTCTCCAAGATCTTGTTAAACAAACTAGTCAGAAACTCTACTGCCACCTCTCCTAAGCACTTCCATACCTCCACAGGTATTTCAACAGGACCAACAGCCTTTCCACTCTTCATCCTCTTCAACGCCCTTCTCACCTCACTTTTACTAATATTTGCTACTTCCTGCTCCACAACAGTCACCTCTTCTACTCTTTGTTCTCTTTTGTTTTCCTCATTCATCAACTCCTCAAAGTACTCCTTCCATCTTCCCATCACCCTCCTGGCATCTGTCAGTATATTTCCAACTCTGTCTTTAATCACTCTAACCTGCTGCACATCCTTCCCATCTCTATCTTTCTGCCTCGCCAACCTGTACAGATCCACCTCACCCTCCTTACTGTCCAGCCTAGCATACAAGTCCTCATATGCTCTTTGTTTGGCCTTTGCCACCTCTACCTTCACCTTACGCTGCATCTCTCTGTACTCCTGTCTACTCTCTTCAGTCCTCTCAGAGTCCCACTTCTTCTTAGCTAGCCTCTTTCCCTGTATACACTCCTGGACTTCCTCATTCCACCACCAAGTCTCCTTGTCCACTTTTCCCTTACCTGATGATGCACCAAGTGCCCTCCTACCTGTCTCCCTGATCACTTTGGCTGTAGTTGTCCAGTCAACTGAAAGCACCTCCTGACCACCCATAGCCTGTGTCAACTCCTCCCTAAAGACTACACAACATTCTTCCTTTCTCAGCTTCTACCAGGGGCTACCAGGAGTGAGAAACTTCTGATCTGACATTATTGTCTACAGTATGGACACAGCAAATGACGACAAAAATCTGAAAGGGGTATTCCAGGGACAGTCAAGGACTCACTTTGAAAAGTTTGAAATGTGAAGTTGACAAGACATCCTTTGGATTCATTGGATGTGTTGAGCAAAAATGAAATTGAACCTGATCCAAGCAAACGGGAAAACATTGACCAAACTAATCCACCGATGTCTCCTGTGGAAGTTCAAAGTTTCTTTGAAACGACCAACTACTTGTGTAGGTTAATAGAAAACGATGCAACCATCTCTCAATTACTATGTGTGCTAACAAAGAAAAGATGTGAATTGGACATGATGTCCGAAAGAACAGTTTGCATTTTACAAACTGAAGCAATGTCTGACAGACAGCAAATCTCTAGCTTACTATGATCCTTGCTTTAAGATTGAGCTTGTTGTAGATGCCAGTCCAGTAGGACTAGGACCAATCCTCCTGCAGAAACATGGTGAAGATTTCAAGTAGGCTTATGCCAGTAGACCTTTAACCCTAGTAGAGAAGTGTTACTTGCAGACAGTGTGAGGCCTGTGCCATTGTGTGGGGCTGTGAGTATTTTCACACCTATCAGGTTGAACTCCGTTCCTAGCTGACAACTGAAAATACTGTAACTGACCATAAACCCCTGAGCTGATACTGAAAAAATTGTACTATACAATCGTACAGTGACACAAAGCTTGCCAGTGGCACAACAACCATCACAAGCTCTCAGAACTTATAAAAGCTAGGAGGATTTGTCATCCTGAAGGGCGTGAGTTGATTTTCGTGAATATATATATTTTTTCGTGCACGTGAATTGGGTTCCACAGAAGTGAATTGGGATACGCATGTGTGCATCGTGTCTATTGTGTGAATTATTAATGAGACTATTTTGGTTCCATACAAGTCCAGGACTTACCTCTGTTGTAGAGGAACTTTGTTGTACTGTAGCTGCCTACTCGGGTTGCTACGCCACAGGTTTGTGCACAATTCAGAATTTGAGAATTGGCCGCCATTCAATTCATGAGTTGGAATTTGAATTGAATTGACTCCGCCCCACAGGAAGTTGAATTTGGCAATTCAAAGACATTCCACATAGTCATACAACAGAAAGAATGTGTTGAATCTCACATACAATTACATTAATTTTGTAATTTAATAGCATAATTTCATTACACATACAGTAGGATGCGTAAGTTTGGGCACCCTTGTTAATCTTCATAATTTTCTTGTATAAATCGTTGAAAATTTCAGTTAAATATATCATATAGGAGACACACAGTGATATTTGAGACGTGAAACGAAGTTTATAGGATTTACAGAAAGTGTGCAATAATTGTTTAAACAAAATTAGGCAGGTGCATAAATTTGGGCACCACAAAAAATAAATTAACTCAATATTTAGTAGAAATATGGGTAGGTTACATTTACAACAACATGTTTGCTGTATCTAGTAAACTACGTTAGATTACGGTCAAAAAGCTTGTGTCTCCACGATTCTGTATCTCAAACTGACCTTTTTTCCATGCAATAGTCATGCAAATACATGTAATAGTGGAATGACGTCACAGACCAACCTACGATTGTCACACCTGAATGCTTAACTAATAAACATAATAAAATAAAAATAAACACAACAACAAATTCATAAACTAAGATATGGCTCTTACACCTCCTTTTGCAGAAATAACAGCCTCTAAATGCTTCCTACTGTATACAGTAGCTTCCAATGAGAGTCTGGATTCTGGTTGAAGGTATTTTGGACCATTCCTTTTTACAAAACATATCTAGTTCTTCCGGTTTGATGGCTTCCAAGCATGGATAGCTCTCTTTAACTCACACCACAGATTTTCAATGATATTCAGGTCTGGGGACTGAGATGGCCATTTCAGAACGTTGTACTTGTTCCTCTGCATGAATGCCTTAGTAGATTTTGAGTAGTGTTTAGGGTATTTGTCTTGTTGAAAGATCCAGCCCCGGTGCAGCTTCAGCTTTGTCACTGATCCCTGGACATTGGCATGATGGAACCACCACCATATTTTACTGTACTGTAGGTATCAGGTGTTTTTCTTGGAATGCTGTGTTCTTTTTCCTCTATGCATAACGCCTCTTGTTACGCCCAAATAACTCAATTTTAGTTTCATCAGTCCACAGCACTTATTCCAAAATGAATCTGGGGTGTCCAAATGTGCTTTAGCATATCTCAAGCGGCTCTGTTTGTGCTGTGGGTGGAGAAAAGGCTTCCTCTGCATCACTCCCGCATACAGCATCTCCTTGTATAAAGTGCGCCGAATAGTTGAACGATGCACAGTGACTCCGTCTGCAGCAAGATGATGTTGTACATCTTTGGTGCTGGTCTGTGGGTTGACTCTGACTGTTCTCACCAGCCGTTGCTTCTGTTTATCCGAGATTTTTCTTGGTCTGCCACTTTGAGCCTTAACTTGAACTGTGCCTGTGGTCTTCCATTTCCTCAATATGTTCCTAACTGTGGAAACAGTCAGCTGAAATCTCTGAGACAGCTTTCTGTATCCTTCCCCTAAACCATGATGGTGAACAATCTTTGTTTTCAGGTCATTGGAGAGTTGTTTTGAGACCCCCATGTTTCTACTCTTCAGAGAATATTCAAAGAGGAGGGAAACTTGCAATTACACCCCTTAAATTCTCTTTCTCATAATTGGATTCACCAGTGTATGAATCCAAATCCATGGTCAGAGGTCACTGAGATTACCAATCCAATTTGAGTTCCAATAATTAGTTCTAAAGGTTTTGGAATCAATAAAATGACAACAGTGCCCAAATTTATGTACCTGCCTAATTTTGTTTAACAATTATTGCACATTTTCTGTAAATCCTATAAACTTCATTTCACTTCTCAAATTTCACTGTGCGTGTCTCCGATATACAGTGGTTACAAAATTGGAATGGCGATCTCGCCGCGTATACCGCCGTTTAAAGGCAACAGCGGCCAAAATAAATCAGTTGCATTTCAAAGTCATTCGTAAAATGGCCGCCAGGTGGCGCAAAATGACATTTTCATTCATCGCAGTAAATACAACAGTGATGGTAATTTCCACAACAAACATGAAAAATCTGAACCAGAGCTATTAATGTGTACTGTACAATAATGAGTAAAAAAAATTATAGTTGATTTATTAACTGAAATAAATGACCATATTTTTCAAGAGAATTTTCAAGCCCCACTCATCAAACAAAATTATAACGAAATCGGCCAAGTTTACTATTTATTTAAATATAAATTTATAAACCAATGAGATCAAATAACACCAAGTTATTATTATAACAAGCTTACTTCGTCACTTATCCAGAGCTTGCTTTATTAACCTTGCCTTATTTAACGTTACTTGGGTGCATCGTCTTTAAGTGCTTGCTTGGTGCAGCGGTTAGAGCACACGGTCAGTGATACATAAAGCGCCGGTTCGAATCCCGAGGGATGATGTTTTAAATTTTTTTATTTTAATTATAGCAAAATTAAAATAAAAAAAATTGTTGTATTTTGATTTTGCTTCAGCATACTATAGAAAAAACAGCAAACTCACACGCAACCAGTTTGTATTCTTTAAATTTAGGGGAGTGACGGCTCGGTCTGCTGCTGCTGCTGCGTGTGTGTGTGTGTGTCATTAGTGGTGGCCATCTGCAGTACCGGGAGTTTTGATTTACGACAGCTGTTTACGGCAGTGTAGTCCAGTGCGGGAGATGCATTGTGGGTAATGAAGTCCAGTGTTACATCTGTTACATTTTTGATAACAATAGTTTTTTTACAAACATTTCTAAACCAATAAGATCAAATGACACCAAGTTTAAAACAGATAAAATACACGTGCAAATAGTATAATTGTATAACAGGCTTACTTCGTTACTTATTTAACGCTTGCTTTCAAAGAAGTCGAGTGGCTTATTAACGCCACGGAGGTGTGTTGTCTCTTAGTGCTTGGTTGGTGTAGTGGTTAGAGCGCTCGGTCAGGGATTTACAAAGCGTCGGTTCGAATCCTGGATGATGCTGTTTTAAAAAATTGTTCTATTTTAATTTTACTCAGCAAACAAACACCAAACAAAAAATTTTATTATTCAGAGCACGATATACAACCGTAATGAGTCCCATGTGACCAACGTATTTAACAGTGATGAGTCCATAAAATCAGTAGCAGCTAATAATTATTAATTACTTTAGTTAATGCTGCTACTGATTTTATTCCAGCTTACCTGTTCAGGTTGATTGCGATTCTTTTTAAAATATTGTCTCAGTTTTATATGTTGTTCGTCTTGATGTTTGTCTTCTTTTCACTTGGCAACACTCAAATGCAAATTATTCACCGTGAATCAGCTGTTCTCACCTATCCATTCAGAGAAACTGAATGAGCTGAAATGAGCCTTTGTTTCACGACCGCGACACCCCTCTCTCTCACGCACATACAGTACAGAGTAGACCAAATCATTACAGTACATACTTTATCCAACGAACATGAAAAATATCCACATAATGATGAGTTAAGAAGCATTGCTTAATTTTCGTTTAGACAGACTGTTTGTATCTGATTATTGGTATTATTAAAGAACAGCAGCACAAACAACAACACAAGGGCTTGTACAGCAAAGAGTTAAATTTGTAACAGTAAAAGGCATCCGAATTTAAATATATAAATTACTAGAAACAAATTGAGCACACTATCAGAATAAAAAATAGAACAAATCAAATGTTTTTTACACATACACAAGGAGGATAATGATACCGAGTTTATATTAAAATATCAAATATTGTAATATTGTTTTTGTGTTATTATAAATAATGAAATGCAGTAGGCTGTTATGGTCATCATCAAAAGAAAATATATTAAGTAACAGATAATATTAGGTTTATATTTCAAATTAGATATAATGCTGATTTTCCAGCAGTAAAATTATTGTATCTCTACAGTTTACAAAACCTCCGCTGCGTGTATTCATTCACAGTCTCCAGAGCACGCACAGAGAAATAGGAGACTGTGGTTGAGGAGTGGATTGGAGAGAAGAGAGCTGTTCAGTTACTATAAAAAAAATCTAAAAATATATATATAAAAACATAATATGATCTTTTTGAGTTATGAGGTTTTTTTATTATACATAAGACAACCTTTCAGTTTTGTAAATATTCTAGTTATAGTGTGTTAAGTTTTTCTTTAGGTTAAACGGTTTTGAGAATTAGACCATCCAGCTAAGATCAATATTATGTCGTTGATTGATAAAATCTGGATTAAGGATATTTTATTTTGTTTTATTTATTTAATTTGTATTTTTCATCTTCCCCCCTGAGGGATTGCCACCTTATTGTGGTCAGGGGATTTGCGTGCCTCAGTGCTTGGATGTTTACCGAGGGCTCAAGGGAGGTGTGTCTGTGTGTGTGTGTGTCTGTGTGTGTGCGCGCGTGCGCTGTAGCCTGTGCTTTTTTCAGCGGATTTTTCCGCTACCGCAGATCAGTTTATCAACTTGTAATATATACATTTTAGGAATATATTAACATGTGGAGACATCATTATATGTTGAATGGAACTTGTAAGCCTTTGAATGGTGTTAAAAATACTTGCAAAACAAGTATTGCAGCCATACATTGGAGGGAACTTCTGAGGTGGTCAGTGATTGATGGCACGGTCGGTCGGAGGGGGTTGTGATCACACCTATAGATCTTTTGTTCTAGGCTATCGGTCAAATATCTCTCCACTTGGAAGCAAAAACATGCAAGGGATTTCAGCATCTCGACGCACATACTAAGCTGTTTATAAAGTAGACACTGTTTGTTTTTTCATTTTGTAATCTTTCCCGTGTTTACCGTGTACTGTACAATGTATATTCATTTTTTAATGAATTACTGTAAATAAACTACACATTCCGTTGATTTACCAGAAATGACTTTTCTGTTTTTTTGTGTGTGCTAAACTAAACTTCAGGGTCAAAGTAATAGCGATTTTATTTGAAAAGTATTATATATTTACAATGCTGATAAGTTCAAGCTTAGATTCATATATAAACTGCTTCAAAGTCTTTCCGTGACCGCTGAAATCCGACAGACGCAGGGCTCAAGGGAGGTGTGTCTGTGTGTGTGTGCGCGTGTGTATGTGTGTGTGTGTGCGCGCTGCAGCCTGTCATTTTCAGCGGATTTTTCCGCTACCGCAGATCAGTTAATCAACTTGTAATATATACATTTTAGGAATATATTAACATGTGCAGACATTTAAGGGTGCACTGCCCTCTCTTGCCCCTGCGTAGAGCCCACACACACACACATCTATCTATCTATCTATTATATAAATACACATTTGGAATCTGCATCTACATTTTCTGTTACAAGTATAGAATTAGGTTCAGCTGAGACTCATGATCAATGGTGTTAGGGTACTTATGTAGTGATAATTAGTTTCAGCCAAATCATTAAAACTAACAATGGACTATGACACTCTTGTTTTACACACATTGTTTTAGCGATAGTTTCACGGAAGCGAGTTCAGAACTAATCTAACCAAACCAAGAAAAAAACAAACATCCGAAGCTTCAAATAGAATGAACGAACTAATGAAATTGATATATATGTAATTGATATACTGTATATACAGACGTGTGTGTGTCATTTTAATTCAAATGAACATTTTAATGCTTTCTGATACACTTATCAACTTATCGACATACACTTATCAACACAAACTCTCCGTGCACGCACACACACAATCTCTAAAAAATTAATATTAATAACATACATATACAAATAAACAAAAATATAAACGTCTATATTGAAGTTTACGGTGAACGCAGAGTCGGCTAAGCAGACGTGATGACGCGCGCGCCCTCACCTCTGTTACGGCTGCCTACAGTATTTGGCCAAAAGAATTATAATAATTGAACGATATGCCTGGTCCTGGAAAGAGACATCAACAGTCCGGCGCTGAGAAACGAAAGAACCGAAAGAAAAAAAGCCTAAGATGAAGCCCGTGCATCAATTCCAGAAATAAAACTTTACTTTATTCTGTCGACGTTAATAATGTAATAACGTAACATTAACGTAAAATAACGCAAATTTCATTTAACAGCAGGGGGGACAATAAATATATATTTTTATAAATTTATTGCATTGTTTATGTTGTTTACAGTCAAGCCATCAACATACAATAAAATGTAAACATGAGATCTAAACTAAAAACTGTGCTCCCTGTGCTGGTGCTGGCAATATCATCTCTTTGTTCTGCTGTCTCCGGCTCCCTCCCTGGTTCTGAATCTGCCCACTTCCTCTACTCTCACTGTCTCAGAACAGACTGACTCCTGAAGCAGAAAAAAAATGCAGGAAATTATGTTTTCTAACATGCGTTAGATAGTTTTTTTTTATCACTCTATACACAATACTTTGCTATTTTTATAGATGTTGAGCATCGTGAGCAAGCCCGAGATCATATTAACGTTAATTATCACCAGCCGGCATTAATAGCACACGAGTAACGTGAGTTGGACGCACACCAATCGATTCGACTATGGTTAATCGCTCACTCCGTAGGCTCCCTGAATAGGCGGGAAAGGGATGGAACCGCGCATTCGTCCCGGCAGGAAAAAAAAAACTAAACAGATCTAACAGATGAGGACTCAGATTAATGTGCAAAAAATATATAATAAAACTATATAAGTCTACATAGCCTTTATAAGACTCTACCTTAAGCGCACTTAAAACATTTTAGTTAGTTTTAAAATAATAATTTTTAAAACATCACTCGGGATTCGAACCGGCGCTTTGTAGATCACTGGCCGAGTGTTCTAACCGCTATACCAAGCAGCCACTTAGAGACAATGCACACCAGAGACGTTAATAAGCCACTCGACTTCTTTGAAAGCAAGCGTACGTCTTTGATAAGTGACGAAGTAAGCCTGTTATAATAATAACTTGGTGTTATTTGATCTTATTGGTTTAGAAATTTATATTTAAATAAAACCCTACACACTTCTTTTCTAATTACACGTGATAAAATCTAAAGGCTCACTGTGTTAATATTTATTGTGCTTAAATTTGATCTTAATAAGATTTGATTTAATTTGAATTCTACATTTGTACTGTAATTATAGTACTGTGATTATGAATTCGGTCAACTACAGTGTTTCACTTGATGTTATCGGCTATTACGTGTATTATTGAGGCAGAGAATGAACTAAGGCATGAGGCGTCAGTCTGTAGTTATATAGCGCCACTCAGTGGTAAAAGCCAGGAAATGCACAGCAAATGCACATCCCGTAATGCGGCGGCGACGTTACATACGACGCTCCGATTTTGTAACCACTGTAATATATTTAACTGAAAAATTTTATCGTAACAATCAACGACTTATACAGGAAAATCATGAAGATTAACAAGGGTGCCCAAACTTACGCATCCCACTGTAACTAGTCACTCCTCAACCCTGCGTACATTTTGTTCCAACATATAGATAATGATCAAATTCTTGAAAGAAATTACTCCCTCAATGTTTGATTAGTTTTGTTTAAAATGTTATTTTCATTTCAAAGTAATCAAATAACACAAAGTCGAGTGTTGACCATGAAATTGTGTAGAAAAGAAGCTTTCAAACAAATGTCCACCTCAAATTGTTTGGCAACCATTTTAAATACTTGGTTAAAGCAAAGAATTCTGGGATATGGAGTCACGTTCCATTGTGTTCCACAAAATTACAATTACAATAAATCAAACTTAATTATGTGTTCTGTGACTAGAGCTTTTAACATTCATTGCTGGGGGGAAGCATTTCCTGTTAATGTAATCTGTACAAGTAGTTCAAACTAATATAATTTATAGAATATGTAATGAAATCATCTCTGACATAAATTGTAAAGCTTCATTGTTAAACACTTCACTTATGTATATGAATTTCTTTGAATTTGTATTGAATTGCAATACTGCTTCCTTTATTTCAATTCCGAATTGTAATTCTAGGTCCTGTTTTTGACATCAATTCAAATTCAAGAATTTAATTATAATTTAGGAGTCATTCTCAATTCAATTCTCAATTGTGCATAAGCCTGCTACGCCAACAAAAACCCGTCAGAGTTGCCAGAAAGCGCATGGTGACAAATGTTTATGGACTTGTGTGGACCATTCACGAATGGGTCATTCATACTCATTGTAATGGATGATGTTCCAGATTCCCAACGGCAGAAGTGGTACAATCCACTGATGTGCAAGCCACCATCAACAAATTAAATTTAGTATTCAGATTTAATCACATTTCTTCGCAACTAAAGAGCTACACCACATAGTACTACCAACATTTGTCCCAGCAGAGTGTTTCTTTAGGAATAGGAAGAAACCTATTTACCAAACTGCCTGAAATCACGCAAGTATTAGATGATACTGTAAGTATATTAGGACAATGGATGCGACTGGAAAATCAAAGATGAAAGCACATGCAGAACTACTTGCTGCACATACCAAGTGGGCAAGTTCTGAGTGTCGAAGTGACTAAGTACTTCTGAAACAAGCTCGATAGAACAAACTCTCAACATCTTTTGATCCAAAGTAACACGAAATTCTACATTCTTCATACAACTCTACATTCCGTCAAAGAATGGTGCTGATAATGGTGATGGAGTGTACAGTGTTTTTCATTGGTTGTTTAGTCATCTCGCTATTATTAGCTTCATTCTTTGATGCATGTAGAATTGTTTGAAGAATGTAGAATTTTGTTAGTGTGACACCAGCTACAACCTGCTACAGCCAGTGCTGACAGGACTCAATCATCCAGAGACACCACAGCAACAATGTGGTGCCAAGCAGTAGAAGACAGAGACCTAGTCGACAAAATTTCAATAATATTTGCATAGAGGTTTGCATAGAAAAGTCTTAAGCTTATAGGTGTGGTCCTGAAATTTACACTTAGAAGAATCAAAGGTGGTTATATTCCAATAAAGGTCCCCAAGGAAAGATCTAGCGCCCTAAAGCATTGTCTCTAAATTTACACACATCAAAGATTGACACAGAAGAATCAAGTGTGCTTAAGGATCTGGCTCAAGATCCACAAGCACAAAAGATCATGAACAGCAGTTACATTCCAACAAAGGTCTGCATGGATGTACCCATTGAAGGTACTTGAGGTCAGCTTTATTTCTAGTGATTCATCCAGCACTAAAACCAGCAAATGGTAATGGTATCACTTCAGGGAGGATGTAACAAAAATTTAAGTGTAACAAAAATATTTTTAAAAAGTGCTATATTTTCTTTTTAGCCTCAGGTACTAACATTCAATCACATTCAATCTTACCTACCATTAAATTCACCTCAGGTGGACTCCTTGATTAAGTTGCCTGTAACCATCATTGTCTACTAACTTTGCCTGCTTTCCTTTGTCCACCAGGTCCAGGCACTCACCTGATTGCATAGATGACCTGATTCTTAAATACATTTCTGCATGGCGTTGCATTATCTAACTACATTGGTGTGTAGTACTATATTTGGAGTGGGACTGTTGCCACCTGCTGTCATGTATAATTGCGTGATTTTCTTTTTCTTTAAGGCCATGTACACACGTAGCTGGGTATTTTTAACAACTGAGATTTTTTTTACTTAGTTTTTTAAATAATTCTGTCCACACTGCCTACGTTTTAAAAATATCTTTGTCCACATAAAAACGCAAAACTTCCTGTTTTTTAGGAGCATCCCTAATCAACAGGGGGCCAATTAGAAGCCTAAACAAAACAAAATCACTGGTTGCGCTTTGTAGAAGTCCAACGGGTCTGTATTTAGCAGCAGTGAGCTTCGTAGTACATTCAGGCACCTCTGTTCGTTAGCGTAATGTGTAAGTAACTGCACATGTATGTACACACATGTAAAAACTCCAGGAAGCAGCGTTGACACGATCACTAGTTTACAGTACGTACAGTGCATCTGGAAAGTATTCACAGCGCATCACTTTTTGCACATTTTGTTATGTCACAGCCTTATTCTAAAATGGATTAATTAAATTTTTTTTCTTCAGAATTCTACACACAACACCCCATAATAACAACATGAAAAAAGGTTACATGTAGGTGAGATTTTACTAAAGACACATTTATTAATAATAAAAAAATTGAGAAAGCACATGTGCAGTACATAAGTACAGTATTCACAGTCTTTGCCATGAAGCTCAAAATTGGGCTCAGGTGCATCCTGTTTCCCCTGATCATCCTTGAGATGTTTCTGCAGCTTAATTGGAGTCCACCTGTGGTAGATTGGACATGATTTGAAAAGGCACACACCAGTCTATACAGTATAAGGTCCCACAGTTGACAGTTCATGTCAGAGCACAAACCAAGCATGAAGTCAAAGGAATTATCTGTAGACAGGTTTGTGTCGAGGCACAAATCTGGGGGAAGTTACAGAAAAAATTTTGCTGTCATGATTCTGTCCTGGACCTGCTCCAGGCGGCTGTTTGACATGGCTCCCATTGTATGTACAGTATTTTACATTACGGTGTATTTTATCTACTTCCGTTTAATGGTAGATAATATTTTGCTGCAAAGTAAAGCTTAAAATTTAACTTCTGCTTGGGTTTGTTTTCATTAAAGTTTTTGTTTTCGCTGATAGTCAAATTGATATAACAAATTGCTTAATGGCGCATAATATCTGGAACAAATATCTGTCCATATAGATCAGTATTTCTTTAGTCATTTAACCAGCATAACGTTTCCCCATCAAAGATCTGATGGGACATTAATCACTTATCACAACTGTGAATAGATGCGGCAGCAGAGACAGATTTAATCCACATAAACATTCACACTTGAAAAGAATACTAACAGGACTAAATAGTTCCAGAGGGTTAGTGCCTGTGATCGCAGGACAGAAATCACCTACAGGATACTACTGTACTTTTACTGTGTGTGTGTGTGTGTGTGTGTGTGTGTGTGTGTGTGTGTGTATGTGTGTGCGCGAGAGAGAGAGAGAGAGTGAGAGTGCGTGCGCGAGAGAGGGCTTATATTGTGATTTGTCCTAGGTTACTAAAGCCTGGCTTACTACTAATAAAAATTATTTCAATGTAACTCATGAGTCTCAATCACAAAATCAGCCAACGCTGTAAACAGATGACATGACAAATTATATACTCTGAAACGTTCATTTGAACATTTAAAAATATATACAAAAAACAAATATACAGTAGAAACAATAAACTATTATTGTTAAAGTCAGTACATTCTCCATTGAGGTTTCTCACATTCCTCCTATGTTTGTCTTTTAATTATAGCGTTTATAAAGATTCAGACAGACTGAATTTAAGAATACACCCCTAGGAACCTAAAACACAAACAGACACACACCGAAGAGCAAAGCGAAGATGCGCATTCACACCTCTGACTGTCTTTTGTCTTGTAAATGAGTATCCTCATTCATTAGAACAATTAGAACACGCACACATGACTTTAACAATTCAATTTATTCTTCCAAAACTAGTCAAAGTTAAAACAGTAATTTGTATAAAACAGGTGAATACATGTTGTATTTTTGCTTAAAGTTCATTAAACTACCCGGATACACCAGCTGCTTATAAGTCACTATCTATAGTTCTTTTATATTAAAATGTAAATTTTTACTATTAAACATGGAACAGTTAAGTCTTTGTTTCCCCCAAAGTAGTGTATCAGACATTTTGCAGTTCTATGTTCAGAATATACAGCAGACCTGACCAAACATCATTCTAAAGCTGTCGGACTGTGATGTCATCCCTCCTACAGCTCCCTCAACAGCTTGTTCAGGCTCCTCCAGTCCTGTAGCTCCAAAAGTCCAGCCGTCAGCCGTCTGACCCCCCAATCCTCCACAGCGGAGCTCTGCTTAAAGTCAAGACAAAGATAAATAAACTTCACAGAACATCTAGTTGTAATAAATATAAAAGATATTAATAAACCTATTTACCACAGAGGGTGTAAAATACTGTTTTGGGAATTCTGGAATGTAAATAATCTGCCTGTGCTAATGTTAACCAGTGAACTTTGTTAGTGTTAACCACTGACTGTCTGTATTATCGTCTGAATTAAATTAACCGAGAATTTACTTAATGCGGTTTTCATACAAATACGTTAAGCGATATAACACTCGTATATGAGCATTAAATTCAAATTCAAATTTTATTTGTCACATACACAGTCATACACAGTATAATATGCAGTGAAATGCTTACACGACCGCCAGTGACCTTAAAAAGAAAATAAAAGCTTGTACGTAAAATAAATATCAATAAAAGGAAATACTAAAGAAATAAATTTAACTAGTAAAATAAACTGTACAAATACAATACGGCCATAATAAAATATTGCAAAATATAGAAACATGGGGGGGGGGGGAGTGTATATATATATATATATATATATATATATATATATATATATATATATATATATATATACAGTGGTGTGAAAAACTTTTTGCCCCCTTCCTGATTTCTTATTCTTTTGCATGTTTGTCACACTTAAATGTTCCTGCTCATCAAAAACGGTTAACTATTAGTCAAAGATAACATAATTGAACACAAAATGCAGTTTTTAAATGAAGGTTTACTTTATTAAGGGAGAAAAAAAAACTCCAAATCTACATGGCCCTGTGTGAAAAAGTGATTGCCCCCCTTGTTAAAAAATAACTTAACTGTGGTTTATCACACCTGAGTACAATTTCTGTAGTCACCCCCAGGCCTGATTACTGCCACACCTGTTTCAATCAAGAAATCACTTAAATAGGAGCTACCTGACACAGAGAAGTAGACCAAAAGCACCTCAAAAGCTAGACATCATGCCAAGATCCAAAGAAATTCAGGAACAAATGAGAACAAAAGTAATTGAGATCTATCAGTCTGGTAAAGGTTATAAAGCCATTTCTAAAGCTTTGGGACTCCAGCGAACCACAGTGAGAGCCATTATCCACAAATGGCAGAAACATGGAACAGTGGTGAACCTTCCCAGGAGTGGCCGGCCGATCAAAATTACCCCAAGAGCGCAGAGACGACTCATCCGAGAGGCCACAAAAGACCCCAGGACAACATCTAAAGACGTGCAGGCCTCACTTGCCTCAATTAAGGTCAGTGTTCACGACTCCACCATAAGAAAGAGACTGGGCAAAAATGGCCTGCATGGCAGATTTCCAAGGCGCACACCACTTTTAAGCAAAAAGAACATTAAAGCTCGTCTCAATTTTGCTAAAAAACATCTCAATGATTGCCAAGACTTTGGGGAAAATACCTTGTGGACCGACGAGACAAAAGTTGAACTTTTTGGAAGGTGCGTGTCCCGTTACATCTGGCGTAAAAGTAACACAGCATTTCAGAAAAAGAACATCATACCAAAAGTAAAATATGGTGGTGGTAGTGTGATGGTCTGGGGTTGTTTTGCTGCTTCAGGACCTGGAAGGCTTGCTATGATAGATGGAACCATGAATTCTACTGTCTACCAAAAAATCCTGAAGGAGAATGTCCGGCCATCTGTTCGTCAACTCAAGCTGAAGCGATCTTGGGTGCTGCAGCAGGACAATGACCCAAAACACACCAGCAAATCCACCTCTGAATGGCTAAAGAAAAACAAAATGAAGACTTTGGAGTGGCCTAGTCAAAGTCCTGACCTGAATCCTATTGAGATGTTGTGGCATGACCTTAAAAAGGCGGTTCATGCTAGAAAACCCTCAAATAAAGCTGAATTACAACAATTCTGCAAAGATGAGTGGGCCAAAATTCCTCCAGAGCGCTGTAAAAGACTCGTTGCAAGTTATCGCAAACGCTTGATTGCAGTTATTGCTGCTAAGGGTGGCCCAACCAGTTATTAGGTTCAGGGGGCAATTACTTTTTCACACAGGGCCATGTAGGTTTGGATTTTTTTTCTCCCTAAATAATAAAACCCCTCATTTAAAAACTGCATTTTGTGTTTACTTGTGTTATCTTTGAATAATAGTTAAATGTGTTTGATGATCAGAAACATTTTGTGTGACAAACATGCAAAAGAATAAGAAATCAGGAGGGGGGCAAATAGTTTTTCACACCACTGTATATATAGAAAGAGAGAGAGAATTTAAAGTGACAATGGTTTTGCAAATATGCATGAAAGGTGACTGTAGATGCGGTCATATTATTTCACTAGTTTTGACGCGTAGCTTTGTCATAAAGTTTCACTCACACAACAGAAGTCCGATCTCTTTGTCTCTTGTAGTTTATTTTGTCAGCATCAAAGAATCAACACTTCATACAGTCGTCTTGAGTAAATCCACTGTGATTACAGACACCAGTTGCTGCATCTTGCAAATCTCTGACTTTTACAACAACCTGTTTGCTGTTTCTTGTAAATTACAGTCTTGGCTTAGGTATATAACAACACTCTTGTTGTATCTTGCATTCCCAGCTTACGTTAGCTTATGGTTACAACAACCTAGTTGCTGTATCTTACATTTTTAGCTTACCGGGAGCTCTCACTAGCTGACGGTCAAAAGCTTGTGTTTCCATAGCCTTCCGCATCTACTGTATACTGAACGCTCTAACATATCACAGTCACACAAATGCATGTAATAGTAGAATGACATCACAGACCAACTTACAAGTGTCAACTTATGATGCATGACTAAGAAATATAAAGCTTATGGCTTATGTAACAAACTTAATGCTTAATGCTTTACTAATGAATAGAACAAGGTAGAATAAATGAAATAACAGCAAGTAAAATAAAATAAAATAAACACAACAACAAATTCATAACAAGTACGATATGGCTCTTACAATGACTAATGAAAGTGACATGTGCAATTGTCCAGATGTACTGTACAAACCGGATTCCAAAAAAGTTGGGACACTAAACAAATTGTGAATAAAAACTGAATGCAATGATGTGGAGATGGCAAATGTCAATATTTTATTCAGAATAGAACATAAATCACGGAACAAAAGTTTAAACTGAGAAAATGTATGAATTTTAAGGGAAAAATATGGTGAATCAAAATGTCATGGTGTCAACAAATCCCAAAAAAGTTGGGACAAGGCCATTTTCACCACTGTGTGGCATCTTCCCTTCTTCTTACAACACTCAACAGACGTCTGGGGACCGAGGAGACCAGTTTCTCAAGTTTAGAAATAGGAATGCTCTCCCATTCTTGTCTAATACAGGCCTATAACTGTTCAATCACCTTGGGCCTTCTTTGTTGCACCTTCCTCTTTATGATGTGCCAAATGTTCTCTATAGGGGAAAGATTTGGACTGCAGACTGGCCATTTCAGTACCCGGATCCTTCTCCTACGCAGCCATGATGTTGTGATTGATGCAGAATGTGGTCTGGCATTATCTTGTTGAAAAATGCAGGGTCTTCCCTGAAAGAGATGACGTCTGGATGGGAGCATAAGTTGTTCTAGAAGCTGAATATATTTTTCTGCATTGATGGTGCCTTTCCAGACATGCAAGCTGCAAACCCCATACCATCAGAGATGCAGGCTTCTGAACTGAGCGTTGATGACAACTTGGGTTGTCCTTGTCCTCTTTGGTCCGGATGACATGGCGTCCCACATTTCCAACAAGAACTTCGAATCTTGACTCGTCTGACCACAGAACATTCTTCCATTTTGCCATATTCCATTTTAAATGATCCCTGGCCCAATGAAAATGCCTGTGCTTGTGGATCTTGCTTAGAAATGGCTTCTTCTTTGCACTGTAGAGTTTCAGCTGGCAACGGCGGATGGCACGGTGGATTGTGTTCACTGACAATGGTTTCTGGAAGTATTCCTGAGACCATTCTGTGATTTCCTTTACAGTAGCATTCCTGTTTGTGGTGCAGTGTCGTTTAAGGGCCCGGAGATCCCGGGCATCCAGTATGGTTTTACGCCCTTGACCCTTACGCACAAGGATTGTTCCAGATTCTCTGAATCTTCGGATGATATTATGCACAGTTGATGATGATGACTGCAAGGTCTTTGCAATTTTTCGCTGGGTAACACCTTTCTGATATTGCTCCACTATTTTTCTGTGCAACATTGTGGGAATTGGTGATCCTCTACCCATCTTGGCTTCTGAGAGACACTGCCACTCTGAGAAGCTCTTTTTATACCCAATCATGTTGCCAATTAACCTAATTACTGTTAATTGGTCTTCCAGCTCTTCGTTATCCTCAAATGTACTTTTTCCAGCCTCTTATTGCTACTTGTCCCAACTTTTTTGGGATTTGTTGACACCATGAGATTTGGAATCAACATATTTTTCCTTTAAAATGATACATTTTCTCGGATTAACCTTTTGATCTGTCATCTATGTTCTATTCTGAATAAAATATTGACATTTGCCATCTCCACATCATTGCATTGAGTTTTTATTCACAATTTGTTTAGTGTCCCAACTTTTTTGGAATCCGGTTTGTATAAATATTTAGTGCAAGTGTGTATGAATGTGTCCATGATTGTCCAGTCAATGTTGTGAGCTTAAAAAGATGTTATTAGTCCTGTGTGGTGTAGTGATGATTGAGAGACCTTATCGCCTTCGGGAAGAAGCTCCTCCTCAGTCTCTCTGTGTTGGCCTTCAGGGAGCGGAATCGCTTCCCAGACCGTAACAAAGAGAACAGTCCATTACTGGGGTGACTGAGGTCCTTCACGATCTTCCTGGCCTTGGTCCAGCACCGCTTGCTGTAGATCGAGTGCAGGTCAGGGAGCTCAGTGCGGATGATGCGCTCAGCTGATCGCACCACATTCTGTAGAGCTCGTCTGTCCTGCATGGTGCTGTTCCCGAACCAGGTCGTGATGTTTCCCGTCAGGATGCTCTCTATGGTGCAGGAGTAGAAGTTCCTGAGCACCTTGGAGGGCAGTCTAAAGTCTCTCAAGCGTCTGAGGTGGTACAGATGCTGCCGGGCTTTTTTCACCACAGTGTTGATGTGACAGGACCATGACAGGTCCTGAGTGATGTGAACACCGAGGTATCTGAAGCTGTCCACTCTCTCCACTGGGCTCCTGTTGATGACGGTGATCTGGTAGTTCCTCTCCTGCTTTGTACAAAAGTCCACTATCAGCTCCTTTGTCTTGCTGACGTTCAGGTGGAGATTGTTCCTCTGGCACCAGTTCTCCAGATTTCCAATCTCCTCTAGGTAGTCCGACTCATCATTGTTGGTGATCAGTCCGACCACGACGGTGTCGTCAGCAAACTTGATGATGGTGGTGGAGTTGGTAGTGGCCACGCAGTCGTGGGTGTACAAAGAGTACAGCAGAAGGCTCAGAACACAACCCTGGGGGGGCTCCAGTGCTGAGAGTGAGTGTAGCTGAGACATGTCTGCCCATCCTTACTGCCTGTGGTCTGCCAGTCAGGAAATTGGAGATCCACTGACACATTGATGAGCTGAGTACCAGGTGCTCCAGCTTGGTGGTGAGTGTGGAGGGAATTATGGTATTAAATGCAGAGCTGTAGTCGATGAAGAGCATTTTAACATAATTCCCTTTCCAAGTGTCCAGGTGAGTGAGTGAGTGATGTATTTCCACCACTTACCATCATGAACAGCACTGTGACAGCAGTGGAGTCATTCCGGTTCCTGGGCACGACCATCTCTCAGGACCTGAAGTGGGACATTCAAATTGACTCCATTGTAAAAAAACGCACATCAGAGGTTTTATTTTCTTCGCCAGCTGAAAAAGTTCAACCTGCCACAGGAGCTGCTCACACAGTTCTACTCAGCCGTCAATGAATCTTTCCTGTGCACTTCAATAATTGCCTAGTTTGGCTCAGCTACAAAATCAGACATCAGAAGGCTACAAAGGACGGTTCGGACTTCTGAAAGGATTATCGGCATTCCCCTGCCCACGCTGCAAGAACTGTATATATATCCAGAGTGAAGAAAAGGGCTCGGAATATCACTTTGGACCCCTTGCACACAAGCCAATTTCTCTTTGAACTTTTGCCATCTGCTCGACGCTACAGAGCACCGAACACCAGGACAGTCAAGGCACAAGAATTTTTTTTTCCCCCAGGCAATTTGCCTCATGACCAGTTAAGCATTCTTCCAACTGTACAACAATATATGTGCAATATTGTGTGCAATACCACTGTGCAACACCACAGATATTTATTTAACCTATTTAATAGGATCCCACACCCTACTCCATTTGTCTTTTTTTTTTTGGCATGGTGTGTTGTTGTCGGTGTTGTTGTTTTTTTTTGTCATTGTTTTGTTCTGAAAGCTCTGGCACAAAATTCCGTGTATGTGCAAACATACTTGGCAATAAAACTCTGATTCTGTATTTGCTGATTTTGTTCCTTTTTCACAATAACAGTAAATTCATAATTCTTGAAGATGCATTTTTTTTTAAAGTATTTTATAGTTGAAGACATTGTGCTCTGACCTGGAGCACAAGTAAAGCTACATTGATGTGGATGTAGACAGAAATGTCTCTGGTACTGTACATATTATGCACATTAAACTACAGTGGAACCTCGGATTACAAACATAATTCGTTTCAGAAGCGGGCTCGTATTCCAAAACACTCGTAAACCAAATTACATAAGAAATAATGGAAACTCAAATTATTCGTTCTACAGCCCCAAAAAATTTATACATAAAAATAATTAATGCAAAATATAAAGTAAAAAGAAACAAATTAACCTGCACTTTACCTTTAAAAAACGTACAAATAAATCCAGACAGATAAGTGTTTCCGTTTGTGCACACAGGCGCTCTGTGTTAATTAACACATTAACATTAACTGAGACAAATTAGCAAGAAACATTGCTAGTCACACTGCTGTAAAGTAAAAATTAATTAATTAATTAATTAATTAATTAATTAAATAATGAACCAGCACCTTACCTTTGAAAAGAATCGAGACAGAGCAGAGTTTCTGTGTAAGGCAGAGAGTGTGTGTTTGTGTTTGAAGCCGAGAGGGGGGGTGGGAGGCTGGCTGTAAAGCCGAGAGAGTGTGTGTGTGTTGGTGCAAGTGAATGAGCACGATATTAGGAAGATATGCGATATTGTTGTTGAATACTGCGATAACGATATTTCTTGCAATATAACATTTCCCTAGAGAAATGCATTTTTTATTATTATTATTGCCTATTTTTTTATTTATTTATTTATATGTAATGATCATACTAAAATAAACAGGTAATAGATATTCGTCTGATGTAATTAAATCTAATTCAGGCTAAAAAGAAACTATATGTCAAGGAAGTTGCAAATATTTAGACTTCAAAACACTATGAATGACTTAAAACCCTCAGCAGATATTCTGACTTCTGGTTTGCTGTTACTATAAACCTGCAAACACAATATGAATTAATTTCAAACGTTACTTTTTATTTACATGTAACCATACACTCATCAATAGTGTCTTAAAACAAGACCATCTTTTAAACAAAATATTCTCTTTGGCTTGCCTTTTAAAAAAAAATATATACATATATATTATTAAACAAAAATTTAATTAAAAAAATACTATTTGTCACACACGCACGCACGCACACACACTCGCTCCGCGACCGGCACTAGGACCCGGAAGTAATGCTGGCGCGAACCCGGAAGTATAAGAGGAGTAAACAAACTATTGCATACAGCTTAGTCACTGAGTTCGCCATGTCGGTTTAGATCGTTTACTTTCTGATTCGAGCGTGTGTTTATAGGACGCGGGTTAAATGTGTGTTTTTCCCTTGCTCCCCTTCTGTGAGAGTCCTTAAACTAATTCGCGTGGTTATCCTGCCTACTCGCTTGCTTCCGCGTTTGGGTTTACCGTCTATAAAGGGCTAACGGCTAATCGCGGCTAACGGCTAATTATAAGATATAAGCGGGTATAAACATACTGTAGTAAGGGCCCATCTGATTGGTCAAATTTGGACACACAAATGCTTGGCAAATAAAGTATTTATTGCAACTCCTTGCATATGGTTGAATATGGTTATCGCTCATGCCATTATCGCGATAACGATATTTTTTAGATATATCGTGCAGCCCTAATGAGCACAGTGTCAAATTACACGCGCACACACACACCTACACACACACACACTGGCCTTTACAGACCCCCTCCCATCCCCTCTTCCTCTCAGCTTCCCAAACAAACACACACACTATATCTGCCTTACACAGAAACTCTGCAAGCACTAAGACCCAGCAGGGGAGACGATTACCTACAATTCCGCAGCGCAAGAGAGAGAAAAAACTTTGGCTCAGTTGTGATGACGTGACGCTCGGCGTCAAAACAAGAAGCGTATGCGTGATACATGATACTCGGTGCTCGTAAACCAAGACAACGCTCGTTTTTCAAGTCAAAATTTATTAAAATGTATTTAAATCTTTGCTCGTCTTGCGGAACACACCGCGTTACTCGTAATCCGAGGTTCCTCTGTATATGGCATTTTAGAGAGATTTCTTTACAACTATTAAGCAAGGAAAATAAGTCAAATCCATGCTTGACAAATGTAAACTTTTACAATTCCCTTATCATAAGTTACGATTTTCACCCCAAAAGTAATAAAAATATTTAAATAATTAAATCATCAATAGTCAATCGAAAAAGCCATTAATGTAAAAATGCCTCATGGAATTTTATTGAGAACTATAAAGGTGAATGGGAAACGGTATATCTTCATATTGATGTCAATGGCTTGATGTCTCTACAATAAACTGGCCAATAAGTATGCAGCCCTGTAAGACAGAAATAAAAGAAAGTGTTTGTTTTAACAAATGTTATGTATATATTGTTACATTAAAATAAAATAAATGAAAAACATTAAAATGTAAATAATTATTACATTTCTAAATTCGCCTTAAAAACAGAAGGTCAGAGTTTAATGACAGATAATGAAAAAGGGAAAATATTTAAGAGCTGTTAGTGATATTTAAAGATCCATGGCACTGCTGTCTATGCCAGATAAGTTAAATTTTTGTAACCTTTGTGATAACTGCACACTCTTCTTAGCATTTTATGGCTTCTGTGTGTGTGTGTGTGTGTGTGTGTGTGTGTGTGTGTGTGTGTGTGTGCGCGTGCGTGTGTGTTTTGTTCAGTTCCACTGAAGCACATTGAGGTGGACCTACAGGTACAGGGTCATGTAGCAACAGTGACCTCTACCCTGCAGTATATAAATGAGGAAGAGTTCCCCCTGGAGGCTGTGTTTGTCTTTCCAATGCCTTCAGGAGCTGCTGTCTGCCAATTCAGTGCCAAGATTGCAGATCAGGAGATAGTGGCTGAGCTGCAGGAGAAACAGGAAGTACGTCACAACTCCGACATCAATATCTGAAATCTTGGTCTATGAAACAGCTATCATAACTGACACTGAGTTTTTTGACAGGAGGATCAGTGCCGTGTAGGTTGACAGTGTGCCTCACACTGAGGTGAAATGGGACTTTAACATATACCGTACTTTGTCTCTGTGTCAGGCGCGGGAGCAGTATGATGATGCACTGAGTTCAGGTGAACAAGCTTTCCTGTTGGAGGAGAGTGAGGAGTCTGCAGATGTGTTCAGGCTGAGTGTGGGGTCTCTGCCTCCACACCAGAGCGCCGTTGTCACAATCATTTACATAATTGAGCTGAATGTACAGGCTGACCATTCACTGCAATTTTGCCTGCCTGCAGTGCTCAATCCCCGCTACATACCAGCCGGTATCACACACACACACACACACACACACACACACACACACACACACACACACACACACATACAAAAGACACTTTATTGATATATTTATAAAATATTAATCTTGTTAAAGGGTCATATTACAGGTAAATGAAGCATATAATCTGGTTTCTGTTTTATTTTCAGGTACAGACAGTGGTATAGTGTCCGAGATAACATCAAGTTCTGCTGTTGTTCCCTATTCTCTTTCTTTTACTGCACATGTGAGCTCTCCAAACCCCATCACTAAAGTGGAGTCCAAATGTCCACTAGATCCCCTGACATTCCTCAACACAGAGCACACAATAGCAAAGGTGTGTGTTCTTGTGTGTGTCTATGTGTCCGTTTGTCTGTATGTGATGAGGGAGAGAAAGAATAGAGGGAGGATCTGTAAGTGCAATAAATGAAATGTTTTCTGTTCCTTTGCCTGAAAATGTCATTTGAACTTGTACAACTTAAATTTACCTTGTAAATCCAAAGAGTTAAAACTGTAACTGCTGCTTATTGTGCCTTTACAAATACCTGAATAGCTGAATCTACCCAGCAGATTTTTACCTTCATCAATATGGGTTATTTTGAGTCAATCAATGGTAAAACAAAAAAGGTACATTTTAGTTAGTAATCTACATACTAGACTTATAATAAATATCAATAAAGTGTCTAGAGGAATCTCTTTTTATGTATATCCTGTAAATATACTGTGTACTGTGTGTGTTTAGGTGAGCCTTTCTGCAGGTCATAAGTTTGACAGAGATGTGGAGCTGTATGTATATTATCAGAATCCCCATCAGCTCACCGCTATAGTGGAGGCTGGAGCTCCCACTGCACAGCCAGGTACAATTTGTATTCATTTACAGAACTATGGTAAAACAAGTTATGGTAATTTTGTTTATTAATGACTCAGGTTGATGCCTGCTACTGGTCTCAAAATATTTGGGTATGTTTACCATGTTGTAGCATCTCCTCTTTTCAAAATAGTTTGAAGATGTCTGGGCATTGAGGTTATGGGTTTATGAGGTTATGAGTTTTTGTGTTGGTACAGGTTTCCGGCTGCTGAAAAGTTTGTGGTCATCTTTGACATATTTTTTGTTTAATGCGCCAAATGTTCTCTAGGAGAAAGATCTGGACTGCAGACAGGCCAATTCAGCATCCGGACTCTTCTACTACAAAGCCATCCTGTTGTAATAGCTCCAGTATTTGGTTTTGCATTGTCCTGCTGAAATACACCCGACCAACCCTGAAATAGACGTTGTCTAAAACCTTTTAAAACCTTCCAAAACAGGTGCCCATACCGTATGCACCATACTATCAGAGAAGCCGGCTTTTTAACTGAACACTGATAACATGCTGGAAGGTCTCCCTCCTCTTTAGATTTCCAAAAAGAATGATAAATTTGCACTCGTCCGACCACTTTGAAATAGCCTTGGCCCAAAGGACACGATGTGGTTACCAGACCATGTTCACATATGGCTTAGTTTTTGTATGATAGAGCTTAAATTGGCATCTGTACTGTAGATGTCGATGAGTAGTGTCGTCTGAGAGACCACGGGCATCCAACAAAAGTCTTCGGCCTTGTTCCTTATGCACAGAGATTCCACCAGTTTCACTGAATCTTTTGTTGAGGCAATTTGCAAAGCCTTTGCAATTTGATGTTGACGAACATTGTTTTTAAAGTATACCACAATTTTTTTACGCACCAAAGTGTATTTTATAGCAAATCATGTTACACACATGATGCTAGATGTTCTTCCAGCTGAATCTTTTCAAAATTTCTTGCTTTTTCAACCATTTGTTGCTCCTGATCCAACTTTTTTGTTGTTCAAATTTGAAATGAGCTCATTTAGTGGATAAAAGTGTAAAATCTCTCAGTTTAAACATTTATGTTCTCTATGTTCTATTGTGAATAAAATATTGGTTCATGTGATTTGAAAGTCTTTTAGTTTTCATTTTATTCAAATAAAAAAAAAAAACGTCCCATCTTTTCCGGGATTTGGGTTGTATTACATTTCTATTTATTTTTCTGTTAGGAACTCTAATGGGAGACCCTGCAGTCATGATCAGTTTCTATCCAGAGTTTCCTGAGTCAGTCATGTCCTCCACGATGTCATGTGGTGAGTTTGTATTTATTATGGACAGATCTGGCAGTATGAGCAGCTTCACACATAATGGACGACATGCAAAAGAACGCATTGCGTGCGCCAGGGTAAGACTCAACACTCAACTTTTCCCAAGCAATATATAAGTAGTTTTCACATGAATTTTGTTTCAATTAAAATTATTGTAAATGATGTGTTTAGGATACTCTGCTCCTGCTGCTGAAGAGTCTTCCCATGGGCTGTTACTTCAACATATATGGATTTGGCTCTCACTTTGAATCATTCTTCCCGTGAGTAACCAGCACACAAACTAGTGAATATGTTGTATTTTAATTATCCCCATTTATCCCTTCAACAGTCTTAAAACATTTTAAATTTAGTAATTGATATTAAATGTCTAAAATGTTTGGAATTGTTTGAGGGGAGTATTACATTTGATCTGAAGCAGAATAAACGAAGCTGTCTGCTTTTCTCTTGTTCATTTTTTATGCTTTAGTTAATCACAATTTTATATTCCAAAACTGTGACGATTTATGCAGTGTCCAAAACCTCTTTGTTTGAATGTTCAATAGTTAGCAGTGTTAAATGTTAAATTAAATGCAATGGCTGGGGTGTCATGTTGTCTACACAGTGCATCCTTATGTTAAATTAATAAGAAATGCAATAGAATATGACCACATAAAAATATTCAATATTCAGGCATGTAAAAAAAAGTGCCAGGCTTTTAACCCAAGGCAATTAGGCAGATGATGAGAACGAGGTGCGTCAATGTTAGTTAATGTTCATTGATTGAATGATCCAGGCTCCATATGGTGGAAGAAAGCAGGAACTGTCCAGGTCTGGTAGACCTCACAATTGTATCAGAGCTTTGTTGTGTTTGCTGTGTAATTTTGTTGCTTTAGGAAAAGTGTGCAGTACAGTCAAGACACTTTGGCGAAGGCAGTGAAAAAGGTAAAGGAGATTCAAGCAGACATGGGAGGGACAGAGATTCTGCAACCTCTGGATCATATTTACAAACAGCCATGCATCCCTAACCACCCAAGACAGGTAACATTATCCTTCATCCAAACAGTGGATTGCAGTGATTTATTGATGCAGGGTGGCCTTTTTTTGTTTTTACCTGATTAGGACTTTGTGTTTACATTTATATTTCCAGTCAAGGTCAGCAGTACCTCATTTTGCTAAGATCACAATGAAATGCATTACTACAATAATTACATTATTTAAAAAAGAGGCTTTTTAAGGATTATTAAGGTTTTTCTTTAAGTGTTGAAACACGTCTGTAGACTTGTCTTAGATTGGGAGAAACAAATCCTGTTAGCCATGTATGGTGCAGGATTATAACAAAATGCTGCTCCTCATCTATCTAAATAAAAGTAAGGCTTTGTCTGTACATTGGTCAGAACTTGCTTTTTTAATGATGCATACTTTCATACAGATGGTACTAGAATAATAGGGCATTAGGGGTGTGCATTTGCTGCCTTTACCGCCAAGTGGTCGTTCTAATTATAGCCTATAGACTTGTTCATTCTCTCTTAAGGATTAATGAGCCATAACTCCCGTGGTAGCAGATAAATTCAAGTCAAATATTGTAATTAAATGAATGAATAATCATAGGACTAAAATGAAAGTACAAATTTAGAATTTAAATTAAATGTAGGTGTTTCTTATTTGCATTGAATCTAGACTCTGGGTGCGCATCAGAAAAGGTGGGTGTGACACCTGGTGTCACCTGAGTCAGGTGTCAATAGGTCTTACATTTTCCTGAAAAGTTGGAGACAGGGGTAGCTGCAGATCGGAGTAATGGGCGTGTCGAAAGGTAGGGGGTGTGCCGAAAGGTCTTTATAATTGGTTGCGCAAGTTGCCTGTTTCACAAAAAGGCTAATATTAAACGCTATTGTTGTTTCTAATGTGTTTAAGTAATGCAGCCAACATAATCCTCTATAATTCCATTATTTTCCTGTAAAATATCGATATTACAAATATTCCTTTCTAAACATTCTACTGCGTTGCCACGAGTTACTGACGTCATCCTCGCGCATTTGAGTCATGTTCGTGGCTAGAAGGGATATATAGCTCCGACCGGAAACTACCAGTGAAATGAATTGTTATACCTATTGGATCGTTTTTCACGTCTAAACCTAATCCTTTCTGTAATACCAAAAGTTTTATTGTTGTACAGTGAAAGAAAAATAACGTTAGATTGATGTGTGCATGCCCAATAGCTAGAGCTGTATTCCTTCTAGCCTTAATCGTATTACATCCATAATCAAAATCAAATGACAATTATTTAAAAGAATATAGTACCACAAGCTGTTCATAAAAATTATGATGTAATTTTTATATTTTTAGAATACTATTAACTTTGTATTGGTTAAACAAGACCAAAAAAAAAGTTACAGAATTAGTCATTTAAAATGTTATGAACTGACATTTGTTTTTCTGTAGTTTTACTAAAAGTGCATGAAAACTAAAAACAAATTCTTATACTGTTTCGTTCACTTGCACTATTCTTATTGCACTGTTCCGTTTTTCACCATATCAGCCTTCTGTGTTGTAAACTGTCCCTTTTTTTTCAGTGTTATTTGTAATGAGAGTTGAGAGAAACGTAATTTCAATTCTCTATACTGTATGTATGCACTGTACATGTAGCAGAATTGACAATAAAGTTGACTTTGACATTGCCTGATAAGGACAAATATGGTTCATAGAACCCCACAATAAGGAGGAGTACAGTTTAGTAACCTTTGAAGTGGCACTAATTTAGTAAATAGACACAATTTTAGCCAATAAAACATTTTAGAGGCAGAGCTGCTCCGTTTAAGAACTTGTCTTCACAAGTAAAAAAAAATTAATAACCCCTCCACCCAACCCATATACCCAATCTGCTCATTCATTCATGCTGTCGACAAAAATTAAACGAACAATTAAATGACGAAAATAAAGAAAAAAAATATTTATATTGACTAACCACACCAGGTACACACACATCTTCGTACGTCGCTTGACACATCCGAGATGAACTGACACATCTAAGATGAGATCATCGTGCTAATTACGCTCTGGCTAAGTTGGTTCTTCGAGCACACCTGTTGTTGATGATTAGTATGGCTGGATTGAGTTGTCTAGGATTATTGCGCATTCGTGCGTTGGTTTAAAAGGCGATATGCATCGACAGTAGAAACACTGATCACAAGCCCTTCGATTGGTTGAAGAAATGGCAAAAGAGCGACTCAATTTATTTTGTAACGTGTTATGCGCTGAAATGCCCCCTCCCATGGATTGCCCCCCCCCCCTACATAATCACTATTAAAGATTACATTAGAACTTAAATTCATAGGTTAATGGTTTCCAAATTACATGAGACAATAAAATAAAATATGCACTATGAAAATAAATGTTGTATGTTTTTTTTCAAATACATGTATACTTTTATATTGGTTATTTTATAATAAAAATAATTTTGTCCAATTTTTCATTATAAATTTTTTTTTTTATTATATATAAATATTTATTTGCATATTCATGACAAACCCCTGAAAAATAAATATTATACAAGAATTTGTATTAATGGTCTTGATGGCTGTCTCGTGCCTAGGGTTTATTATAATATTAAGATCATATTTTATAGTAATAAACCTAGGAATTTATGTTCTAATATAATATTTGATAGCGATTATCCATGGCAGGGGGCATATATGCAAGATACTTTTATTTTCCCACGTGAGTCAGTCCGCGTCAGCGCTCTTTAACCAATCAGGTGTGACCTCACCATTTCAACCAATCATAACCCGGCAGGAGCGCAGCCTTAATCCTGTTTACATGAAATAAACCTGCTACTGAGCAGGTTCAAGCCTACGGACATGTTGCTATGACAACAAGTTCAAGAAGCGCATCGAAGAACGAAACAATCCAACATCAGGACAAATCCACAACATTCAAATCTGAGTTAGTGACGTATATAAATAGGATTACTGCTAATTGGCCAATGCTTTCACCAATGAAAAAACTTTTGACACGCCCACTACCTTTCGGCACGCTGAATGGCCAACACAGAAGCTCCTTTCACCAATGAGAAATCTTTCGACCAGCCCCCTACCTTTCGGCACGCCTATTGCTCCAGCCTGCAGTTATCCCTACTTGAAAAGCTGTGAATTATTCAGTGAACCAGAGGCTCTGCGGAAAAAAGTTAGTCACTTAGTCACTTTACCACAAATAAAAGCTCTTTTATAATTTAGTTGTTTTGCTATGAAGACACACCCAACACTTTCATTAACTCAGTTCTATGTTCAAAATAATCTGTGAGGTTTGTTTATTCTCCATTTTTACAGTTTTTCTGATAAAATTTGAAAATTGTATTTTCTTTTACTTTGATATAAGTTTAAAAGTTGCACATGAATTTAACATATTTAAAACAGCCACATCATAAAAGCTCATTTTGTAAAGATTTAAAATTTATACAAATTTAAGAAAAAGCCGAAGCACTGGAAGTCTTCAGAAAGGCCTTAGACCCCAGAGGATTAAAAGGATTATTTAGGCCTCAGACCCCAAAGGATTAAAAATAAACCAGGCCTTAGTGAACCCTGTTTTTGTGTGAGGAATCTGAATGTATAAGTGTGACCAGCTGAGACATTAGTAGGGGTGGGGAAAGTGGGGAAGGGGGCATTATATGCATTTGAATATTGTCTGACATTGTAACACACAAACAGTAACACTAAAACAACTTAATTAAGAAGTCAGAACAGTGCAATTCATTTAAGTCAGACTTAAAATGAATTAAGACGTCCTGATTATACTGCATGAATATTATTTACATTTATGCATTTGGCAGATGCTCTTATCCAGAGCAACTTACATTTTTATCTCATCTGAGCAGTTGAGGGTTAAGGGCCTTGCTCAAGGGCCCAACAGTGGCAACTTGGTGGATGTGGGGTTTGAACCTGGGATCTTCAAAACCGTAGTCCAATGCCTTAACCTCTGAGCTACCCCTGGCCCCTATTTAGTACAACAAAATCCCTGAAAAAATATCTTATGAAACATTTACACAAATGTAGGACAATTTTCTATTCTGAAAGTCTATTTTATTCTTCCTGTTATTTCTATATTTAAAGTTTGATGTCTTTTAAATGTAACATTTTAGTTTTAAATAATAACAATAAACAGATACAAACAGGGACAGGCTATATAACAGTTCATTGTACAAATTAAATTGTCAGCTAGTAAACTTGATTGTCTGTCTAAACAAAATTGAACCAATTTTTAAATCATTATTGTACAGTAGATGTCAATACAGTATGTCTAGTTCTGATTGTCCATTTTTGTTGTATAAAATACTCGTATGTGGAAATTACCATCTTTGTGGTATTTATTCGATACAACAATTAATTTTTTGTGACATAAGCTCTATTCGCAATTATAAACTGCAGCAATTGCAGCTATTTAGCAAAATGTCACTTTGCGACACGTAGCAATCATTTCACAAATGAATTTAAAATGCAACTGATTTATTTTGGTCGCTGTCGTTTTGCCGCACAATTTTCTGTCTGTATGCCTGCCGGTCAGTCAGTCTGTCTGTATGTATGTATGTCTGTATGTCTGTCCAGTATGATTTTGTCACAGCATCAAACTGACAGGACAAAATTTAATGGAACTTTGGCAGTACTTTAGTATTTACCTAAAGTTAACGCTTCTTTGCATTAATAGGTTAGGCAATGAGTTACGAGTTCTGCCGTACAGAAAGACATGAAGACAGACATATGCTTCAACCTAAAATAATAATATCACTGATTATGGATACTTTAGATACTTCTTGGTATTTTTCCGCTGAATTTTCAAATTCATCACTTTTTTTTTAGTTGTTTATATTTACAGATGGTGAAGTAGGAAATACCAGAGATGTTCTTCATTGTGTAAAAAGGAATGCTGATGTTCACAGGTATGCACTCTTTAAAGCTTAAAACGCCCGAGATGTATACTGTACAGTTTTGGTTATTATGGGGGATTATCATTAACTCCTTCAGAATGGCACAATATAGCAACATGGTTTAAAAAACAATTCTCAAAAACTCAAGTCATAAAAGGAAAATGTACCATATCGCACTAATTTCTTATCAATTCAATCAATCAATTAGTCAGAAGTGTGTTATTTATTTGTTTGTATTAAAGTAATATAATCCTATACTGTTATATTTGCACTGTTATGAGTGTTGCTGTAGTAGTGCCTGCAATTTTTCCCACTCCACACTTACACGTGTTTAAATAGTGCTTATGTCAGCATCTTCCAGTTTCATGTGTTTGTTTGACTTTTTTCCCTCTCTTTTTTTTTCCCCTTATAGATTTCTATATGAGGCTCATAGAGGTATTTATAATATTTATAATCCACTTCTTTTTTTGAACAGATGCTTTTCATTTGGGATTGGTGAAGGAGCAAGTTCTGCACTAATTACAGGATTGGCTGAGAATGGCTCTGGCCACGCCCAATTCATTACAGGAACTGAACGCATGCAGGCCAAAGTAAGTCTGTATTCTTCTCAAACAGCAACAAGGAAACAAACAGAAATAATAGTAATAAAAAGTAATAGTATCACTTTTGTAATAATAGTTTAAAATATAGATGCAAGCAATGATGAGCAGGCCCAAGTACCTACACCATCGCCACCCAGGCACACCAGACAACCTGTGTGCTTTTTGAGCATGTTGAGACTTCCCATGGCCACCCAGGTGCACTGCTCAACTTATGTGATGGCGCACCACACAATTTGTGTGTTTTTTAAGATCTCTAAAAAGCCACTGCTGTTAAGACCTCTAAACAGCCATCGCCACCCGGGTGCTAAGACCTGTAAAAAGACTCTGATATCACTGAATATGATGTCACTCAGAGAAGTCATTACCCATTTTTTGTCACAAGTTTAAGGCATCCTCATGGCTGAATGTATCTTTCTGGTGTGCCTGGGCAGCAATGGCACAGACACTTGAGCCGGTCATTGTTGCTTGCAGCAACACCTACGCCATCGACACCCAGGCACAACATACAACCTTGAGCATGTGAAGACCTCCAAAAGCCCCGGATGCTGATGTCACGCAATGTGATGTCACTTAATATGATGTCAGTCAGGAAGTAATTAGCCACTTTTCTGCCTAAATTTAAGGCATTGCAATAGCTGAAACGCCGTTTAAAATATAAAAGAAACCTAACTTTTTCATCCTCAATGGTTTGGTGTAGGTGCTTGGGCCGATCATCGTTGCTTGCAGCATAAATTCCCTAGAAGGAGTATATAAAAATCAATTGTGTGCGTTTTGAAAACAACCCAAAATAACTGACTTCCTGTTGAGTTGAGCCCATGACATGCATAGTGCGATCTAAATGTGTACTGACGGGTATATGTGCAAGTGCGTGAGCTATGCAGCAAATCTCCTGTGAAGATAGCACATAGTGCAAAGGTCATAGTGCTTGGGGCTACTATTAGATGTTGCTCATTTATGGTCATTATACATAGTGTAAATCATGCCTCTTCTCTGTCTTGTTTTTTTAGCTGAAAAATATTCTGTGTATTTTTTTCTCAATTCTAGGTAATGCAGTCTCTTTGCTTTGCTTTACAACCAGCAGTAATTGATATTGTTGAGGATTGGACTGGTTTGTCTTTCACTCGTCTGAGTCCCCCAATTAAAACACTTTTCCATGGTCAAAGAGCGCTGATTTATGCCCAGTTAAAAGGAGAGGTGAGAGCTTATTTTTCAGGGAAGTTGTCACTTTTTACAAATTCTAAAATCAAATGTACTACTTTCTTTAGTAGTCCATTAATTTGCAATTGTTTATGCACATGAGTGAGAGAAAATTAAGCTCAAAACATCATTTAAGTTGCAAGTGTCCCTCTAGGAAGTCTCTGGATCTACTCATAATAACATAAAATGTGTTTTTATGATAGTCATCTTTCTCTGCCTCTAGGACTGTCAGAAGCCAGAGACCAATGGAAAGATATCAGTGCGGTACCGCCTAGGAGAACAAGAGGTCTCAAACACTGTGCACTTCTCCATGATGTCTATTGAAAATAGCGGGTAATTTATGGAGTACAAGCAAACAGTCTTTCATCTTATTATGGTACTGTGGTATGGTATGGTATTTGGCATAACTGTCAGTCAGCTCACAGAACTCAATACTAGTCAAAGTTACTCTGTAAAAAAAAAAGCCGCCTCATTGGAAAAAAGTTTACCACCAAGTTGCACATCTTTTTTATGTTTGCTAACTTTTAGAAAAAATTGCTGGCCAAACAAAATATTGGTTTAGTTGACACAATGTGTACCCAGTTCAAAATATTACGTTGACTCAACTTGTAAAATATTAAAGTCAGCTATTTAAGTAGTATTGGTTGTGGGCTCAATCAATATATTTCTCTAGGGTTGACTTAGACCAACTTTTCATCTACTCCAAAAATTGTCTCCCATTGTAGCCCATTGAAGCTGCTTCAAGTGACTGCTTTTCTATAAAAACAAGTTGTCCTAACAATATCCTAATAATTAAAACACATATTATTAAAAAAAAAAATCTTTATTCTTCCAAAACTAGTTAAAACAGCAAAAAACAGGAAAATGCACTCTCTATTTTGGATAACACCAGATGCTTATCAGTCTCTTACTGATTCTTTTATATTACATTTGGGAGTAACTACACTGTTTGGAGTGATTTTTTAAATTGTAAGTGTATTTACTTAATTCGCTTTTCTTGAAAGAGTCAATGCATAAGAGGCCCCAGGTCCAGATAAGATCCGAAGATGGGTGTTTAAGGACTGTGCTCATGAACTGGCAAATGTTTTTACTAACAATTTCAATCAGTCATTGAAACAAAAACGCAGTGCCTACCCAGCAGACAAATGTCACCTCATTAAACGATTACAGATCAGTCGAAATATTTTGAAAAACTCATCCTAGGCCATATTAAATCCATCCATCTCATTCTCCTTTATTGTTATAGTGGAGAACAGTATCTCTTTGTAATTTAATTGTAATTTAATTATTTAAATAATTAATTTAAATAATTATTAAAAAATTTAAATCGATATGTAGCATATTTATTTATTTATTAATTTTTGTAATGATTAAATTTTATTGTATTCACAGCATGTAATGACAAAGATATTCAGTATTCATTGTGCAATATATTAAGTATTCAATAATATATTGGTAATATCCAAGGATAGTACAAAAATATTTGATAGTTTAGTGAGTTAAGCTTTATAAACTAAAGGTTTATGGAGAATTTGGGACATTTTCAATATTATTTTAAAATATAAAATGGGCCCCTGGGCCAGGGGTAGCTCAGTGGTTAAGGCATTGGACTACAGTTCGGAAGATCCCAGGTTCAAACCCCACAACCACCAAGTTGCCACTGTTGGGCCCTTGAGCAACGCCCTTAACCCTCAACTGCTCAGATGTGTAATGAGATTAAAAAAATAAAATAAAAATGTAAGTCGCTCTGGATAAGAGCATCTGCTAAATGTATATTTATTTATGACATGTGAATGTGTGGTATTGACTTAAATATTTTGCTTTACTTCTACAATACACAGAGGTGTCAAGTAACGAAGTACAAATACTTCGTTACCTTACTTAAGTAGAAATTTTGGGTATCTATACTTTACTGGAGTAATTATTTTTCAGTCGACTTTTTACTTCTACTCCTTACATTTTTAAGCAATTATCTGTATTTTCTACTCCTTACTTTTTAAAAACAGCCTCGTTACTCTATTTTTATGATCAGAACGCGCAACCCCTCCATGATAAGAACGCGCACAACGCCCCCCCGTCACATGATCAGAACGCGCACAACGCCCCCCCCCCTCGTCACATGATCAGAACGCGCACAACGCCATCCCCATTGCATGATCAGAAAGCAAGACCTTAATGCTTTTGTCGCCCCTCACGGTACTTTTACTTTTATACTTTAAGTAGTTTTGAAACCAGTACTTTTAAACTTTTACTTAAGTAAAAAGCTTGGGTTGATACTTCAACTTCTAAAGAAGTATTTTTGAACCCTAGTATCTATACTTCTACTCAAGTAATGAATGTGAATACTTTTGACACTACTGACAATACAACTGAGAAGTTTGTGTGTGTGTGTGTTTATACAGATTGGTCATCCACAAGTTGGGCGCTCGTTGTCTAATCCGCTCCCTGGAAAGGGAAGAGGAAGATGATGGAGCTGATAAAGAGGCTTTGAAGGCGAGGGTGATGCAACTGAGCAAACAGTCTGGAGTGAGCAGCTCACACACTGCCTTCATAGCCGTCAATAAGGGCAGTGGACAAGCTGTGAAAGGACCACTGGTGACCAGGAGAATTCCAACATATTGTAAGTGTTCTTTTTTCCAAGTTCATTTACTTGACCCGCCTTTTACACTTAATTACACTTACTATTTGTTGATAGATTAAGTGTGTATTTAAAAAATAAGGTTTTAGAGTTTTTTTTGTATTGTCAGTATTTTGCGCACTATCTTATTTTATCTTCATTCTTTAATTTTTATTTTAAATGTGTTTAATGTGAAAGCACATTAATATAACATTGTCTTTTTGTTTGCCTCTGTACAGATTCATTTAATTTACAGTTTTATTGTAAGTTCCTGAATACAGTTAAACCTTGAATAATTTGTTCCGGAAGTGTGCTTGTATATTAAAAGTACTTGTATATCACAGTAAATGTCCCCATAAGAAATAATGGAAACTCTGATGATTTGTTCCACAACCCAAAATATTCATATAAAATATATATTTTTTAAATATATAGTAAAAATAAAGCAAATTAACTGCATTTTACGTTTGAAAAGAATTGTGGCTGAAGTAAGATGAGAGAGGAGGAGGGAGGGGGCTACTGTGTAGGACGACCTTCACACACACACACACATAGAATAACTGCTCTGTTGGCAAACTTCTTTAACAAGGAACCTCTCTAATGACACTTGCTTTTGTCTCACTTGCTTTAATGGATTTCGTGGAAATGTGACATTCCATTGTCGTTTAAACAGATTCATCTCCAGAACTGCTCCAGCCTTTTTATCCTTTTTCTTCACAAGGACCATTGTTGCAGTACAGTTACTAAAGAAAGGTCACTACACTTGGACACACACACAAAAAAAAAAAAAATCTTGCGGAAGGCTCACAAAACCGTGTTACTCGCAATCCGAGGTTCCACTGTATTTCGTATTTGTGTCTTTTATCTTTTATCTTTTTACTATTCTTGATCTTTTCTGCGTGTACAAATTATGGAAAGCACATAAATAATCTAACATTGTACATTTGTTTGCTTCTGTACAGGCTTGAGGAGTTATGATGCACCATTGCTTTATTGTTCCTGTAAGTATTATTAGACTACATACTTGTTGATAATTTAAATAATTGTGTATTTCCTTTGATCTATTAAGTTTACCTATTAGATTAGGTTAGACTAGATTACAGTCTAAAAGTGTAATTTTGTAGTGCCGTGTAAGCACATGCAGTATTAGCAGCAGACTTGAATAAAATGGAAGTGGCAGAGTAGTGCAAACACTAAAAAATGTAAACATAACAGTAATACAATGAATAGGATATACATAAGGGGAGAAAAATAAACAAATAGCAGTAAAGTGGCACTGCATATGGATATGAATACTGGATATTGGTGATAAGCCTTGGACAAAATAGTGTTCCATCATCAGTGATGAGCTATGATCAATGTTGGTACAAATGGCCTCCTCTACCAGGAGAAAAGTAAACCAGTACTGGCTTACAGTTAATTAATAATCTGATAATGTTAACTTGGCGGCGCGGTGGTGTAGTGGTTAGCACTGTCGCCTTGCACCTCCAGGGTCTGGGTTCGATTCCCGTCTCTGTGTGCATGGAGTTTGCATGTTCTCCCTGTGCTTGGTGGGTTTCCTCCGGGTACTCCAGTTTCCTCCCACAGTCCAAAGATATGCAGGGCTCCAGGTCCCCGCGACCCTGAACACAGGATTAAGCGGTATAGAAAATGAATGAATAATGTTAACTTTACAGCTAGCTAAAATACATATTAACAACCAAGCTTACTTTCTTTAACATGCTCACTAAGGAAAAAAAAGCAATGTTTTCCCCCTTCATCTAGTTTAGTATAAACACCTTCGAATCGGCCTTGATTCCAGTTTTTGGTAAAGGTACAGCATCAATACAAACAACAGTGACATCTAATGGGTTTAGTTCAGTTTTAAATAGTTTTGGTTGTTTATGGGTTTTCTTCTAAATCCTAAATTCTTTATAGGCATGTAAAACATTTTGTAGGGGTTTAATACAATACCCTTGTCTGTATTTGCATGAGATGGAGAGGAACGCAAGTGAAACCAGGAATTTTTGGGGCTCTCATGAGCAGAAGAAGGGATCCGAGCACATCTTAATAGTCGTGCTGTAATAGACACATGCCTCCTATTTCTGCTTAATAGTACTGACGATATTGTGTGAGCATGAAATTTCTTGTGAATGAAGGCATAAACACATTTACAGAGACTTCAAGCTCAAGACTTCAAGCTCAGTATGGTGAATGAGACTCTTAGCCACAGTAAAACATTTGAATGGTTCAAACATTTTAAGATCATATGTTCTTAAATGACGATCCTAGCCGAGGTGGCTCATTGCACTCATTCTAGTGAAAAATTAGCCAGTGGAACACCTGATCCTTTGAAATCGAGAGATAACTTGTCCCCAACTTGTGGAAGAGGTGCATCTGTCTGTGGAAATAGTACACATAATTATTTAAGAAGATCTGCTTTTCCAGAAGTTCAATGCACGTTGGGTACCAAGAGAACTTCAATTGATTTTCACCTGTTTGGGCTATTAAAGGATTGGGCCATTTCTACCTTAACGCCATCCAAGCACTAGCGAAATGCTGGGATAAGTGCTTTAGTTGTAGCAGGGCATGATATAGAGAAATGAAGATGTGTTCTGATATCCTGCACAATCAAAAGTCACAGTTTGACTTGAATGCCCCTCGTATTTCCACGTACACTGTACACTGTATATACTGTATTGTACACTCGTATCTCTAAAGTGTACAATACAGTATATATTCATAGTATTATAAATATAATGTTTATTGAAATAAACAGTAAGGTACAATATATATTCACAGTATTATGAATGAACTGCGGTTTACTCTGTAGCATTTTGTAGTGTGCTTTTTTTCTTGCTGCCCATAGTCGGGCTTCCAGTAGGGAGACCTGATATGATGTCCAGTTAGCCACCTCCCTCCCCATCATGTACAATGGAGTCAGTCCACTGCCTTTATTTTCCCTTTCATTCTGTGCTGCCTCCTGCAAAATGCAGCCATTGGCAGGTGACCATCCATATCAAAATCTGCCACTGTGTACAAGTTCCAGTAGTGTCTGCATTGTCCGTGAATTCCAGCCTCAACTAAAGATTTGTGTGGCACTGTTTTTAATCGAGCATGCACAGTTATCAGGTCAATTTCGACCTGGCCAGAATTTTTTTAAATATGACAAACCCTTACAACCCTAACCAAAAAAACTAATTCAATCCAACATAAAGTGCAACTAAAACAATTTTCATATGAGGTATTGACTTAATGATAATGCACCGAGTCAGCAGGAACCTTCTTTGTGGGATTTATTTGTGTGTGTGTGTGTGTGTGTGTGTGTGTGTGTGTGTGTAGAATTTACACCATATTTTACCTAATTGTATTAGCCTTGTTTCTTTTCTAACAAAATCTTTAATTTTTTGTGAAGCTGCTTTGAGACAATGACCATTGTTAAAAGTGCTATATAAATAAAATTGAAATGAAATGAATTAACATTAAAACCAGTTGCCTAATACTGTCACATGACGTTTTAAACAAGCGGATCTGCAGTCATCCTCACAGGCATTTGCTAGGTAACGGTGCCATGGGGGTAATCAGTAGAGATGCGCCACACCTGGCAGCGCCAGTCTATTTAATGACTATTTAGTGCGTCATCACGTACGATCATTAGGTTACACCAGATAGAGAGCACGGCGCTCTGGTACTGCAAACAAAGACAGGCAAACATCAAGTCTACATAAGAAGTCTGCGTCCAAGAAACAGAGGGCAGCATGCTCCCAAACCAAAGTAAAAGATCAACAAAAAAAGATAAAACTGAAATGAATAAACGTGGGTGAAAAAAGTTAAAATAAAGGAGATGATAGAGGCCTTGCAAGGGCTTTTATTTTCATTATTATGTCTCGTGACACGACGGCCGTACTTGAAAGAGGCTACTGCCTTCAACAGTGTTTAGGTAGGACGTAAATGTCAAAGTAACATCCACATAAATGTCAGGATTTAGAATTTAACAACAGAACATTTCTCAAAGCATCAAATTGTTTCTACCAGCTTGCCATATTCCCACAGTAAATCCTGGTGCCATCTCTTTCCCAGAAAAGCTGTGCACAAGCACCAGGCCATCCTCATAATGTAAAAGGAAACATGAATTATCAGACCCGACTACTGATGTTCATTTGCCTATTGTAGGCACTTTTGGGGCAACCCAACTTTGTTGCCTGTTTACTGGTGGTTGTTCCTTATAATATGATTGGTAGGTATGGTTGGTTTGAGTGTTGGGCAGGATTTTATAGACAGGCTTTCAGTAAAGTTCAAAGCAGAGCGTTAAGGGTACATGTCTCTACGATAAATCAACATAAATCATAGTACTTGATTGTAGTCTTATTTTCACAAACATAGCTTAGACCTCAGTCATAGACAAAGTTAGAGTTACAGCTGCATGACATGAAGGCAATCTGGCAAGGTTGAATGTTCACCCATTAACAAAACCTTTTTTTTTTTTTTTGTCTTTGGGGAAAGAATGTTTACATAACATCAAAGAACTCTCATCTCAAATTGGTTTGGAGAGTGTTTATTTGGAAATAGTTACAAAGAAAACTGGAATCAGTTGAAATTACCAGTAAGCACTGCCAGAGCCATGCTAAAAAGTTTGGAACTGATGAAAATTTGCCAGTAAGGGCACATGTCAACGTCCAGAGGAGGAGAGACGAAGAGGAGCCCAAAGATCAGTGTGAAAATATCTATGTTCCACAGAAGCCCTTAACTGGCACACAAATGCCAGAAGCATTGCCAAGCAACAGTGGAATAACAACTGGAGTCATGTATTGTGATCAAACCTTAGCATAGCTATAGATGTATATGATACAATGATAAACCTACATAGTGTGTATTAAATTACTTTGATATGCCTTTTTTTTTAAAGATAGGATTGGCATACATTATCTCAGTCTGCAATGAAAAAAAAATATTATAAAAAACTGAATAATTAAAAAAAAATGTAAATTGCAGACCGAGATGATGTATGCCAATCTTATCTGGTCTCGTCTGCTCTAAGCTGATCCCTCCTTATTGCATCTTATACAAATACTTTGCACATTACCCTAAAGTCCTGTTTTTGTTTGTTTGTTTTACAGCGTATGATGCGGCCGAATCAGTGTGTTCTTTTAGTCACCGTAAGTAACTGAATATTAAAGTATATACTTGTTTTCAACCATTTGATTAATTATTTTTGCTTCGTTTTTGTAGAGTTTCAACTCTGAGTCAGAGGTGAATCGAATCTTTAACAATTTGATTAATTTGATTAAACTGATTAAATTTATGACATACACTTTATCAACCATCCAGTATTTAGCATGATTTAGTGTATCTTACCAATTCTGTTTATCACATGGCCAACGCTGATAATACAAAATCTGGTATTTATCAATTCTGAGCAAGGTAACGTAAGCTCTTGAATGAAAGATCACTGAATGAAACTCTAAGCTTCCTTTTAATGGCAGAGGTGGATTGCTGATGGGTTACAGGTGCTCGGAGGTAATTGGTTAGGGAGGCGGAACATTTTTTGGTGAAATTATGACCTGGAAATGCTTGGCTGATCTGGCTGGCACGTGACTCATCTTTAGTCTCATCTATGATTGGTTAGGTGTTTTACTGTGTGTGAAATGGCATGAAATGGCTTAATCAGTGCTGCTTCCTCAGCCAGACATTCAGTGTGTAACCTTAGTTCCTAAAGGGTAGTGGCTAGCACGTTACCACAGTGTATTAGAATGATTGTGTGAACCGTTCCCACTGACAGATGCTTCTCTTCTGCAAATTGGCAACATGTTATCTGTTGATTTTCAAGCATCAAAAATTCCACTCGCTGAATGTCGCAGGAACAGCTGCAGTGGGTTCTGAGCCACCTCAGCTGGCATAATTTCAAACAAAATCTGCAGCTAAGAGCCTCATCACTGTACTGTGGATAAAAGTCTTCTGTAAATCGGCTTTAAAGTGGACATACAGTCTCAATTTTTGCATAGGTTAATATGATTCTTTAGGGTCCTAATGAAAAGTTTGTAATATACTTTAATTAAAAAATCTCAATTGTTGTGTAAAAAAACATTACTTTTACCTGGTAAAAAGTAGCTCTGTTCTCAGCAACCTGTTTCAGTACATGCTCCTTTAAATGTTAATGACCTCTACTGAACCCGCCCCCCAGTTCTGTGGGGCGTGTCTTCACAATACAAGTGGGGTATAGCTTTGACAACAGTTAAAAATATTTAAAAAACAGTTAAAAATAATTTTACATGATGTTAGAATTATTTTATATATAAAGGAGTTATTTCTACTCTCTTGCTCTCTTCCTCATAGATCTGATATTAACGTGTTAAATCTTCCCTGCTGCTATCTTCCTGTCTCCTCTTGCATCTGTTCATTCATGCTCACCTTCCCATACTCTGTCTCTCTCTCCCTCTCTCTCTCTCTCTCTCTGTCTCTCTTCCTCTCCTTTGATTCAAATTTTAATTTTATTTGTCACATACACAGTCATACACAGTATGATATGCAGTGAAATGCTTATACGACAGTCAGTGACCTTAAAAATTAAATAAATGAGTAAGGAATAAATATCAATAAAAAGAAATACTAAAGAAAATAAATTTAACTAGTAAAATAGTTGTACAAATATACAATGTACAAATGAGGGCATAATAAAAATCTTACAAAATATAGGGGATATATAAATATTATTATTTTTTTTTTTTAATTATAAATATATATATATATATATATATATATATATATATATAGTAAGATTTTTATTATGCACTCATATTTTTATATATATATAGTTATATATGTATATAAAATTTTACATGTGAATCTGGTTGTAAAACTTTTTTGACTTCCCAGACCGGGAATCGAACTCGAGTTGCTGCTATGAGAGCGCTGTATCCTAACCACTAGACCACGGAGGATTAATGGTTGCCACTTGGAAATGCCGGCTATTCAACCCGCGACCTTATACACGCGAAGCATTGTTTTTTCGGGATCTCACCAGGACATTTACAATGGTTCATTTGTAGTAACATATGTCTATAGCACAGGCGTTTAGTCAAACATATTTATACCGATCTTTTGCTGTTAATAAACAGAGACCTTTCTGACAGACAACGTGTGTGTGTGTGTGTGTGTGTGTCCCTGACTGTCATATAGATGCCGGGAATAGGACATCATACACGCGAAGCATTGTGTGTGTGTGTGTGTGTGTGTGTGAGTCTCTCCTTATGTCAGAAAAGCTTACCGAAGCATAGCGCACTCGCCTCGTTACTAAACGAACTTTTAGAAAAACTTTATAAATATGTAGTGCAAAAAGCATGTGCCTTGAGGGGGAATCGAACCCGGGGCTACCGTGTTAGAGCGCGGCATCCTAGCCACTAGACCACGAAGGATTAACGGTTACAGCCGCTGAAATGCCGGCTATTCAACCCGCGACCTTATACACGCGAAGCATTGTTTTTTTTTCGGGATCTCACCAGGACATTTACAATGGGTCATTTGTAGTAACATATGTCTATAGCACAGGCGTTTAGTCAAACATATTTATACCGATCTTTTGCTGTTAATAAACAGAGACCTTTCTGACAAACAACGTGTGTGTGTGTGTCTGTGTGTGTGAATGAGGCATATAGATGTCGGGAATAGGACAACATACACGCGAAGCATTGTGTGTGTGTGTGTGACTGAGTCTCTCCTTATGTCAGAAAAGCTTATCGAAGCATAACGCACTCGCCTCGTTACTAAACGAACATTAGAAAAACTTTATAAATATGTAGTGCAAAAAAAAGCATGTACCTTAAGCAGGAATCAAACCCGGGTCTCCCACGTGAAAGCACCGAATCCTAACCACTAGACCACCACACTACTGCAAGGCTGCTGCAACAAACAGCACACCACACTCATGTAGGTGCCATTTTGCTCCCGTGTAGAATAACAATGGCCGACGGCTCTTTTTTTCACTCGGGGCGGGTCTTTGCTAAAACACCAGTGTCAATCAACTGTAGTAGGAGCGGCCTCTGTCGGTGTGAGTTCACACCGACAGGCTTTTGAAAACGGGCTGATTTCAGAAGGGGCATCTTATATTATTAAATTAAAAGAAAATCGCTGGGCGGCTCTTTATCACTGTAGAGTGGTTGTGTACACCCTCTCCTAACACACAATGCAGTCCAAACAGCTTGAAAAAGTCCATGTAGCACTGTAGGTGCCCTTTAAGCTTTCATCCACTAGAAATTTCATCTCAAGTACTGGTTTGCCTTGCACACCCCTCATACTGTATAAATGTATAATTCTTTTGATTGTGTAAAGCTGTTTTGAGACAATGTCAATTGTTAAAAGCGCTATACAAATAAAATTTTATTGAATTATCTCTTATTACTAACACAATGTTTTTTTTCCTCCATTTTCTCTTCATTTAGGTAAACAATGCTACTTAAAAAAGAGTAAGTTTGCATAATCTATGTAAAGTTAAATATAACTATAAATGTCAGTTTGAATATTGGATTCCTATCACTGATGTGTTAATGATCGTGGGATTTTCCTGTGGCATTTATTATTTTATACACTACCGTTCAAAAGTTTGGGGTCACTTTCTAACTCCATGATCGTTCCTGATTTTAATTTTTTTCTACATTGTAAAGGAATGCTGAAGGCGTCCAAAAAATGCATTAATCTCCTTTGAACAGTTGATATTGAGATGTGTCTGCTACTTCTGCTCTGCAAAGACTTCATAACGCCTCTAATCTGAGGTGCTGCTAATAATAATTTTTCAGGCTGATAACTCTAAATTAACTTATGAACTTCTTGTCTGCAGCAGAGGTAGGTTTTGGTCTCTCCCTCCTGGGATGGCCTTCATGAGAGCCAGGTTCATTATGGTGCTTGATGGATTTTGCAAATGCACTTGACAATACTGTTCTTGCAAGAACTATTACAGAAAGGCTGACCTCTGTGTCTTAAAATAACAACTAACTGTAATAATTACCTAATCCCATATGTCTTCTTTTATAGTTTTGAAATCCCCAGTATTGTTGTAGAATGTAGAAAATAAATCACTAAACAAAAACAAAGAAATTTGCAAGTGACCCCAAACTTTTGAACGGCACTGTATGTCTAGTGATCATTGTAATGGATAGTAATAAAATGTATCATCATATATCATCTGATATATCACTTGTATCAGATCTACAGTACATGAAAATGAACAGTTATCATTTTGCTTTTACAATACTGTAAATGTTTTTTCAAATATGCTTATTTTTATTTATGTATTTTTTGTGTGACAAAAGTAAAAATGTTTTACTGACAGTCTCATTAAAAAATAAAATAATGACAATCAAGATAATAAAAATAATTATCATGTTAATCACTTGTATCAGATCTAAAAGAAAATTGATCTAATAGGTGTCATTTTGTAAGTACAATAAATATGTTCAGCTGCATTTGTTATTTAGAAGTTCCCATCCACAACTCGGGCCAAATGCAGCTGAACTGTAATTGAATGGTACTTGACACAACATGGATATTGGTCAGTTTACAAGTTCAGTGCAATGAATAAAAACCCAACGAGCTCAAATATACATTATAAAGGAATTTTGTTTTAATTACAGTAGTAACATTTATCAATCCAATAATCTACTGTAGGAAGTAACATGCTTGTTTATAAAAGAAGACAGCTACATTTTGCTGTCTCATTCCTAAAATTTGTGACATAACCTCTTTTTTTCTTTCTGTTTAATTGAAATAGGTTTGTCCAAAAGGATTAAAAATTGGTTTGGCTTCTGTAAGTAATTGAACATTATTCTTTCTAAATACTCGTTGAACATGAGACTTTCTCTGTTAGTGTATAAAAATACCAATTTTAAGTCTATAAAAAATCCTTCTGGAAGCCTGGAAAACTGTTACTCAAGACTACATTAAAATACAAGGTCTGGCTCCTTTGAAGCAAAATACAGGTAGTCCCTGCCCTACAAACATCACTTACTTTCACTCACTCATCTTCTTCTATACCGCTTTATCCTGTATTCAGGGTCGCGGGGACCTGGAGCCTATCCCAGGAGGCACGAGGCAGGGTACACCCTGGACAGGGTGCCAATCCATCGCAGGGCACATACACTATGGGCAATTTGGGAACACCAATTAGCCTAACTGTGGGATGAAACAGGTGTACCCGGAGGAAACCCACCAAGCGCACAGACAGGAATCAAGCCTGGCCAGGAATCGAACCCGGACCCTGGAGGTGCAAGGCGACAGGGCTAACCACTACACCACCGTGCCGACGCTTACGAACGTTTGAGTTAAAAATTAATTTATAACTTATAATTTATGAATTTATAACGGACTTACAAATATAAATGGACCACAGTTCTACGACCAAATCACGGAAGTAGCTCATGTGTATTGTACAAAAATAGACACTGCAGTGCACCAGCTACAAATATTTACAATTATATACAATATTTTCAGTGTGTAAGTGAATGTATACAATGTCTTAAGTTCGGTATATTGTAATGTGTGAGTGTGCACTATTAATCCTAATAGTGAATAATGCTCATTTCGGAAAATCCTCAACAAAACAGAGTTCACACTCCAATACAGTAAAACTTTGGATTGTGAGTAACTTGGTCTGCAAATCTTAATAAATGTAATAATCGTTTTATGATTAGTACATATACGCTGTGTCTGCCACGCGGCATGTGATCACAACTGGGCCAATTGTTCTTCTCTCTTTTGCTCTGCAGGATTGTGCATGCTCAGTGCTCATGCCTCACTCATACAGTCAACATATGTGCACGCATGTACTGTTTACTATAACATTGTGACCACATGTGTACACGTAAAGCATTGTTTGTTAATTTTGTGTCCACGACAATGCAAGGTCACATTTCCATGAATTCCTCTAAAAGAGTCAGAAGCAAGTGTCATTACATAGGTTCCTTATTAATGTCACATATAAAGAAAAATTTTCCAGTTAAGCCAACAGCGGTGATTGTGTTAGTGGTTAAGAACAAATCCGACTTACAAACAGGCTCCTGGAACGGAACTCATCCGTAAGTCAGGGACTACCTGTATTAGGTAATGAGGAGGTAGCTCAACACTTTTCCACAGTACTATACAAAGTAGGCTATTAAGATATCAAAATACTTAGCTTACAAAAGCTTACAATTTCCAATGTTTAATATGCCATTAAGGAATGCTAGTTAAGGTGGACTGTGTAAGTCAAGATAATAAGAAATATATAATATCAGAAATATATAATGTAATGCAAAGCAACTTTTTATGAAGTAAAAATGGAGCTGTGTTTGATTCAAAAACACCTTTCCAACTCCTTTATTGTGGGTGTAGGCTTAATACACTTTGGAGTTGCATGGGAGCCAGTGGCACTTGAAACAATGCACATGATTATAAAAAAATGGATTCCAGTAAATGTCAGAAAATATAATGGATTGGACTTGTTTATCCAGCACATCCCATGGGTGCTCAGTTTGGGCTCTTGCCTGCTGGTCCCCATGCAAGGTGTGCTGTGCTGCACTGCATGTTCTGGTGCCTTTCTATTGTACTTTGCACTATTGTTTACTAATTTCAAGGAGTTCTCCCACATTGGTGTTTCTGAGTGATCAGACAGAATGGGCTGGCCTTTGGGCCCAGAGGTTCAGGTGAGCCTTGGATCCCCATGATCCTCTCACAAATTTGATGGTGTTTAGTTGGTGATCAATGTTACGTCACCTGGCAGTGGTCATAGTATTATGGCTGATCAGTGTATATGTAGGTAGATTTTGAATATGGTGTGTAACTATTTTAAAACTAGAAACATTTCACACTAAATAATGGATGCAAATAGATTTTATTGATTAATTACTTAATTCCTCACTGGGTCTGTAAAGCATTTTTGAGCTGTAAAAGTGACTTACTAAGTAGTAACTAAGTAATAAGTTGGTAGTAGAAGTTCAACATGTAAGACGTAACTGTATTAACAATTTAAGCAGTGGCAAAAATGTACGCACCTACATAGACACTCGTTTGTCCGGAGCCCCGCATACCTGAAAACAAATGAACATAATTAAGTTTAGAATTTTTTTTATTGTAAATAAATTATATTAAGAAATTAAGAAATTAAAAATTTCTGTGTTAAATAATTACATGTTAAAGAAGCATTCTTCTCTGCCTAACTTTAAGGGGGCGGTGCCCCTGCGCCCCTTATTGACCGGCCGCCACTGAATTTAAGATTTTTAAAAGATTAAACCTGAATTAAAAAAAAATAATTAATCATCAGATTATGTGAGCTGGCCAGGGTGCCCAAACTTAAACGGAGAACATTAATTAATGAAGAATAAGTCAGTTTGTTTATTTGTTTGTGTGCATATTTGCTTCTGTGTAGCAATGTTTATGTATGCTACACATGAGGTTTTTATTTCATACACCATACATTAGTTAATTACTGTCAGAGTCGCCAGATAATGCCATGATGGTAGGATGATTGTGCCTTTTTGTAAATGGAATTGTTTGAGCTCAATTCTCAAATGCTTGTGGTAAAGTTTAATATTTTTTCATTTCTTTAGCTTGCAGAAGCTTCAGTGCAAAACAAGGTAATGTTTAGCAGTGATTTAATAAGGAAACACTTCTTGTGTGTGTGAATTTTGTATTGAATTGTATTTTATTGCTATTTATTAGTTTGATGTATGTGTATATTTATACTGTACAGCTGCCTCTTTAGAAACTTCTGAGGTTTCAACGGACCCACTGTTGCAGATTGTCTCCATCCAGGAAGCTGTGGGTTGCTGGCAAATGGAGTCTGCACTTACAGAGGTGTTTGGAGTGACAAAAGAAGAGCTGATTGAAAAGATTCCTGAACAGGTTAATACACATTAAATGTATATATAGGTAATCATGTGTGATCTAATTGTTTTAATTGTTGCTGTAAAAATTTAGTGATAATTATATTGTACCTAATAGAGTATTTTAGACAAATGTAAAATTTATTACTGGATATGAAATGGTGCTTTAGGTTCAGTGGCGGCTGCTAGCTTTTGAAACAGGGGAAGCTCATATTTGGCCTTCATCATAAAATTTTTTATTATAATTAAATTTATCATAAACAAATCACCTGCAAATCCGCATGGGACTGAACTCGAATCTGTACTAGGCTATTTATTCAAATTCATTAATATAGACAAACATTGTTTTAATGTAATTAAACAAAGCATCTTTTTAATATCAGTTTAATATGTTAACTTTTTCTAAATCAAAGTGACAAAAACCCTACTCTAAGACTAATAAATGTATTTTACGATTTGGGACATTATTTAATACAATATTTATTTAAAAAAAAATAATTTTTCTATCTCTGTAAATCACACTGCTATACAGTTAAACGAGGCACTGAATGCTGTCTGTCACTATTTTTAATCATTTATGTTCATAACTCTATGGTAGTTAATGCCATATGCACTGGGGACTGAGTTATATATACAATTATGTTGAAACAGCTGGTGTGATGAGGTTGAACACAGGGAAGATTTAACCGATTAATCCCTCATGACATTTTGTAAACTGTATTTATGAGAAAGGACTGCACTGATATAACAATTTATCAAAAAACACACACCTTGACTTAATCCTGCCTCTGTGATGGTGAATTGAAGACCCGCTGAAAGACGGTGAGGAGCCAAAGTCTGCCGACACTTTCATATGAAATTTAAAGGGGACGATTATAGGGGACCAGCAATTTGTGTGAAGTTTATGGAGAATTTTTAGGGGGGCTGAGTACAAATGTTAGGGGGGCTAAAGCCCCCCTAAAGATGGAATAGCGACGCGCTGTCTGTAGCGCTGATGTATACTTAAGACATGCTGTCAATCAAAAAGGGGTTCTGCCGTTTAAACAGCTCCTCCAATCATCATGCAGCAGCCCAGCATCCTGTCCCGCCCACTGCTCCATTCACCCCCAGAGAGGCTCAGCTTCCCTGGAAGTGACGATTTTGGTGCGTTTATCCAATTACCGTCCAGCTTTTCTGCAGTGAAAAAAGCTAGTCTGTGCTTCCCCATAGAGCTTCAGAGAAGCTGGGCTTCAGGGGGAGGGTTAAACGCACTGTGCGACACGGAAATGTATGACAAGAAAATCGCGTCAAACAATCTACAATAAATACCTGATTCTGAATGAGCTAGTCATGAAATTGAACGCACTTTTATTAAAACCAATATAAATACGACAGTGCATATGTGGCAACAGGGTCAAGGGCATTTATTTTCTGACATAGTAGGGGAAGCTGAGCTTCCCTTGTAGTCTTAGAGCAGCCGCCACTGTTTAGATTACAAAGGAACAAGAGGCTTACAGAGGCAGAGTAAGTTGATTTAGTCCAATATCCAACATGTGGTAAAAGAACATGGCAAAGACAAAATACCGATATCAAACAAAACATTAATGGTAAAAATAGGACAAGGCAAAACATAAGATGCAAATGGTGAAAATGAATATGTCTCCAAATCCAGATGAATGACAGTCAAACTGTAAGACTCTTCAACAACTGCCAGGTTTCTGCACTTTTTTAAAATTGTCCAAAATTCAAAAAGCAGCTCCAAATGCAGTTCTGTGCGGTAAGCCTCACGGTGGCGGCTTGTGTGTTTACATCAACGCAAAATGGTGCAAGAACTCTGTGCTAGTTTCTAGTTATTTTTCATCGCTGGTGGAGTTTGTGACTGTTAGATGCAGACCTTTTTATTTACCACGTGAATTCACCACTGTTTTCATTATCGGAGTGTACATTCCACCTAGCGCTAATGCTAAGGAAGCGCTATGGGAACTGTATGCAAAGATCAGTGAACTGCAAAATACACCCCCGGACTGTTTATTGTTGCTGGAGATTTCAACCATGCAAATCTCAAGTCAGTGCTTCCTACTGTAGATTCCATCAGTATGTGGACTTTGCAACGAGAAGGGAAAACACGCTGGATCTTGTTTACACAAACATCCCCGGCGCATATTGGGCAGAGTCCCGCCCCCACCTGGACTACTCAGACCACATCTCTGTTATGCGAATTCCAGCATACAGACCACTCGTCAGGCGTTCAAAACCGGTTCTGAAGCAGGTGAAAACCTGGCCAGCAGGAGCGATCTCTGCTCTTCAGCACTGACTGGAACATGTTTAGGGAGGCTGCAACTTACGGCGACTTCACTGACTTGGAGGAGTACACGTCATCAGTGACCAGCTACATCAACAAGTGCACCGATGACGTCACTGTCTCCAAGAACATCATCTCACGATCCAACCAGAAACCGTGGATTACTGCGGAAGTGCGTGCACTTCTGAGGACCCGAGACTCTGCCTTCAAAGCTGGAGATAAAGTGGCGCTTAGAAGAGCAAGGGCCGAACTTTCTCTGGCCATCAGAGAGGCAAAGCGCGTATACGCCCAGAGAATCCACAACCACTTCACAGACAGCGGCGACACACGACGCATGTGGCAGGGCTTGTGGCAAGCCATCACTAACTACAGGACGACATCACCTGCCTGTGACGGTTCCCTCCCAGATGCGCTGAACAACTTCTACGCTCGGTTCGACAGGCAGAACGACATGGCGGCGAGGAAGACCACCCCTCCTCCGAACGACCAGGTGCTGTGTCTAACTACAGCTGAGGTGAGGAAAACTCTACGCAGAGTCAACCCACGTAAAGCTGCTGGACCAGACAACATCCCAGGCAGAGTGCTCAGAGAATGTGCTGAACAGCTGGCAGATGTTCTCACCGACATCTTCAACATCTCTCTGAGCAGCGCCGTCGTTCCCACGTGCTTCAATGCCACCACCATCGTCCCCGTGCCCAAGAAGTCTACTGTGTCCTGTCTCAATGACTACCGTCCCGTTGCACTTACACGTACCATCGAGTGGCTCGTCATGAGACACATCAAGACCCTGCTGTCCCCCTCACTGGACCCACTGCAATTTGCAGTGTACCATCTTAACCGCTCAACGGACGACGCCATCTCCACCACACTCCATCTTGCCCTCACACACTTGGACAAGAAGGACACATACGTTCAAATGCTGTACATAGATTTCAGCTCAGCATTCAACACTATCATCCCCCAACAACAGATCGGGAAGCTGAGCCTGTTGGGCCTGAACACCTCCCTCTGCAACTGGATCCTGGACTTTCTGACCGGAAGGCCTCAGTCAGTACGGATCGGGAACTGCACCTCCAGCACCACCACACTGAGCACTGGGGCCCCACAAGGCTGTGTGCTCAGTCCCCTGCTGTTCACACTGCTGACTCACGACTGTGTAGCAACACACAGTTCGAATCAGATCATTAAGTTCGCTGATGACACGACCGTGGTGGGTCTCATTAGCAAGAATGACGAGTCAGCGTACAGAGAGGAAGTGCAGATGCTAACGAACTGGTGTAAAGACAACAACCTGTCTCTGAATGTTGACAAGACAAAGGAGATGGTTGTTGACTTTAGGAGGACACGAGGCGACCATTCTCCGATGAGCATCGATGGCTCCTCTGTGGAGATCGTCGAAAGCACCAAATTCCTGGGTGTCCACCTGGAGAAGGACCTCAGCTGTTCCCTCAACACCAGCTCCCTACACAAGAAAGCCCAACATCGTCTCTTCTTTCTGAGAAGATAGAGGAAGGCCCAGCTTCCACCACCGATCCTGACCACCTTCTATAGAGGAACTATCGAGAGCATCCTGAGCGGCTGCATCACTGTCTGGTTTGGGAATTGTGCCATATCGGACCGCAAGACCTTACAGCGGATAGTGAGGACAGCAGAGAAGATCATCGGGGTCTCTCTCCCCTCTATTGAAGACATCTACACCACACGCTGCATCCTTAAAGCCACAAGCATTGTGGCTGATCGGACACACCCCTCTCACACACTCTTCACACTCCTGCCATCTGGAAAAAGGTACCGAAGCATTCGGGCACACACATCCAGACTGTGCAACAGTTTTTTTCCACAAGCCATCCGTCTCCTCAACAAAAAGGGACTGGACTGATACACACACACACACACACACACACACACACACACACACACACACACACACTCAGCTTAACTAAACTACCTCAAAACATTGAGACTGGACTGACTAATCAATACAAGCGGAGACACACTGATCTACACTACCATACTATCATACGCACCAACCTGCAAATACTTCACTGTTTATCTCGTTTGCACAAAAACATTACTGGACTACTTTTTGCACTAATTCCTCAATTCTTGCTGCTGTGTTAAGGAATGTTTACAGTTTCTCACTACCTCAACACATATTATTCTGTTATATTATTCTGTTATGTTATGTCGTGTTCATTGCACTGTCACTTTGTTCTTGCTCTTATTTGCACATGCACTTTACTGTATGTTGTTTGTAAAACCTGTAGTCTTTACTTAGTTAGTTTTTGTAAATTTATGTTCAAATTTGTTAGGTCTATCTGTCTTCTCTCTGCTAGGCAGCTAACTAGGCCTCTTTAGTTAGCTAGTTTAGTGTTTTTGTTAATTTATGTTGTAAATTTATGTTGCATGTAGCACCTTGGTCCTGGAGGAATGTTGTTTCGTTTCACTGTGTACTAACTGTCCTGTATATGGTTGAAATGACAATAAAGCCTTTGAACTTGAACAAATGAGGGAAAGGCTGTGATCTGGTACTCTCAAGGAAAATTGTGCAGTCTAGATATTAGGTAAATGTTTTTCATAACCTGACCCTTCCGACAAGTCTTACCTCTAGCACTTTTAACATTATTAATTGTTTGTAAACACATATTTAAAAGCATATACAACAATCTATGTAAAAACTTATATATGGCAACGCTGAGGGAGGAGAATAGGAAATGTTTTGAAACCGATTACGCCACCACGAGGTTAACCGGGGAAATAACCCAAATAAGGAGCACAAGTTCTTTAGGCAAGGTAGAACAGAGAGACAGGTGTACAAATGTACAAAACTTTATTTTAGTCACAATAAAAGTTATAAAAACGCTCAATAGCATGCCATGCTACGTAGCAAAATCAAACAGGGCACTCTGTCCACTCACACCAAGGCTGTAAAATATAATAAGAAATACAATAAAACAATACTTACAAAAAAAAAAAGAAAAGAACTTCAGGCACAGGCTTCCCAGTGACACGGGCAGGCTAAACGAGGTACAAACCCTAAAGGGCACGTCACACGCATCCACACACTCAAACAAAGTGAAAAGGGAATACAATAAGCACTGCACTCCACACTATTGTACTACCACCCATACTCAGAGCTAGGTAGCTAGCTAGCCTCCCGGCCCAACGGTGCCTGAGGTGGACAAACAAATTAAATCAAACAAAAATACATCCAACTTAACCAAAATACTATAAAGGAATAGATAAAAATGACATTAATCACAAAAACTAAGAAGCAGAGGGGAGAAAACAATCAACCCATAAAGAAAAAAATACTAAATGAAAAGTTTAAACCAACTGTTCGCTGAATCAGTCATATCACAGTCAGAGTTCTCCGAAAGCTACATTACAACACTCTCCACAATACAACCACATATGCAGGTAACCAAAAGCCCAAACAGGCCTTCGGACAGTAGCAAGGCAACTCCGACTTGTTTATACAGTTAGCAGAGGAAATGAAATAAAAAAGAAAAGAGAAACACTGTAGGAGAAATAACCCGGAGGAGAAACAGGAGATTCCCCGGCACCACATCAGACACCCATAGCGCACTAGAAAAAGAACCATTACTAAAATACATCTCTTCCATGAACCAGAAAAAAACTAAACTCACTTACCGAGGCGAATCGCTATGCTACGCAAGCTGTACCATTACTCACGGATCGCAGCAAAATACCAGGCAGGAGAACACATGCGCGTAGGAAGCTCCATGGCTAAGCAGTACACAAACACCGGTTAACATTACCCAATGCCAAAACGCACAGCACGTACTGTACCAACCTGACAAAAAGTGGACAGTCTGACTCAACCGGATACCAATCGGCCATTCTGCTCACTAAGGGAAAAAGATGAATATCAGCGTTTTAATGTGCATGCCCACCTCTCCATTAGCCACATAGTTACAAACAAAACACACACCTTCTGTCTGCGCGCACGCCGTAAATACCATCAAGAACCATTCTGACAGGCTATTGCGAGCAGTGGTGTCAAAAGTATTCACGTTCATTACTTGAGTAGAAGTATAGATACTAGGGTTTAAAAAGACTTCTTTAGAAGTTGAAGTATCAACTCAAGCTTTTTACTCAAGTAAAAGTGTAAAAGTACTGGTTTCAAAACTACTTAAAGTATAAAAATAAAAGTAACGTGAGGGGGAAAAAAAGCATTAAGGATAAAAGCTTAGGCTGTGCCACATGCCTATATACTACACAAACACCTCATAAAAAAAAGAAAAGAAAAATGTGTTTTTTTAAAGTATTTTTTAACGGCCATAATGATTTGGGATACTGTATATGGCAATTGAAAAAGAATGCATTTTAGTCCAATACATTAAAGAACCATGTTGTCACGTTTCTCTCTCTGTCTGCGTCTGGAGTCTGTGCGCGGCATGAATGCGGAGGAGGCGAGCTGACGGTTAACAAAGTCCTTTTATTTTCAATTTTCAAACAAAACATAAAACAAAAACACTCCAACACAAACTACTTTCGGTAACGGTTGCTAGACGCCTGACTGGAGTCCAGCCAGGCTATTTATAGAACAAAACATAGGCAAACATCAAATTAACTTCCCTCGGTTCAGGTGAGCTTCTACGTCACCTGACCGAGGTGCAAACTGGGAAATGAAGTCAAACTGAACGAAAAACAAAACTACAACTCAAAAAAACAACACAACTATAAATGGCGCTCTGGCGCCATCTAGGGGTTAACCGTTACATTACCCCCCCTCCCAAAAATGCTCCTCCCGGAGCATCACCGGAGGCCCCGGACACCCAACCCAATGTTCTACCTTACGCCTCCTGTCCAGGAGGCTGGGTGACGGGGCTGGAGGCATGCTCAGCGGCTGCTGAGCTGAAGAGGTGCTCGGCGGCTGCCGACGCGCTGGAGACGTGCTCGGCGGCTGCCGACGCGCTGGAGACGTGCTCGGCGGCTGCCGACGCGCTGGAGACGTGCTCGGCGGCTGCCGACGCGCTGAGAACGTGCTCGGCGGCTGCCGACGCGCTGGAGACGTGCTCGGCGGCTGCCGACGCGCTGGAGACGTGCTCGGCGGCTGCAGAGCTGGAGGCATGCTCGGCGGCTGCAGAGCTGGTTCGACGCTCGACGACGGCTCTGGAGCGTGCACGACACTCGACGACGGCTCTGGAGCGTGCACGACACTCGACGACGGCTCTGGAGCGTGCACGACGCTCGACGGCGGCGACGGAGCTGGCTCTGAGCTCGACGGCGGCGACGGAGCTGGCTCTGAGCTCGACGGCGGCGATGGAGCTGGCTCTGAGCTCGACGGCGGCGACGGAGCTGGCTCTGAGCTCGACGGTGGCTCAGCGTCGTCCTCAAAGCCGGGAGGCGGCGGTAGAACGGGTGCGTCGGTCAGCGGCTGCTGACACGCTAGCGCGCTGTCCTCGAAGTCTGCAGGCGGTGGCAGAACGGGTGCGTCGGGCAGCTGCTGCTGACACGCTAGCACGCTGTCCTCGAAGTCTGGAGGCGGCGGTAGAACGGGTGCGTCGGACAGTTGCTGCTGACACGCTAGCGCGCCGTCCTCGAAGTCTGGAGGAGTCGGAAGAATGACGCTTTCCCGCTGCGGCGCGTAATTCTCTGCGCCGATCCCAGGCAGTGGCGGAATGGGGAGCATGTCGTCCGGGTCCGAGAGAGGGAGGACCTCCGGGACTACAGCCTGGCTCTCCCGAACCTGGACGAGCAACTGTTGGAGCCGCACCACCTGCTCCCGCAGGTCTCCGATGCGCTCCTCGTTGTCTTCCGCCCACTGCCTGTAGCACTCTCCCGTCTCTCCCTCGGCTGTCACACCCCTCCAGGGCGTGTGCCGGACGGCGAACCCGCTGCCTTTCCAGCCATGTCCCGCCATCCTCTCACTCTCCGTCACGTTCACCTCCTCCATCCCCGCCTCCTCGGCGTACCTGGAATTATCCCGGCTCTGCCAGAACTCAGTCTCGCCGTGCTCCTCGCTGTCCTCCAGCAGCCCCTCCTGCTCCACCAGCAAGCTGTATTCCCAGCTGCGGTACATCTCCTCCTCGTCGTCTTCCAGCCCGCTGTAAATCCAGCCGCAAAACATCTCTTCCTCGCTGTCCTTCCGCCTTTCCGCCAGCTCGGGCGAGATCGTACTAGCGCCCCCCCAAAAATTGTTCAGGGGAAAAACCTCCGCCATGCCACTTTTTAGGTCTAGCAATCTGTCACGTTTCTCTCTCTGTCTGCGTCTGGAGTGTGTGCGCGGCATGAATGCGGAGGAGGCGAGCTGACGGTTAACAAAGTCCTTTTATTTTCAATTTTCAAACAAAACATAAAACAAAAACACTCCAACACAAACTACTTTCGGTAACGGTTGCTAGACGCCTGACTGGAGTCCAGCCAGGCTATTTATAGAACAAAACATAGGCAAACATCAAATTAACTTCCCTCGGTTCAGGTGAGCTTCTACGTCACCTGACCGAGGTGCAAACTGGGAAATGAAGTCAAACTGAACGAAAAACAAAACTACAACTCAAAAAAACAACACAACTATAAATGGCGCTCTGGCGCCATCTAGGGGTTAACCGTTACACATGTACAGATCTGGCCATTAAGAATGCACATTTCGAGAAAAGAAATCCCGTGACTGGCTGCAGCTGCGCGCGGGAAGCTGTGAAAATGCCCTTCATTACCTGTAGGGGGCAGTCGTATTTCAGTCTGAAGTATTGTGAAGCCGAAAATGTGTTGTCTCTCTTAGGCGCCCATTGACAGCAAGCGATAGAGCTCATAAACGTGTCAAGCTCAAACTGATATATATTTATTCTTCATATTTTTCTCTCTTTCGACGATGGTACTTCTTTGACTGCGCTTTTCTCCATTCAGAATTATAATTATTATTATTATTAGTAGTAGTAGTAGTAGTTCTCCGAATTTATTATTATTATTATTATTATTGTAACGCACCCGCGCGTGTGTGCAAAAAGACTACAAAGATGTATGATATGTTAGCCTAAAACATTAGTGTGTTTAGGGAGATTTCCTGAAGCTCCGAAATCACTGGGGCAGTTTTTCTAAATAGACGCTATCTTTAATAACTGATGGAGGTTTTGAGCTGTATACACACGCATTCTTAAAGGGTTTAAAACGAATTAATAAGTCCGAGCAGACCTACATGAAAGGTAGAAGTGGGATTACAGTAACTGAGCGTGTGGTCGCGTTGTACAGTGGTGTGAAAAACTATTTGCCCCCTTCCTGATTTCTTATTCTTATGCAGGTTTGTCACACTTAAATGTTTCTGCTCATCAAAAACCGTCAACTATTAGTCAAAGATTGTCAAGATGGACTAACCTGAGGTGACCAGAAGACGTAGCTTTAGCGGTTAGCCCAATGTAGCGTGGAGGATAAACCCAAACGCGGAAAGAAGCGAGTAGGCAGGATAGCCACGCGATTTAGTCTAAGGACTCTCACAAAAACGGAGTAAGGGAAAAACACAAATTTAACCCGCGTCCTGTAGATACACACACAATAGCAAAAGACAAACGGAACCAACATGTGAGTACTCACGGTTTGCTGAAACGACAACTGGAGCTGACATGGGCCGAACTCAATGACTGAGCGGTAAGCCATCGTTTGTTTACCTCTTTTATACTTCCTGGTTTTGCGCCCGCCTTACTTCCGGGTCCTAGTGCCGGGCGCAGATTGAGTGTGTATGACAGTACCCCCCTGTCCAGGACCGGCTCCTGACGGTCCTGAGGTGGAGGATACCCGGTGACGGTAGTCTCGAATCAGTTCAGGGTCGAGAATGAACCGGGCCGGGATCCAAGATCGCTCCTCGGGGCCGTAGCCCTCCCAGTCAACCAGGTAACTGAGTACCTCTGCCCCGAGGGCGCGAGTCGAGGATTCGGCGTACGGTGTAGGTGAGACCGCCGTCGATGATCCGGGGAGGAGGAGCTGGGGGGGTGGGTGGAATCATGGGTGATGTGATGAAGGGTTTGAATTGGGACAGGTGGAATACTGGATGGATCCGGAGCGCCGCAGGCAGCTGGAGCCGGTAGGTGACAGGGTTAATTCTGTGGGTGATGCGGTATGGTCCGATGAATCTGGGTGAAAGTTTTCTTGATTCGGTGTGAAGGTGGAGGTTTTTAGTGGAAAGCCATACCTTGTCACCTACGTGGTACAAACGTCCCGGAGGATGTCGACGGCGGTGTTGGTGGGTATATCGGGTATTGGCGCGTTGGATAGCCCGGTTGGTTGTAATCCATAGCCGCCGACATCTGCGGACCAACTGTTGGGCGGACGGTACATCAACCTCCGGTTCTGGGTGGTTGAACATCGAAGGTTGGAAACCGTAGCATACCTCAAATGGGCTTAGGTTGGTGGCAGAGGAGGTGTGGAGGTTGTGTGACAGTTCGGCCCAAATGAGGTAGCGCGCCCAGGAGCGCTGACGGTCTGCTATGAAACATCTCAGATAGCGCTCCAGCTGTTGGTTGGTCCGCTCCGTCTGACCGTTAGTCTGTGGGTGGTATCCAGATGATAGACTGCAGGTGGAGTCGATCAGACGGCAGAAGGCCTTCCAGAACCGGGCTGTGAACTGGGGCCCTCTGTCCGAGACGATGTCCTTGGGGAACCCATGCAGACGGACTACGTGCTCTAAAATCAGCTCTGCTGTTTCTTTGGCTGACGGGAGTCCGGCGAGAGCCACCAGATGCACGGCTTTAGAGAACCGGTCGACGATCGTGAGGATGGTGTCCTTTCCTTCGGAGGCCGGCAGGCCCGTGATGAAGTCGACGGCAATGTGCGTCCAGGGCCGTCGAGGAACTGGGAGTGGCTGTAGTTCTCCTGGGGTTGGTTGATTGGTGTTCTTGGCCCTGGCGCACACTGGGCATGCCTGGACGAACTCTTGGACGTCCTTCGTGATGGATGGCCACCAGAAATCCCGCTGGAGAAACTGGAGGGTCCGTCGTGTGCCTGGATGTCCCGAAATGGGTGAGGAGTGACCCCACTGGAGAACTTCTGACCTCATCTTCTCGGGCACAAAGAGTCGTCCAGGTGGCACACCTGCCGGTTCGGTCTCTGCAGCCTGTGCCTGGCGAACTCTCGTCTCCAGGTCTAATTGGAGTGGGGCGATGATCCTGGAGGAGGGAAGGACAGGCGCGGGGTCCGCCCGGGGAATGTCCACCTCCAGCTGTCGGGAGAGAGCGTCCGCTTTTGTATTTTTGGAGCCCGGGCGGTATGAAAGGTGGAAATCATAATTTTCAAAGAACAATGCCCACCGCGCCTGTCGTGGATTTAGCTGCTTCAGGTTTTTTATGGTAATGAGGTTTTGGTGGTCCGTCCAGACTATGAATGGCTCTCTGGCGCCCTGGAGCCAGTGACGCCACTCCTCCAGAGCCCACTTTATGGCCAGCAGCTCGCGGTCCCCTACCCCGTATCGCTGCTGAGTGGAGTCAAATTTTCTGGAGAAGAAACTACATGGGTGTAGTTTCTGATCTGGACCTCGTTGTGAGAGGATAGCTCCAGCGCCCACATCTGAAGCATCCACCTCCACAACGAATGATTTACTGACATCTGGGTGAAGGAGGATCGGTGCCGTGGTGAAGCGGTGACAAAGGGACTTGAAAGCGGAGACAGCTGCAGAGTTGAAGTGAAAAGGGAGAGATGAGGGACGGGTCAGGGCGGTTAGGGGGGCGGCAACTGTACTGTAGTCCCGGATAAAGCGACGATAGAAATTCGCAAACCCGAGAAACCGTTGAAGCTGCTTGAGGGTCTTGGGTAGGGGCCAATGACGCACAACCTCTAGCTTCTGCGGGTCCATGGCCACACCCTGGGGCGAGATGACAAAACCCAGGAACGTGGTGGAGCGCTCGTGAAAAGCGCACTTTTCCAACTTACAGTACAGTTGATGGGCAAGTAATCTCTTTAGGACCGCCCTGACGTGCTGGGTATGTTCTTCCATGGTGCGTGAATAGATGAGTATGTCGTCCAGGTAAGCGAATGCCCACCGCCCGAGCATGTCACGAATGATGTCGTTAATCAGATGTTGAAATGCGGCGGGGGCATTACACAGTCCAAATGGGATGACGAGATTTTCATAATGTCCAGTAGGGGTGATGAAGGCCGTCTTCCACTCATCGCCCTCTCTGATGCGCACCAAGTTGTAGGCGCTCCGGAGGTCCAACTTAGTAAAGATGGTGGCGCCAGAGAGGGCGTCCAGGGCTGAGTTGGTAAGAGGCAATGGGTGTCGGTTTTTGATAGTTATGTTGTTTAGCCCCCGATAGTCGACACAGGGGCGAAGCTCACCGCCCCGCTTCTTCACGAAGAAGAACCCCGCGGCGGCAGGTGAGGAGGAGGGCCTGATGGTACCTTGGCGAAGGGCGTTGGTCACATACTCCTCCATAGCCTGCGTCTCTGTAGGTGTAAGCGAGTAGAGGTGGCCGCGGGGTGGGACTGTACCGGGTTGGAGGTCAATGGCGAGGTCGTAGGAACGATGCGGAGGAAGATGGGTGGCTCGCCGTTTGCAGAAAACCTCCGCCAGGTCCCGATACGGTTCTGGGGTGGAGTTGGTGTCGACGTCGGGGGCCTCGGACTCCCTAGAGCACGTCCCAGCCGCTGCCCGCAGGCATAGTTCGGTGCAGGTCGCGCCCCATTGGAGAATCCGGTTCTGGGTCCAGGAGATGAGGGGGTCATGTTGTAACAGCCAGGGATATCCAAGGATGATGGGAGGTGACGAGATGGAGGTGACGTAAAAGTGAAGCTGTTCTTGGTGTTGATCGATGGAGACGGTGATGGGTTCTGTTTGGGTGATGATTGGGCTGGTGGATAGGGGGCGACCGTCGACAGATGTGATTCGAACAGGCTGGGATAACGCCTCGAGTTTTACCCCCAATTTTTTGGCATAAGAAGAGTCAATGAAGTTACCTGCTGCCCCGGAGTCGATGAACGCAGTACTTCGGACTCGTTTGTGGCCAATCTGGAGGGATACCTGGGCCGTAAGTCGAGAGATGGTGGCGTCGGTAGTGGTGGAGATCAGAAGTGGGCCCGGTGAGTCTCTCCCTCCGCTCACCGGGGTTGGGCGTTTCCCGGACGCAGTGGACAGATCGCCCGGTGATGTTCTGCTGACCCACAATATGCGCACAGGCCCTCTCTGAACCGGCGTGCGCGCTCGGCTACGGTCAGGGAGGCGCGCCCTAATTGCATGGGTTCCCCGGCTCCGGTGTCAACCACGGCAGGAGGTGGAGAACCGACAGATTCCGGAGTAGTGGTGATGAAGGTTACTGGTGGTCTTGGAGTGGGGTGTGAGAAGGTGGGTGCAGGTGGCAGGGTGCGAGGGGCTGGCCTCGGGCGAGAGAGAAGGCGCTGGTCGATCCGGAGAGCGAGTTGGATCAGACCCTCCAGGGTCGCAGGAAGCTCTCGCCCGGCTAGTTCGTCCTTTATTCGAGAAGCCAGGCCCTCGTAGTAGGACGTCCGGAGCGCTGCATCGCCCCACGTGGTCTGAACGGCGAGGGTGCGAAACTCTGCTGTGTAGCGGCTCACGGGCAATCCTCCCTGCCTCAGGTGATAGAGTCTGGTGTCGGTCTCCACCTCGCCCGCTGGGTGTTCGAAGGTGAGTCTGAGTTGGTGGGTGAACTCATTGTATGAGTGGGCGGTGTCCGTATCTGCTTGTAGAACTGCCGTGGCCCACTCAGCTGCCTGCCCTTTAAGCAACGAGACGAGAAGAGCAATGCGAAGGCGATCGGTGGAGTACTTGGTGGCATTAAACTCAAACACCAGATCGAGAGCTGTCAGAAATACACTGCACTTCCCATCCGTGCCGTTCCACTTCTCTGGTAGAGAAAGAAAAACATCAGAAGGGGGGGGAGAGGGGGGATGATGCGGCGCCGCGGCCTCCGCGGCGTGCGATCGAGCAGTGACGTCATCAACAGCTGCGCGGAGATCCGCATTCTCCCGCCGGAGCTCAGCGACCTCGCGGCGGAGAGAAGCGAGATCCCCGGTTAGCTGATTGATGAGCGCGGCATGCTGATCTACAACGCCGCAGAGGCTCGCATAATCCGCTGGGTTTACCGCGGAGGGCTCAGTCATTCTGTCAAGATGGACTAACCTGAGGTGACCAGAAGACGTAGCTTTAGCGGTTAGCCCAATGTAGCGTGGAGGATAAACCCAAACGCGGAAAGAAGCGAGTAGGCAGGATAGCCACGCGATTTAGTCTAAGGACTCTCACAAAAACGGAGTAAGGGAAAAACACAAATTTAACCCGCGTCCTGTAGATACACACACAATAGCAAAAGACAAACGGAACCAACATGTGAGTACTCACGGTTTGCTGAAACGACAACTGGAGCTGACATGGGCCGAACTCAATGACTGAGCGGTAAGCCATCGTTTGTTTACCTCTTTTATACTTCCTGGTTTGGCGCCCGCCTTACTTCCGGGTCCTAGTGCCGGGCGCAGATTGAGTGTGTATGACAAAGATAACATAATTGAACACAAAATGCAGTTTTTAAATGAAGGTTTACGTTATTAAGGGAGAAAAAAAACTCCAAATCTACATGGCCCTGTGTGAAAAAGTGGTTGCCCCCCTTGTTAAAAAATAACTTAACTGTGGTTTATCACACCTGAGTTCAATTTCTGTAGTCACCCCCAGGCCTGATTACTGCCACACCTGTTTGAATCAAGAAATCACTTAAATAGGAGCTACCTGACACAGAGAAGTAGACCAAAAGCACCTCAAAAGCTAGACATCATGCCAAGATCCAAAGAAATTCAGGAACAAATGAGAACAAAAGTAATTGAGATCTATCAGTCTGGTAAAGGTTATAAAGCCATTTCTAAAGCTTTGGGACTCCAGCGAACCACAGTGAGAGAATGGCAAAAACATGGAACAGTGGTGAACCTTCCCAGGAGTGGCCGGCCGACCAAAATTACCCCAAGAGCGCAGAGACAACTCATCCGAGAGGCCACAAAAGACCCCAGGACAACATCTAAAGAACTGCAGGCCTCACTTGCCTCAATTAAGGTCAGTGTTCACGACTCCACCATAAGAAAGAGACTGGGCAAAAATGGCCTGCATGGCAGATTTCCAAGGCGCAAACCACTTTTAAGCAAAAAGAACATTAAGGCTCGTCTCAATTTTGCTAAAAAAAAACATCTCAGTGATTGCCAAGACTTTTGGGAAAATACCTTGTGGACCGATGAGACAAAAGTTTAACTTTTTGGAAGTTGCGTGTCCCGTTACATCTGGCGTAAAAGTAACACAGCATTTCAGAAAAAGAACATCATACCAACAGTAAAATATGGTGGTGGTAGTGTGATGGTCTGGGGTTGTTTTGCTGCTTCAGGACCTGGAAGGCTTGCTGTGATAGATGGAACCATGAATTCTACTGTCTACCAAAAAATCCTGAAGGAGAATGTCCGGCCATCTGTTTGCCAACTCAAGCTGAAGCGATCTTGGGTGCTGCAGCAGGACAATGACCCAAAACACACCAGCAAATCCACCTCTGAATGGCTGAAGAAAAACAAAATGAAGACTTTGGAGTGGCCTAGTCAAAGTCCTGACCTGAATCCTATTGAGATGTTGTGGCATGACCTTAAAAAGGCGGTTCATGCTAGAAAACCATCAAATAAAGCTGAAATACAACAATTCTGCAAAGATGAGTGGGTCAAAATTCCTCCAGAGCGCTGTAAAAGACTCGTTGCAAGTTATCGCAAACGCTTGATTGCAGTTATTGCTGCTAAGGGTGGCCCAACCAGTTATTAGGTTCAGGGGGCAATTACTTTTTCACACAGGGCCATGTAGGTTTGGATTTTTTTTCTCCCTAAATAATAAAACCCCTCATTTAAAAACTGCATTTTGTGTTTACTTGTGTTATCTTTGACTAATAGTTAAATGTGTTTGATGATCAGAAACATTTTTAGTACTTAATGGGCATGAGATGAGGCGACGTAGCTGGGACACGTGGAATGTGGGATTTATTCGTCGCATTGTAGAGGGAAGTAGAAGTCTGCCCGCGCAGGGGTTGACAATCCTGGTTATGGTGAAGGGGCCGATGTAACGGGGTGAGAGTTTGCGGGACAGGGTCTTAAGAGGGAGGTCTCTGGTGGAGAGCATGACTCTCTGCCCTATCCTGTACTTGGGGACCTGAGAGCGTCTACGGTCTGCTTGCTCCTTGTAAATTCTGCCTTGTCGTAGCAGCGTCCTTCTGGCTTGGGTCCAGGTCCTCCTACAGCGGCGAATGAAGGCTTGGGCAGAGGGGACGCTGACCTCCTCTTCCTGAGAGGGGAACAAGGGTGGTTGGTAGCCCAGGCAGCACTGGAAGGGGGACAGCCCAGTAGACGAAGAGACTAGGGAGTTGTGGGCGTATTCGACCCAGGGCAGGAATCTGCTCCACGAGGTGACATCCCGGTAGGTCATGCACCTCAGGGCGACCTCGAGGGCTTGATTCTTCCTCTCCGTCTGCCCATTGGATTGAGGGTGGAAACCTGATGACAGGCTTGGGGTGGCTCCAATGAGCTTACAAAATGCCTTCCAGAACTGAGAAGTGAACTGTGGGCCCCGATCAGACACAATGTCCTTGGGCAGGCCGTGGAGCTTAAATACGTGATTAATCATGAGCTCTGCAGTCTCCTTGGCGGACGGAAGTTTTGGTAGGGGGATAAAGTGAGCAGCTTTAGAGAACCGATCAACCACGGTCATGATGCAGGTGTGGCCGGTGGAGGGGGGTAGACCGGTGACGAAGTCCAGGGCGATGTTGGACCAGGGGCGATGAGGGATGGGCAGGGGTCTGAGGAGGCCAGCTGGGGCCGTGTTGACATGTTTGGATCTTATGCAGACATTGCATGCTGCAACAAAGCGGGAGACGTCATCCTTGAGGGTGGACCACCAAAACCGCTGCTGGGCTAGTGCCAGAGTTCTGGCGGTGCCTGGGTGGCAAGCGAGCTTGGAACTGTGGGCCCACTCCAGGACCTGAGAGCGCAGAGCGAGGGGAACGAAGAGACGGTTAGGAGGCACATTGCTTGGGCTTGGTCCATGGGATAGGGCTTCCTTGACGCTGGTTTCAATATCAAGCTCGGCCACGGTGAGGAGACAGGGGGGTGGCAAAATAGTCTCACATGGGGCAGGGTCTTGGGTGGTCGAAAATATTCTTGAAAGCGCATCCGACTTGGTGTTCTTAGACCCTGGTCGGTAGGAGAGGGTAAAGTTGAACCTGGCAAAGAACAGGGACCACCGGGCCTGACGAGAGTTGAGCCTCTTGGCGCTCCGTAGATACTCGAGGTTCTTGTGATCGGTCCATACCAGGAATGGGGCCTCCGTTCCCTCCAGCCAGTGTCTCCATTCCTCCAGTGCTAACTTGATGGCTAAGAGTTCACGATCTCCGATGCCGTAATTGCTCTCAGCAGGGGTTAGGCGGTGGGAGAAGAAGGAGCAGGGGTGCAGCTTATTATCTCTGTTGGATCTTTGTGAGAGGATGCCTCCTACTCCGGTGCTGGAGGCGTCGACTTCTACGATGAACTGCCGTGACGGATCTGGGATGGTGAGGATAGGGGCGGAGGTGAACCGTTTCTTCAGCTCGCTGAAGGCTTTTTCGGATTCCAAGTTCCAGCAGAATTGGGTTTTGGTAGAGGTTAGAGCTGTTAGAGGGGCGGCGATGGAGCTGTAGCCTCGGATAAACCGACGATAAAAGTTAGCAAAGCCTAAGAACCTCTGGAGTTCATGTCGAGAAGTCGGGGTGGGCCACCTAGTGACCGCTTCGAGTTTAGCAGGTTCCATCTCGATGCCCTTGGGGCTGATGGTGAATCCGAGGAACGTGGTGGCTGTGGTGTGGAACTCGCACTTCTCAGCCTTGATGAACAAGTTGTTCTCCAGGAGTCTCTGCAGTACCTGCCTGACATGATGTTGGTGTTCTTCTGGGTTGTGAGAAAAGATCAGGATGTCGTCGAGATAGACGAATACGAATGAGTTAAGGAAATCCCTGAGGACGTCATTGATTAAGGCTTGAAACACTCCGGGGGCATTAGTAAGTCCAAAGGGAACCACCAGATACTCATAATGTCCAGTTGGCGTATTAAAGGCTGTTTTCCACTCATCCCCTTCCCGAATGCGAACAAGGTGATAGGCGTTGCGCAGATCTAGCTTAGTGAAGGTGCTGGCCCCCTGAAGGAGTTCGAAGGCAGTAGACATTAGAGGAAGGGGGTATCGGTTCTTAATGGTGATGTTGTTAAGGCCCCTATAATCAATGCACGGACGAAGGGAACCATCTTTCTTGCCTACGAAGAAGAATCCCGCCCCTGCCGGAGAGGAAGAGGGGCGGATGATTCCTGCGGCCAGCGATTCCGTGATGTACTGCTCCATGGCTTGGCGTTCTTTGGGCGACAGTGAGTAAAGACGGCCCTTGGGGGGGGAGGTGCCTGGGAGGAGGTCAATGGCGCAGTCATATGGTCGGTGGGGGGGAAGAGAGACTGCACGTGATTTACTGAACACAGTCCTGAGGTCATGGTATTCTGGGGGAACACGGGTGAGGTCCGATGGCTCCTTTGTGGGGACTGGGTCGAGGCAGGGCGTAGTGGCGGCGCGTAAACATGACGTGGAGCATGATGGACTCCAGGCTACGATCGAGTTCCTGACCCAATCAATGTGCGGATTGTGTTGGGTTAACCAGGGGAGGCCTAGGACGACCGTGGCATGTGACCCCTCCATGATGAACAGCGACGTTTGTTCTGAGTTATTGCCGGACACCTTTAGGCCAATGAGAGGGGTTCTGTGGGTGATGGGTGGGAGTGGACTCCCGTCGAGGGCCTGGACTTTGAGGTGGTTCTCCAAGGGCAGCGCAGGAATACCCAGGGTCTCGGCTGAAGCCGCATTCAGCAGGTTACGATCCGAACCCGAGTCGACCAGTGCCTGCACTAGGTGGGTCTGTCGCTCATGGATGAGGAAGATGGGAAGCAGATGACGTTGGTCTGGGAGCCTTCTTGGAGCCCCCCTTTTACTGGACAGTTCTTCAGCAGGTGTCCTGATTTCCCACAGTAGAAGCAGGCCCCCTCCACCCGCCGGCGGTGACGCTCCTCTGGGGTGATGCGGGTTCTGCCCAGTTGCATGGGATCCTCCTGGGGTTCAACTCGTGGAGGTGGGGGTCGCGGTAGTGCCCTGGGAGGAGAAAATCGGGCTGACCTACGAAGACGGAGACGGGCATCTACTCGACCAGCCAGGTCCACAAGCTCTTGGAGCGACGAGGGAAGCTCTCGCGAGATTAGCTCATCTTGGAGCTTCTCTGTCAGACCCTCCAAAAAGACGTCGCATAACACTCGGTTATTCCAACCACTGGGGAGGGCCAGGGTCTGGAACTCAATGGCATATTCATAGGCCGAGCGCGAGCCCTGGCGAAGATTCAGCAGTTTTCGGCCCGCCTCCCTGCCATGGCATGAGCGGTCAAACACCCTCTTCATCTCTCTAGTGAAGTCTCCGTAATTGGAACAGCAGGGGTCGTGTGCATCCCAAAGCGCGGTGCTCCATTCACGGGCGCGTCCTGACAGGAGTGTGATGACGTAAGCCACCTTAGATCGTTCGGTGGAAAAGGCGGAGGCTTGGAGCTCGAAGATCAGGGAACACTGAGATAAGAAGGAGCGACAGGTGCCTGGATCTCCCTCGTAGGTGGGAGGAGCGGGGAGGCGTGGTTCCTGTGGCGCATGTGAGCTTGCTCCTTGCGGTAGGGAGAGTTGGAGTCTCTGAAGCTGAGACGTGACGTCGGCGAGAGACTGCTTGGTGCTGAGCAGTTCCTGTTGGTGAGTCCCGAGTAGGGCACCTTGACTTTCCAATGCCGCTCTCATATGGTCAGAAGCCGCTGGATCCATAGCTGGCTGGATTATTCTGTCACGAACGCAGGCAGAACGATATGAATCCAAGTGCGGATACTGACTATATAGAGATGTGGGGGGCGTGGTCGGGGGCGTGAGCAAGGGTCGAATGCCGTGAGTCCGTCAGCGAAGCGTCCAAAGCAAAAACACGAGACGAGAGCCGTAGTCAAAAAGAGGAAGCGTAAGGTCAAAACCGGGAAATCAAAAGGGCAGGCGAACAATCCAAATCGGCAAGCAGAAAATCAAAAACGAGAAAAAACAAAGCGAGGTCGTAACATGAAAGCAGAGAAAAGAAAACGCGAGAGAATCGAGGTATAACACACACAATAATCCAGCGATCTGAGCAGCGCGCCGCGCATGCTTAAATCGCTGGAGTAATCAGTCATGGAATGAGAAACAGCTGAGCTGACAGGGCGGAAATGGGGGCGTGAGAGCGCACGTGACGGCTAGACAAAAACATGAGCGCGTGGGGGAGTGACAGCGTGGGAAAAAAAACGGCCGACAGACCGTGACTCGTGACAACTTGTGTTATCTTTGACTAATAGTTAAATGTGTTTGATGATCAGAAACATTTTGTGTGACAAACATGCAAAAGAATAAGAAATCAGGAGGGGGTCAAATAGTTTTTCACACCACTGTAGATAGAGATATAATAATGTAATCCTCAGACTGCCAGATAACCTTGAACAATATCCAGAAGTCTCAACTGTGTTATTGTATCTACAGTGGTATGAAAGTGTTCTACCCCTTACTAATTCTAATTGTTTGAATTTTTTTTGCTTTATCCTGTCTTCAGGGTCACGGGGGGCCTGGAGCCTATCCCAGAAGGCTTAGGGCACGAAGCGGTAAACTTGCATACATATCCATGCTGGATAAATCTATTTTTTTTTTGTGTGCAGGTGAAGCCAGATGTCTGGGCTACACTTCTGGCTCTGATTTGGTTACATGGCTTTAAGATCGATGCGCAGGTTGAGTGGCAGTGTTTGGCCATGAAAGCAGTGGAATGGCTTCGCACTCAGACAGGTCATCTTTACATTTCAATAATTATTTATTTAATTGTGAAATTAAATATATTCAACAAAACAACATTTTTACTGCTTAAAATATACCAAATTTTATTTATTTATTTATATATTTATTTAATAAAATTATGGAAATGTCTAATCTGAATATTGATATGTTTATCACTAACAATGTAACACTGTTTCGCTGCCATCACGATGATCATGATCTTGGTGTGTGTGTGTGTGTGTGTTTCAGTGGGTAACCTCTCAGAGTGTGTGCGGGTAGGTAATTCTCTACTTGGCTGTCAGGTTAAAGAAGATGCTCTTGGGCTCTGAAACCTTCATTTAATGAATTGTCATTTTAATTGTCATTTCCTGGTTTTCCTTTACAATTTATATTTCCTTTATACTTTGTACTTCATTTAGAAGCAATTTGACTCAATCAGGAGCGTACAGTAGGTTTTTTGTTTCCGTCTGAAATCTGAAAACATATACAACAAAATTTGTACAGCATATAATATGGTGCCTAAGACTTTTGCACAGTACTGTAGGTGTGTGTATACACACACACACACACACACACACACACACACACACACAGGTCCTTTTAAAAAAATTTGCATATTGTGATAAAGTTCATTATTTTCTGTAATGTACTGATAAACATTAGACTTTCATATATTTTAGATTCATTACACACAACTGAAGTAGTTCAAGCCTTTTATTGTTTTAATATTGATGATTGTGGCATACAGCTCATGAAAACCCCAAAACTCCAAAAATTAGCATATCATGAAAAGGTTCTCTAAACGCATTAAATGGTAAAAGAGCACTAGCAATAAATGTTTTTTTCTGAATCCAAATTTTATTAATAAGTTACAAGTTAAATTTCAACTGTAAAGAACCTGTACATATGTTCATACAGTATTGACAGCAGCTTTAATTTGTCTAAATCGCATTGCAGACAAGAAAAAGTCATCCTGTGACCTTGTATGCTTAATCTTTCCACACATGATTCTTGCTTCTCACGTTTTCCTTAATCCCTCACTTCTATCTTGTATTTTATTTGTACATTAAATATAATTATGTAACTTTTACTTGATTTCGTTTTAATTAAGTAGATTTTACCTGACAATTACGTGTGAGTTTTACTTAATTTTTTAGCAATAAAATTTACTTAAAATCTGTGTGCAAATTGTTACGAGGATTTTATCAAGTAAATCTGACAAGTTCTTTTTTTCAGTGCATGGGTGAACACGATGATTTAAGAATTTAATTAAACATGAATGAATATATATATATATATATATATATATATATATATATATATATATATATATATATATATATAAAAGGAAATATTATGTATGAAGAAAATATAATTTATATATTCGTGTTTAATTACAAATAAAAAAACATTTTAATGGTTAGTGATTGTTGCAGACATTTACACTATTTTTGGGGAAGAGCTTGGCTTGTTAAGGCTACTTTACACTGATCAGCAGTCGACGCCCCGCCGTACCCAGCAGATCAAAGGGGCAGTTATCGGCTATGACACGTTGAAGGAGAAGATAACGTCACAAACAAATATACACAAACTCTCTGTGCACACACACACACACACGATTTATAGATAAAATGCAGTGCAGACATACTGTAAGTATACTCAAACCAGAATTTATTAATGGCAGTAATTAAATCAGATTTTGTATTCGGTTTTGCTTCTTTTCGAATATAGTCTTTCAGAGCATGCCACAACATTTCAGTGGGATTCATGTCAGGAGACTCGGCAGCGAGGCCGGTGTTCTGTCGATTTTTGCTGCCTTGTCAAAAAATGCTACCGTAGCACAAATCGATAGTAGTCTATCGATTTACGCTACCGCATTGAAAAATGCTACTTTTTGGTTTCCTTTTCAATTGTGTAATTCTCATAACAGTACGTTTCACAGTAATACATTTGTATTATCACTCTTTCAATTAAAAAGGAAAATATGTTGAGCAAGGTTTCATACTAGATAAAATTTACGAAAATAATTTCATTTGTTTCCCTTATCACATGACTCTCCCAGTGCAAATTCATACAATATTACATCAATAATCGGTAGACTAATGTGCCCTATCAAAAAATGCTCCCAGTGCAAAATCTCATATTATTACATCAATACTTATTCCCTGTGCACAGTAAGAATATGGGGAGCATGGGTTGATATTTTAATTAATACTAATGTAATAGAATATCATGGGTAGCATAATTCGATAGACTAATGTGCCCTATCAATAAATGCTCCCAGTGCAAAATCTCTTTTTATCTTTGTGCACAGTAAGAATATGGGTAGCATGGGTTGATACTCTATAGTCTATACTTATATTAGCTTTTTAAAAAATTTTATGTGTAGGATAATTTGATAGACCAATATCCCTTATGCTTACAGCACACAATTACTGTGTTGTTCTATTAGGATGACGTAAAATTATCTATATGTCTTCTTCTATACATTTACATTTAGGCATTTGGCAGATGCTCTTATCCAGAGGGACTTACATTTTTTTTTATCTCATTATACATCTGAGCAGTTGAGGGTTAAGGGCCTTGCTCAAGGGCCCAACAGTGGCAACTTGGTGGTTGTGGGGTTTGAACCTGGGATCTTCCGAACCTTAGTCCAATGCCTTAACCACTGAGCTACCCCTGGCCCTATACCAAAACATATTCAATTCAGTTTTATTTGTATAGCGCTTTTAACAATTGACATCTCAAAACAGCTTTACACAATCAAAATAATTATTTAAGTTTGTATGGAATGTGAATGTGTATGAATCAAAATGTTCAGATAGTCCCTGGTGAGCAAGCCGAGGGCGACAGTGGCAAGGAAAAACTCCCTGAGATGGTAATAGGAAGAAACCTTGAGAGGAACCAGACTCAACAGGGAACCCATCCTCATCTGGGTGAAACAGATAGCAGGAAATGATCTGCATTTATACAGTGTTAAGTGTTAGGTTCAGCTATAAAAGTTGATGTTAATTGATGTTATAATAGTTGATGTAAAATGGAGTCCAGTAGTTATTCGAGACTCAGATAGACTTGTAGAAAGTTCCAGTCCTGAACTATCGAATAGTCAAGTCCTCAGAGAAACAGCTTACAACACCAGTCGAGGCCAGAACCGTCTTCTAAGTAGATAGAATCATCCGTAGACACCAGACGCATCCTAAAGAGACACACGGGGCATCCATGCGACGAGACCTCCAACCAGAAACCGGGCACCAGGATGGATCAGACAGGTCCAGAGGGCAGAGGGAGTCTGGATCACTGGCAGCTCAGGAACCACATGTGTAGCTCGACAGAGAGAGAGAGAGAAAGAGTGAAAGGGGGAGACAGGGGGAGAGAGGAAAGAGAAAGAGGGGGAGGAAGAGAAGAGGAGGAGAGATTGCAATTAGGTATGGTCACAGTCACAATGTCTAATGTGAATGTATATTTACTGTAGAGTGCAAGCAGGGACTCCGGCAGGACTAACTATGACAGCATAACTAAAAGGGAGAGCCAGAAGGAAACACAAACATGAGGGCTCCCTGAGATGTAAAGCAAACAATCACCTCACCGTCAACAAACCTCACATATATGTATTAATTCATAACAAATCTAAATAATTGTGTTGCAAGTTATTTATTTAAATGTTTTTAAATAACATCTTTATATATATATAAAAAAAAGCAATACACGAACAATTCCTATTAAATGATGGTTCCACTTTTTTATTGCACCGGTACTTGTAAAATGTGTCAAACTCATTTGTAAAAACTTTTAAATGGTTAAAAAATCAAAGAAACATACAAAATACGGGAAACACTAAGCACAGAGCTTCTCATTATAAACAGGGCATTCTAACAGTATGAATCAGTCAGAACACTTTTTGCACAGATATGACAGACAACTGTCTTTCCCATATTGATCACATTTAAAATGTGTCCACCTACTGCACATATCACACTTTTTAAGAAAAAAAAAAAAAAAATATATATATATATATATATATATAATTAGGTACATATAATTACACAATGAGACAAATTATATGGCACTATGCACAGACATGCTACAGTCAATTAATAGTACAAAACACACATTTTTGTTATACATTACCCATTTCAATCATGCTGTTATCAGCATCAGTTTCTAGCAATGAGCATACGACACAAAAGCCATCTGCATTCCCTAGAAACAATGTTTTATTATAAGGTGTAAAACTGTTGCGATTCTGTATGAATACATTATCCATCACACACTCCATATATTTTATATGCGAGTAAAATGCATATATTTTATTTGTTGTGTTACGTTGAAAGAAATTAAATTTTTTTAAGTTACAAAAATAACTTATACTACAGGTGTAATATTTTTATATTTAACATTATTAAAACTAATTTGGATAGTGAAACAGTGGCAGGAATAGTGGAAAATGCCTTATAGTGCATTTTCTTTTTCTAATTTAGGAACGCCAATTAGCCTAATCTGCATGTCTTTGGACTGTGGGAGGAAATCCACCAAGCACGGGGAGAACATGCAAACTCCATGCACACAGAGACGGGACTCGAGCCTGACCGGGAATTGAAGCCGGACCCTGGAGGTGCAAGGCTACAGGGCTAACCACTACACCACTGTGCCACCATAGATTAGGCTAATTGGCGTAGTGTGTGAATGAGTCTGTGTGTGTGTGAATGAGTCTGTGTGTGTGTGTGTGTGTGTGTGTGTGTGTGTGCGCGCTGCGATGGATTGGCACGCTGTCCAGGGTGTACCCTGCCTTGTGCCCAGAGTCTCCTGGGATAGGCTCCAGGTCCCCGCTACCCTAATACAGGATAAAGCGGTATAGAAGATGAAGGATGATGAAGGATAACATTTATAACTAAGCAGTCTCTTACCTCATCAGCCAACCATTCATTCCCATACAATGTACGGAAAGATGTATCATACAATTTGTATGGTCCAACAACGGCTTCCACCTGGCCATGATCTTCGGCAGACCAGAGCATTCTAACTAAAAACGCTAAATAAATGTTAAACCACAGACATTTTTGTAAAGTCCCTGCACTACTGTAATATGGCCCAAAGTATATAGACACTATGTCATAATTATATGTGCTTGTTTAACGTTTATTTTCAAACATGTTAAAGGCCAGCCTCAGCAAGCCTCTCTTTTTTGCATCTGTCACAAAAAGGACCTCTTAAAACAGTTGTGAAAAGCTGAACCCACATAATTGGCTTAACATGCTGAAACATATTTCCCTTAATGCTTGATCAAATCCATTGGAATGGGTATCCACATACTTTTGGCAATATACTGTAGAAAACAACCAGTGACCAACGGGTCAAAATGGCCAAGAGGCCAAACCCCTTTTTCATGCAAACAAACTTGGGTAGGCCAAACATGGGTCAAACATGCACAAATAGAACTACAACCTCTTTCCTTTGAATTTTTTTCCTTTGAAATATTTATTATTAAGATTTCACATACAGTTATACAACAATATGTAACAAAACAATTTATATTCGTAGATAGAATTTTGAAAAATAATGGAGAATAAAACCGTATTAAAAGTGCATAAAATGGGGTAAAAAGAGTACAGTACATAAAGATGTATGCAGTCTGTTATTAGTGATTTCACCTTGTGTGATTCCTGGGACATCAGTTTGGCTCCTTCTGTATGGCTTGATGTGGTTTACATTGTATTTGTTCTTTAAAGTTGCCCCTTCAGAATTAGATAGTGTAACCAGCTTGCCACATATTGCCTGGATGACATAAGGGCCGGTAAAATCAGGTTCAATTCTTCCTCCTTTCCGTCCCCGCTTCCTCATGTTGAACAGAAGCACCTCATCTCCAACATGATAAACGGTGTTTTGGTACTTTTTTTGCATGCGTTTTGCATATGCCTGCTTCTGTTTTTCCTGTGACTTGGAGATGTTTTCAGCTGTTGTTCTTATTGTCTCAACTACCTTTTTTTTCCATCAATTAACGTGACATAGCTTTTTTCATCGGGAAGAATAATTGTGGAAAGCTGAAGTGGAAAAACATTCACAGCAAATTATTAGGGGTGTCAACAATAATCGATTCGGCGATGCATCGCGATGCGGGGCATGAACGATTCAGCATCGATGCGTCAAAGTGCCATAATCGATTATGTCACTGTTTATTTAATTTAATTTATTTAATCACATTTTATTTAATTTAATAACTTTTATGTCAAAGATACAGGAGACACATAGCAGCCAATAAAATCTGTTGTTTAATATCTGCTTGTATTGCCTCATGACTGATGAAAAAAATTGGCCTTATGTGCAGTAGAATTTTGATGGATCGCAATGCATCATAGAATCGAATTGAATCAAATCGTTACCTGGTGAATCATAATCGAATCGAATCGTGAGGGCAGTGCCAATGCACACCCCTACAAATTATTATTATTCACAGATCAAGACAAAGCATTAATTTTAGTAAAATTATTAAGAACAATGTAATTTCTTCTCATTTCTGTTAAAGTTTGAGTTCTTAAATAACTACATGTCAGTCATAAGAAACTGTTCAACACACATGATCCGTTCTTGCCATAAATCATTAAGATTTTATAAAGCACTCCAGAAACAAACCTACAGGCATGTCAACAGGAACCTCAGAGGGGAACACTGCCTCTCTTCCATACATTAACAGAAAAGGAGAGAATTTTGTGTGTGGTGTGGATTTTAGACCCAAGAGAAAACAATGTAGCATCCAAGAAGACATCCCAGTTGTTCTGCTTCTCATTGACCAATTTTTTCAGAGTCCTAAGATGTAAAATAAGAAATGCAAAAATTTGATAAATTCTGCCTCAGAGAGGTTAATTTCTTGCTTTGATCATGCACTGTATTACATACTGAGATTTATTATATTAAATAAATATTAATAGAGAATAAATATTAAAGGGGACATACAGTCCCAATTTTTCATAGGTTAATATGATTCTTTAGGGTCCTAATGAAACGTTTACTTTAATTAAAAATTCTCAATTGTTGTGTAAAAAAAAACATTACTTTTACCTGGTAAAAAGTAGCTCTGTTCTCAGCAACCTATTTCAGTACATGCTCCTTTAAATGCTATTGACCTCTGCTGAACCCGCCCCCCAGTTCTGTGGGCCATGTCTTCACAACACACGTGGGGTATAGCTTTGACAACAGTTAAAAATATAAAATAAAATAAAAAACAGTTTAAAATAATTTTACATGATGTTAGAAAAATTTTATATATAAAGGAGTTATTTCTACTCTCTTGCTCTGTTCCTCATAGATCTGATATTAACGTGTTAAATCTTCCCTGCTGCTATCTTCCTACCTCCTCTAGCATCTGCAACGTTCACCTTCCCATACTCTCTTTATGTCTCTCTCTCTCCCCCTCTCTCTCTGATCTGTCTCTGGACGGACACCTCTCTATCTTCCTCTCCTTTATACATTTATACACAAGTAGACATACTCTCACAAACGTGTGTATATGTGGATATATGTAGATACAGTATATATTGTGTGTGTATACATATATACACACACACACTTGTATTCACATTTCTTTATTTATATAATTCTTATTTTTACATATATATATATATATATATATATATATATATATATATATATACACATTTTATTATTATTTTTTTAATAAAACTTGCACAATATTAATACTACTGTATTCTTCATATGCATATTTATTCTTATGATTGTACACCACTATTGCTTGTGTAGCTTGCACATAAGAATTTCACTCACATGTACTGTACCAGTGTACCAGTAACGTGATGTGACAATAAACGTGATTTGACTTGATTCAAATTTAATTTTTATTTGTCACATACACAGTCATACACAGTATGATATGCAGTCAAATGCTTATACGACCGCCAGTGACCTTAAAGAGAAAATAAAAGCTTATACATAAGGAATAAATATTAATAAAAAGAAATACTAAAGAAAATAAATTTAACTAGTAAAATTAACTGTACAAATAAGGGCATAAAATGGCAGGTCTTTGCTAAAACACCAGTGTCAATCAACTATAGTAGGAGCGGCCTCTGTCGGTGTGACGCCACACCGACAGGCTTTTGAGATCGGCCTGATTTCAGAAGGGGCATGTTGTTTTATTAAATTAAAAGAAAATCGCCAGGCGGCTTTTTATCATTGTAGAGTGGTTTTGTACACACTCTCCTAATATATATATATATATATATATATATATAAAATCACTTGTATCAGATCTATGTGAAAATTAATCTAATGGGTATAATTTTGCTTTTACAATAAATATGGGCTTATTTTTATTCATTACAAAAATAAAAATAATGACAATCAATATAATAAGAAAAACATTTTATGCAACTAAATTGCTATACAACAATCAATATTTAATGTAAAGGATGCTGGATCTGCCTGGCCATCAAGGCAAAAAGACATCTGCAGTTCTTTATCAATCCATGCCTGCTTTATTGTTTCTTGAAGATCCAGTACAAAAGGCAATTTTATGACTGCGACTACCTTTCACCATTGTCCTACAATTTTCTATTGGGTTTAGGTGTCAAGATGGACTAACCTGAGGTGACCAGAAGACGTAGCTTTAGCGGTTAGCCCAATGTAGCGTGGAGGATAAACCCAAACGCGGAAAGAAGCGAGTAGGCAGGATAGCCACGCGATTTAGTCTAAGGACTCTCACAAAAACGGAGTAAGGGAAAAACACAAATTTAACCCGCGTCCTGTAGATACACACACAATAGCAAAAGACAAACGGAACCAACATGTGAGTACTCACGGTTTGCTGAAACGACAACTGGAGCTGACATGGGCCGAACTCAATGACTGAGCGGTAAGCCATCGTTTGTTTACCTCTTTTATACTTCCTGGTTTTGCGCCCGTCTTACTTCCGGGTCCTAGTGTCGGGCGCAGATTGCGTGTGCATGACAGTACCCCCCTGTCCAGGACCGGCTCCTGACGGTCCTGAGGTGGAGGATACCCGGTGACGGTAGTCTCGAATCAGTTCAGGGTCGAGAATGAACCGGGCCGGAATCCAAGATCGCTCCTCGGGGCCGTAGCCCTCCCAGTCAACCAGGTACTGAGTACCTCTGCCCCGAGGGCGCGAGTCGAGGATTCGGCGTACGGTGTAGGCGAGACCGCCGTCGATGATCCGGGGAGGAGGAGCTGGGGGGGTGGGTGGAATCATGGGTGATGTGATGAAGGGTTTGAATTGGGACAGGTGGAATACTGGATGGATCCGGAGCGCCGCAGGCAGCTGGAGCCGGTAGGTGACAGGGTTAATTCTGTGGGTGATGCGGTATGGTCCGATGAATCTGGGTGAAAGTTTTCTTGATTCGGTGTGAAGGTGGAGGTTTTTAGTGGAAAGCCATACCTTGTCACCTACGTGGTACAAACGTCCCGGAGGATGTCGACGGCGGTGTTGGTGGGTATATCGGGTATTGGCGCGTTGGATAGCCCGGTTGGTTGTAATCCATTGCCGCCGACATCTGCGGACCAACTGTTGGGCGGACGGTACATCAACCTCCGGTTCTGGGTGGTTGAACATCGAAGGTTGGAAACCGTAGCATACCTCAAATGGGCTTAGGTTGGTGGCAGAGGAGGTGTGGAGGTTGTGTGACAGTTCGGCCCAAATGAGGTAGCGCGCCCAGGAGCGCTGACGGTCTGCTATGAAACATCTCAGATAGCGCTCCAGCTGTTGGTTGGTCCGCTCCGTCTGACCGTTAGTCTGTGGGTGGTATCCAGATGATAGACTGCAGGTGGAGTCGATCAGACGGCAGAAGGCCTTCCAGAACCGGGCCGTGAACTGGGGCCCTCTGTCCGAGACGATGTCCTTGGGGAACCCATGCAGACGGACTACGTGCTCTAAAATCAGCTCTGCTGTTTCTTTGGCTGACGGGAGTCCGGCGAGAGCCACCAGATGCACGGCTTTAGAGAACCGGTCGACGATCGTGAGGATGGTGTCCTTTCCTTCGGAGGCCGGCAGGCCCGTGATGAAGTCGACGGCAATGTGCGTCCAGGGCCGTCGAGGAACTGGGAGTGGCTGTAGTTCTCCTGGGGTTGGTTGATTGGTGTTCTTGGCCCTGACGCACACTGGGCATGCCTGGACGAACTCTTGGACGTCCTTCGTGATGGATGGCCACCAAAAATCCCTCTGGAGAAACTGGAGGGTCCGTCGTGTGCCCGGATGTCCTGAAATGGGTGAGGAGTGACCCCACTGGAGAACTTCTGACCTCATCTTCTCGGGCACAAAGAGTCGTCCAGGTGGCACACCTGCCGGTTCGGTCTCTGCAGCTTGTGCCTGGCGAACTCTCGTCTCCAGGTCTAATTGGAGTGGGGCGATGATCCTGGAGGAGGGAAGGACAGGCGCGGGGTCCGCCCGGGGAATGTCCACCTCCAGCTGTCGGGAGAGAGCGTCCGCTTTTGTATTTTTGGAGCCCGGGCGGTATGAAAGGTGGAAATCATAATTTTCAAAGAACAATGCCCACCGCGCCTGTCGTGGATTTAACTGCTTGAGGTTCTTTATTGTAATGAGGTTTTGGTGGTCCGTCCAGACTATGAATGGCTCTCTGGCGCCCTGGAGCCAGTGACGCCACTCCTCCAGAGCCCACTTTATGGCCAGCAGCTCGCGGTCCCCTACCCCGTATCGCTGCTGAGTGGAGTCAAATTTTCTGGAGAAGAAACTACATGGGTGTAGTTTCTGATCTGGACCTCGTTGTGAGAGGATAGCTCCAGCGCCCACATCTGAAGCATCCACCTCCACAACGAATGATTTACTGACATCTGGGTGAAGGAGGATCGGTGCCGTGGTGAAGCGGTGACAAAGGGACTTGAAAGCGGAGACAGCTGCAGAGTGGAAGTGAAAAGGGAGAGATGAGGGACGGGTCAGGGCGGTTAGGGGGGCGGCAACTGTACTGTAGTCCCGGATAAAGCGACGATAGAAATTCGCAAACCCGAGAAACCGTTGAAGCTGCTTGAGGGTCTTGGGTAGGGGCCAATGACGCACAACCTCTAGCTTCTGCGGGTCCATGGCCACACCCTGGGGCGAGATGACAAAACCCAGGAACGTGGTGGAGCGCTCGTGAAAAGCGCACTTTTCCAACTTACAGTACAGTTGATGGGCGAGTAATCTCTTTAGGACCGCCCTGACGTGCTGGGTATGTTCTTCCATGGTGCGTGAATAGATGAGTATGTCGTCCAGGTAAGCGAATGCCCACCGCCCGAGCATGTCACGAAGGATGTCGTTAATCAGATGTTGAAATGCGGCGGGGGCATTACACAGTCCAAATGGGATGACGAGATTTTCATAATGTCCAGTAGGGGTGATGAAGGCCGTCTTCCACTCATCGCCCTCTCTGATGCGCACCAAGTTGTAGGCGCTCCGGAGGTCCAACTTAGTAAAGATGGTGGCGCCAGAGAGGGCGTCCAGGGCTGAGTTGGTAAGAGGCAATGGGTGTCGGTTTTTGATAGTTATGTTGTTTAGCCCCCGATAGTCGACACAGGGGCGAAGTTCACCGCCCCGCTTCTTCACGAAGAAGAACCCCGCGGCGGCAGGTGAGGAGGAGGGCCTGATGGTACCTTGGCGAAGGGTGTTGGTCACATACTCCTCCATAGCCTGCGTCTCTGTAGGTGTAAGCGAGTAGAGGTGGCCGCGGGGTGGGACTGTACCGGGTTGGAGGTCAATGGCGAGGTCGTAGGAACGATGCGGAGGAAGATGGGTGGCTCGCCGTTTGCAGAAAACCTCCGCCAGGTCCCGATACGGTTCTGGGATGGAGTTGGTGTCGACGTCGGGGGCCTCGGACTCCCTAGAGCACGTCCCAGCCGCTGCCCGCAGGCATAGTTCGGTGCAGGTCGCGCCCCATTGGAGAATCCGGTTCTGGGTCCAGGAGATGAGGGGGTCATGTTGTAACAGCCAGGGATATCCAAGGATGATGGGAGGTGACGAGATGGAGGTGACGTAAAAGTGAAGCTGTTCTTGGTGTTGATCGATGGAGACGGTGATGGGTTCTGTTCGGGTGATGATTGGGCTGGTGGATAGGGGGCGACCGTCGACAGATGTGATTCGAACGGGCTGGGATAACGCCTCGAGTTTTACCCCCAATTTTTTGGCATAAGAAGAGTCAATGAAGTTACCTGCTGCCCCGGAGTCGATGAACGCAGTACTTCGGACTCGTTTGTGGCCAATCTGGAGGGATACCTGGACCGTAAGTCGAGAGATGGTGACGTCGGTAGTGGTGGAGATCAGAAGTGGGCCCGGTGAGTCTCTCCCTCCGCTCACCGGGGGTGGGCGTTTCCCGGACGCAGTGGACAGATCGCCCGGTGATGTTCTGCTGACCCACAATAGGCGCACAGGCCCTCTTGGAATCGGCGTGCGCGCTCGGCTACGGTCAGGGAGGCGCGCCCTAATTGCATGGGTTCCCCGGCTCCGGTGTCAACCACGGCAGGAGGTGGAGAACCGACAGATTCCGGAGTGGTGGTGATGAAGGTTACCGGTGGTCTTGGAGTGGGGTGTGAGAAGGTGGGTGCAGGTGGCAGGGTGCGAGGGGCTGGCCTCGGGCGAGAGAGAAGGCGCTGGTCGATCCGGAGAGCGAGTTGGATCAGACCCTCCAGGGTTGCAGGAAGCTCTCGCCCGGCTAGTTCGTCCTTTATTCGCGAAGCCAGGCCCTCGTAGTAGGACGTCCGGAGCGCTGCATCGCCCCACGTGGTCTGAACGGCGAGGGTGCGAAACTCCGCTGTGTAGCGGCTCACGGGCAATCCTCCCTGCCTCAGGTGATAGAGTCTGGTGTCGGTCTCCACCTCGCCCGCTGGGTGTTCGAAGGTGAGTCTGAGTTGGTGGGTGAACTCATTGTATGAGTGGGCGGTGTCCGTATCTGCTTGTAGAACTGCCGTGGCCCACTCAGCTGCCTGCCCTTTAAGCAACGAGACGAGAAGAGCAATGCGAAGGCGATCGGTAGAGTACTTGGTGGCATTAAACTCAAACACCAGATCGAGAGCTGTCAGAAATACACTGCACTTCCCATCCGTGCCGTTCCACTTCTCTGGGAGAGAAAGAAAAACATCAGAAGGGGGGGGAGAGGGGGGATGATGCGGCGCCGCGGCCTCCGCGGCGTGCGATCGAGCAGTGACGTCATCAACAGCTGCGCGGAGATCCGCATTCTCCCGTCGGAGCTCAGCGACCTCGCGGCGGAGAGAAGCGAGATCCCCGGTTAGCTGATTGATGAGCGCGGCATGCTGATCTACAACGTCGCAGAGGCTCGCATAATCCGCTGGGTTTACCGCGGAGGGCTCAGTCATTCTGTCAAGATGGACTAACCTGAGGTGACCAGAAGACGTAGCTTTAGCGGTTAGCCCAATGTAGCGTGGAGGATAAACCCAAACGCGGAAAGAAGCGAGTAGGCAGGATAGCCACGCGATTTAGTCTAAGGACTCTCACAAAAACGGAGTAAGGGAAAAACACAAATTTAACCCGCGTCCTGTAGATACACACACAATAGCAAAAGACAAACGGAACCAACATGTGAGTACTCACGGTTTGCTGAAACGACAACTGGAGCTGACATGGGCCGAACTCAATGACTGAGCGGTAAGCCATCGTTTGTTTACCTCTTTTATACTTCCTGGTTTTGCGCCCGTCTTACTTCCGGGTCCTAGTGTCGGGCGCAGATTGCGTGTGCATGACATTAGGTCTGGAGATGACACAAGCCATGGCTCCAAAAGCTGAATACTATTGTCACATATTCAGCCAGATAGGCTAAAACTAATTGGTGAAATCACCTGTTTTGGGCAAAGGGAGAACTGTAATAATTGGCATATGTTGTCCTAATAGGTTTGACCAGCATTGTAGGCTATAGACTCATTATTTGCTTAATTTTTTTTCCTATCTTTTTTGGATTTTTTCCCCTGATTTTCTCCCTAATTTAGTAGTGTCCAATTCCTCCCTGTCACTAGAGGGCTCCCACAATAAGCTTCTACTACCACTCAGTCGGGTGGACCGCAGACTATCACGTGGTTTCCTCAGACCCACGTGATGTCACCGATGCATCTTTTCGAACAGAGATCTGTTCAATGTTCAATGGAACAACAACTGAACCAAATTCATTTGATCCAATAAAAAAATCAAGGACCACATATAAAACAAGCTGTAATTCTGACACAATTCCCCAACTTAAAATCTATAAATACCCTGAATTATAAGCATCTGAAAGATTGGGGTCAGAGCGCTGGGTCAACTAGATATGATGCACCTGGAGCAAAGAAGCTTAAGGGCCATGCAGCTTGGTACACGTGTGGCTTGAACCCCTGACCATTCAGTATAAAAGAATAGAACTTGTGATCTCCAGATTATAGTGGCTAGCACGTTACCACTGTGTTTCAGAATGATTGTGTGTACAGTTCCCACAGGCAGATGCAAATTGGCAACAAGTTATCTGTCTATTTTAGAGCATTAGGCATTCCACTCACTGAATGTTCACAGGAACACTTGTGGGTTCTGAGCCACCTCAGCTAGGATCATTAAAACAAAGGTTTTACTGCAGCTAAGAGCAATAAGAAATTTCATCTCAAGTACTGGGTTGACTTGCACACCACTCATATAAATGTTCTCTTATAATTAACACAATGTTTTCTTTTTTCCTTTCTCTTCATTTAGCCAAAGCAAGCCACTCAAAAAAGAGTAAGTGTACATAATCTCTGTATATAATCTCATAATATTTTGTTCTAACTTTGAGAAGTAAAATATAACAATAATTGTCAGTTTGAATATTAGATTTTTATTGCTGATGTGTTAATGATGCCACATGGTAGGATTTCCCTTGACATTTATTATTTTATATGTCTAGTAACCATTCTAATGGATAGAAATAAAACGTATATATAAATATCATGTTGAAAAGCTTTACATAGTCCACAAAGAGAAACAGGGTATTTCAGCTGCATGCTTAAGGAGAAAATGTTAGAGCAAATGGAGCTGAATGTTAAGAATTACTTGAAGAATCACTTGCATCAAATCTAATGCATTTACATCTGAATTTGTTCTTTAGAAGTTCTCATTACATTTACTTTTAGGCTTTTGGCCAATGCTCTTTTCCAGAACGACTTACAAAAGTGTTTTGTAATTTCCAGATTTTTTTTTCAGTCAAACAATATTGAGACGTTTATTTTTTATTTTTTCTCCGGTGGAAGGATTAGCCCAAGTATTGAAGAAACAGATACATCTTTATTTATCATTTAAAGATCGCCAGCTGTACATACATCTAGAGGAAGGTCATTACACCACCTAATTGTGAAAACAGAAAAGAGTTTAGATGCATGTCTTCCTCAATCCTGAGAGATGGTTGGACCAGCTGAGCAATGCTGGAGGATCGGAAAAAGACGTGCTTGTTCGTAAAAGACGACAGCTACATTTTGCTGTCTTATTCCTAAAATCTGTGACATAACCATTAGTATGTAAACTGTACTTTTTGTACCGCACCTCGTAGCTGCTGTCTTATAACAGGCCCTCAACACAAGTCTGGAGCAGGGGAGAAGTGAGCTCCCCCCCCCCCCCCCCACACACACACACACACACTGTACTTTTGTAGCAGCACCGTCTGTAGCCACTCCCTAATTGGCATCACCTGTGAGCATTTAACTGCCAAGCAAGGAGAGAGAGTGAGAGAGAGAGAGCACACACAGCATAGGGACTACATAGCCACACCCAAAGGGTGGGGGAAAAAAACACGTCAATGAATATTAATACCCATTACATACCCAAGGATGTAACACCCCCACCACCAAGAATACAAACCAAAAGTTTCATTTGTGAGTTCATTCATTTCAAACATTGGGTAGTATCCTGTCATGCCTAGGAAACGTCTCAGTTCACGTTTGTTGCAAGGCACAGGCAATTCAAGGATGGCTGAAATCTTTGCCTCAACAGGTTTAACCATTCCATGGCCTACCTGTTTACCTAAATAAGTGACGACTCCTATTGCAAATTCACATCTGGCAAGGTTCAGTGTTAATGAAGCTGCAGCCAGGCGCTTGAAAACCTTTTCAATGGTCCTTAGGTGGTCTGTCCAATTATCTGAATGCACTACAATATCATCCAGATACACTTCACTGTTTGGTACGTCTGATAGAGCTGCTTAATATATCTGATGCATCATGCGTTGAAATGTAGCAGGTGCATTTCGCATCCCAAATGCTAGTACTTTGTACTGTAAGAAACTATAAGGGGTGACAAATGCAGAAACTTCAGAGGCATGTGGTGTAAGAAGCACTTGCCAATAGCCTTTTAGCAAATCCAATTTGGTGACATATTTTGCTAATCCTACTCGGTCTACACAATCTTCCATTCGAGGAAGGGGGAATGAGTCAGGTTTTGTTGACCTTTCGATAATCAGTGCAAAACCGAAAAGTATTATCAGGCTTTGGGACAAGCAGGCAAGGAGAGCTCGATGGACTTTGGCTGTGCACAGCAATGTCATGATGCAGCATATATTCAACTTCCGTCTGCACGATCATACGTTTCTGTGGATTTACCCTGTAAGGATGCTGCTTAATAGGGGTAGCATCCCCAACATCAATGTCATGAACACACACCGTGGTTCTACCTGGACATCACTAAATACAGTAGGGAAGGCATTCAACAACTTGGTTAAATTCTTAATCTGTTTCTCATCCAGATGAGAGAGGAACTGTGGCAGTTCTTTCAAATGAGTAGAAGAAAGGGGGACGTCACTGTTCAACAAACCATTCTCTTCTAAAGAGTAGTTTGCCACTACACCCACAGTGGCAATAGAGGCAGGCAGTTGAGGACTCTTAGCCTGACCCTCAGACATTTCAGAGGGAGCCCTATCCACATAGGTCTGTTTACGTACATGACAAACACGGCTTTTACACTTTCTGTCAGGGGTGGCAACAAGAAAGTTTGTTTCATTCAACTTCTTTTTGACCAGATACAGTATGGCCCGGAGAACCTTGCATGCGACATAGAACCAGGGGATGGAAGTAAAACCAGCACAGGATCGCCCAGATGAAAGTCTCTTTTTACAGACTTCTTGTCAAAATTCAATTCAATTCAATTTTATTTGTATAGTGCCTCAAAGCAGCTTTACACAATCAAAAGAATTATTTAAGTTTGTATGGAATGTGAATGCGTATGAATCAAAATGGTCAGTTTGTCCCTGGTGAGCAAGCCGAGGGTGACAGTGGCAAGGAAAAACTCCCTGAGATGGTGATAGGAAGAAACCTTGAGAGGAACCAGACTCAACAGGGAACCCATCCTCATTTGGGTGAAAAATTATCTGCATGAAATTATCTGCATTTATACAGTGTGTTAGGTGGCAGGCAGGTCAGCTATAACAGTTGATGTTAGTTGATGTTAATATGGAGTCCATGTAGTTATTGGAGACTCAGGTAGACTTGTAGGAAATTCCAGTCCTGAACTATCGGACTGTCAAGTCCCCAGAGAAACAGTTGCCAACACCAGTCGAGGCCAGAACCGTCGTCTAGGTAGAGAGAATCATCCCCAGGCACCAGATGCATACCAAAGAGACACACAGGGCATCCATGTGACGAAATCTCCAAGCAGAAGCCGGGCACCCGACACACGGGGCATCCATGTGACGAAATCTCCAAGCAGAAGCCGGGCACCAGACACACGGGGCATCCATGTGACGAAATCTCCAAGCAGAAGCCAGGCACCAGGATGGGTCAGACAGGTCCGGAGGGCAGAGGGAGTCTGGATCACTGGCAGCTCAGGAACGACATGTGTAGCTCGACAGAGAGAGAGAAAGAGTGAAAGGGGGAGACAGGGGGAAAGAGGGAAGAGAAAGAGGGGGAGAAAGAGAAGAGGAGAGGTGGCAATTAGGTATGGTCACAGTCATAGGATGTATAATGTGAATGTACTGTATATTAATTGTAAGTTAATGAGTCTTCATCTTAGTTTGAGCAATGGAAAGATGAAGTTTGCAAGATTTTGTGCTTTGTGCAGCCTCTCATGGATAGAGGTAACAAAATCATCGACAGGAATGGGTTTAGAACTTTGATCCAGCAACTGTTCACTTAGCAACTTTAAAGGGCCACAAACTGTGTGGCCAAAAACGAGTTCAGAGGGGCTGAAGCCGAGGGATTCTTGCACTGACTCTCTTATTGCACATATCAGGAAAGGAAGACCTTCCACCCTGTGTTTCCCAGTCTCTATACAATAACGACGCAGCAGATCTTTCAAGGTTTGATGAAATCTTTCGAGTGCCCCTTGACTCTCAGGTTGATATGCAGTTGACATTTGGTGACTTAAGTGTTTCAAGAGCTTGTTTAAAAACCTTAGAAGTGAAGTTTGTCCCCTCTGAATTTCTTTTGGCAATCCAAAAGTTGTACAGAATCTGAGAAACTTCTTCACAACAACCTTAGATTTCAGGGTTCGTATTGGAATAGCCTCAGGGAACTTGCAGCACACATGATGGTCAAAATATATTGGTGAGCTGACTTGGCTTTGGGCAATGGTCCAACACAGTCAACAATTCGAATGGCTCACCCACAGCTGGAATAGGGCATAGAGGTGCAGGTGAAATTTTCTGATTGGGTTGACCTGCTATCTGACATACGTGACATGATTTACTGAATTTGGCCACTGCTGACTTAAGACCAGGCCAGAAAAAGTACCTTGTAATGCGTTGGTAGGTTTTTGTTATCCCTTCATGACCAGACAAGATATTTTCATGGGCGAGTTTCAAGACTTGCTGTCGATAACTAGCAGCTAAGACAACCTGCCGCACTTCCTGCCAACCTAAATCCTCTTGCTGGGGCTTCCATCTACGCATTAACAACCCATGTTCCCAGAAGTAAACCATCCCTGGATTAGGTGCTTTGGTAGTGCTGTCTGCAGCCAATATGCACTTAGCTAGGGACGGGTCTTCTTTTTGGGCAGCAGATAAGTGCTCCCTACCTGCCTAACCTAACCGGCGGGTTACACACATTGCAGGTCAATAGAAAACGTTTCCGGGAATGTTTGCACTGTATGTACTGTATGTATGTATGTATGTTGCTGTAAAATCTTAGTTAACTTGTAAATTGACTAAGTTGGGAGTTTTTCAACAGGACAAGAACTGTTAGTTTTTGTTAAGGAAAACAAATATGAGTGTAGACAATTTTCTGACTCATGATATTAATTGATTTATATAGTACTGTGCAAAAGTCTTGAGCCACCACTCATTTCTTCATATTAAATAAATACAATTAAAGAAATTAAAAAAAATTTTTTTTTGAAGCCTGGAAAACTGTTTCTAAAGACTACATAAAAAATACAAGGTCTGGCTCCTTGGAAGCAAAATATTAAGAAATGAGGGGTAGCTCAAGACTTTTGCATAGTACTATGCAAAGATATTAAAATACTACAAGCTTTACTATTTTCAATGTTTAATATGCCATGTATGAATGTATGAATGAATGAATGTATGAATGAATGAATGAATGAATGAATTACCTTTTTCCTCGTGTTTCTTTGGTTTATTCTTCATTCTCAAGAGACCAGTCATGGGTAAGCATCTCCTTTATACTACTGTACTTAATTAATTAATTTATTACTTATTTGCCTTATTTTACCCAATTCATTGTTTTTTATACATTTTATTATATTTTTATAGCTAACTGCAACTTCTCCATTGATGACATCATCCCTGTGGATTATTCGGACAGCCAGGGCAGTTCAGATCGTGTTCCTTCTGAGGACTTTTATTTCTGTCGATGCTTTTACCTCTTACTGTATGTTTTGTATTTTACATTGGGCTTTTATACTTTGTATTTTATATTATTACCATGTAGATACGCTTATTTTATCCTGTGTCTTACTCTTATTAAAATATGTTATTCATAAAACTCTCTGTGGCTCTGATTTATTTCTTATCTGCCCATCCAGTCTGTGCCCATGGCCATTTTCACACACACATAGGGGAAACCCTGCTCTGTGTCTCTTCCTTATCAGGAAGATCCTCTGCGCACACACATTCTGTCGGCAGATTCCGGCCACCTGCGCACAGACACATACAGTACACACACTGTTTCCTGATCCTTCTGAATTTTGGTTTTAATGTATGATTGATTACATAGTCACCCCGTTAGCCCCTCTCTTATCGAGTTTCTACGGCCTGACCGTCCATTCTTTCCCTCATTAATCTTTCAAGTTCGTCCAATTATTTTTGGTTTCTGGTCTTATGTCTCCCTTATCTTATCTGGTTATCTGTTGGTTCCAGCTGTGTCCAGTTTCTGGTCCTTCTATATTTCCATTACCTCATCTAGTTATCCTTTTATGTACTTCCGATCTTTCCCTCAATTCTTCATTAAGTGTGTGTGTATGCTCAGTTTTCCGCTAAGTCCAGCACCTTATGTGTGCGTGCTCAGTTTCAGCAAGTCCGGCACCTGGCGGGTACCCCTGTCTTTTCTGCTTTTCCTGACTTTCCCCTGTCTGTTAATGCTATAATGTTGATTATTAATTCTAATTTATATTTCTACCTACTTAAATATATATTGATTAAATATGCTTACACGTGCCATAATTTGCTTCCATACACCGCTGGTTTATAAAGACTGCTGCTCAGTGGCCGCGTCTAGCGTCTTGATCTGAAACTACGTAAGTATGAGTTAAGGTTGGTCCAGACCAACCTTACGAACGTGTGACTTAGCTAAGAGATACTTAGCGTAAGAACGTTTCGGAAATGCGACATAACATTAAGAGAGAGGTTAAGGTACAACTTAAGAACTACTTAGCGATAAGAAGCTTTCGAGAAACCGGGCCCAGGTCTGTAAGTTAACATGGAGTCCAGTTCAGTTCAGTCCCAGCATGACACTAAGATGAGTCAGACAGGTGCAGACAGGGTTCTGGATTGCTGGGAGCTCGGGAGCAGTGTGTGTAACTCCAAACCATCATAAAACAGAATCCAGCTGGAAGTGGTCCTTCTCTGGATACCTCAGGATCCTTGCAGGGTGAGTGATCCTTTGTCCTGGGTGTAGGTTTATTAAGCTTTGTAGTTGCATTCCAGTGGCACTTGAAACATTCCACATGATCATGGAAAAATGGATTTCAGTCAGAAACTATAATGGATTGGACTTGCTTATCCAGCACATTTCATGGGTGCTCAGTTTGGGCTCTGCCTGCTGGGTACCATGCAAGGTGGGCTGTGCTGCACTGTGTGTTCCGGTGCCTTTCTATTGTGGCCAGTATTGACCTATTTCATTGAGTTATGCCACATTGGTGTTTCAGAGCGATCAGACAAAATGGGCTGGCCTTTGGGCCCAGAGTTTAGGTGAGCCTTGGATCCCCATCATCCTCTGACCAATTTGCTAGTGTATAGTTGGTGATCAGTGTTACTCACTTCACCTCTCAGTCAATACTAGAAACATTTCACACTGAATAATATATGCAAATTAATTGATTTGATTACAATTAATTGATTATGTAATTCCTCACTGGGTCTGTAAAGCATTTTTGAACTGTAAAATGGGTGTTACTAACTACGTAGTAAGTACAGTCAATTCAATTTTATTTGTATAGCGCTTTTAACAATTGTCATTGTCGCAAAGCAGCTTTACACAATTAAAAGAATTATTTAAGTTTATATGGAATGTGAGTGTGCATGAATCAAAATGGTCAGATAGTCCCTGATGAGCAAGCCGAGGGCCACAGTGGCAAGGAAAAACTCCCTGAGACAAAAAGAACAACTTAGTAAGTGATTTACTAAGTAGTAACTACAGTAAGTGACTAAGTAAGCAGTTAGTAGGAAATGTTCAACATGTAAGAAGTAACAGTTTTACCAATTTAATATTTTTAAAAGTTTAATCCAGAATAAAAAAAAATAATAATTAATCATCAGAATATGTGAGCTGGCCAGGGTGCCTAAACTTAAACAGAGAGCACTAATTAATGAAGAATAATTCAGTTTGTTTATTTGTTTGTGTGTATATTTGCTTCTTTGTAGCAATCTTTACAGTATGTATGCTTCACGTGAGGTTTTTATTTCATACACCATACATGAGTTACACTGTCAGAGTTGCCAGATAATGCCATGATGGTAGGATGATAGTGCGATGGAGGCAGATGATTCGCTGTGGTGACCCCTGAAAGGGAACAGCCGAAAGACAAAGAAGAAGAAGAAGGTAGGATGATAGTGCCTTTTGTAAATGGAATTGTTTGAACTCAATTCTCAAATGCTTGTGAACCGACCAAGAGGATTCAACCGACCTGTAACGGTTAACCCCTAGATGGCGCCAGAGCGCCATTTGTATTTATGTTGTCTTTTGTGTTGTAGTTTGGTTTTGGTTAAGTTTGACTTCATTTCCCGGTTTGCACCTCGGTCAGGTGACGTAGAAGCTCACCTGAACCGAGGGAAGTTAATTTGATAATTAGTTTATGTTTTGTTATAAATAGCCTGGCTGGACTCCAGTCAGACGTCTAGCAACCGTTACCGAAAGTTTAAGTTTGTGTTGGAGTGGTTTTTGTCTTATGTTTTGTTGGGAATTGAAAATAAAAGGACATTGTTAACCGTCAGCTCGCCTCCGCGATCATGCCTCGCAAACACGGCCGACACAGACACAGTAAGGGAAGAAACATGACAGATTGCTAGACCTACCAAGAGGCATGGCGGAGGATCCCCTCCTAAGGAGTTACTTAGGAGGAGAAATTATCATCTCCAACGAGCTGGCGGACCTGCTGGAGGCCAGCGAGGAGCCCGGCGAAGTGGAAGTTTGGCAAGGGTGGAGAAACGTTGAGCACAGCGAGCCAGCGAGCTCATGGGAGGACAGCATGACAGCCAGAGAGAGACTGGCAAGGCGAAGCTGGGAAGGCTGCGGACCCGTCGTCCGGCGCACACCGCCGAGAGGTGCGGCGGCCGAGGGAGAGACGGGAGGATTCTGCAGGCAGTGGGCGGAACGCAACGAGGAGTGCATTCATGATCTGCGCGAGCAGGTGCTGCAGCTCCAACTGCAGTTCGTCCAGGTTCGGGAGAACCAAGCTGTAGTCCCGGAAACGATCTCTCTCTCGAGTCTGGACGATGCACTCCTCCCACGGCCACTGCCTGAAGGTGGCGCGGACAGCACACCGGAGCTGAGCATGGAGGACTGGACGCCGCTGCAGCACGGCGACGAGGCAGGCTTCTACAGGCAGTGGGCGGAGTCCAACCAGGAGCGCATTCGTGACCTGCGCGAGCAGGTGCTGCAGCTCCAACTGCAGTTCGTCCAGGTTCGGGAGAACCAGTCTGTAGCCCCGGAAGCGATCCCCCTTCTGCCTCCCCCAGGGTTCAAGAACAGCGCGCCAGCGTGTCAGCCGCCGCGGCACCAAATACCCACTCTACTGCAGCCTCCCGGCTTTGAGGACGACGCTCCAACGCTGCTGTCGAATGCAGTGCACGCTCCAACGCTGCAGTCGAGCGCCGTGCACGCTCCAACGCTGCAGTCGAGCGCCGTGCACGCTCCAACGCTGCAGTCGAGCGCCGTGCACGCTCCAACGCTGCAGTCGAGCGCCGTGCACGCTCCAACGCTGCAGTCGAGCGCCGTGCACGCTCCAACGCTGCAGTCGAGCGCCGTGCACGCTCCAACGCTGCAGTCGAGCGCCGTGCACGCTCCAACGCTGAAGTCGAGCGCCGTGCACGCTCCAACGCTGCAGTCGAGCGCCGTGCACGCTCCAACGCTGCAGTCGAGCGCCGTGCACGCTCCAACGCTGCAGTCGAGCGCCGAGCACGCTCCAACGCCGCTGTTGAGCACGATGCAGGCTCCTACGCCACTTCCCGGTTTTGAAGATAGCGAGCTAGCATGCCAGCAGCCGCTGTCCCACGCACCTGTTCTGCCGCCGCCTCCCGGCTTGGAGGACGACGTGGAACTGTCGAGCGCACTGCACGCTCCAACGCCACTGTCGAGCGCACTGCACGCTCCAACGCCGCTGTCGAGCGCCGAGTACGCTCCAACGCCGCTATCGAGCGCCGAGTACGCTCCAACGCCGCTGTCGAGCGCCGAGTACGCTCCCACGCCGCAGTCGAGCGCACTGCACACTCCCGAGCCATCGTCGAGCGCACTGCACGCTCCAGAGCCGCAGTCGAAGGCACTGCACGCTCCAGAGCCGTCGTCGAGCGCACTGCACGCTCCAGAGCCGTCGTCGAAGGCACTGCACGCTCCAACGCCGCTGTCGAGCGCACTGCACGCTCCAACGCCGCTGTCGAGCGCCGAGTACGCTCCAACGCCGCTTTCGAGCGCCGAGTACGCTCCCACGCCGCAGACGAGCGCACTGCACGCTCCCGCGCCGCAGTCGAGCGCACTGCACGCTCCCGCGCCACCGTCGAGTGCAGGGCACGCTCCAACGTCACTGTCGAACTCTGCAAAAGCTCCAACGTCGTCGTCGAGCGCAGTGCACGCTCCAACGCCGCTGTTGAGCTCTGCCCAAGCCCCAACGCCGTCTTCGAGCGCAGTGCCCGCTCCCACGTCGTCGTCGAGCGCAGTGACCGCTCCCACGCCGTCTTCGAGCGCAGTGACCGCTCCCACGTCGTCGTCGAGCGCAGTGACCGCTCCCACGCCGTCTTCGAGCGCAGTGACCGCTCCCACGCCGTCTTCGAGCGCAGTGACCGCTCCCACGCCGTCTTCGAGCGCAGTGACCGCTCCCACGCCGTCTTCGAGCGCCGTGACCGCTCCCACGCCGTCTTCGAGCGCCGTGACCGCTCCCACGCCGTCTTCGAGCGCAGTGACCGCTCCCACGCCGTCTTCGAGCGCAGTGACCGCTCCCACGCCGTCTTCGAGCGCAGTGACCGCTCCCACGCCGTCTTCGAGCGCAGTGACCGCTCCCACGTCGTCTACGAGCGCAGTGACCTCTCCCACGCCGTCTACGAGCGCAGTGACCGCTCCCACGCCGTCTACGAGCGCAGTGACCGCTCCCACGCCGTCTACGAGCGCAGTGACCGCTCCCACGCCGTCTACGAGCGCATTGACCGCTCCCACGCCTGCGACGAGCGCAGTGATCGCTCCCACGCCTGCGACGAGCGCAGTGACCGCTCCAACGTCTGCGTCGAGCGCAGTGACCGCTCCAACGCCTGCGTCGAGCGCAGTGACCGCTCCAACGCCTGCGTCGAGCGCAGTGACCGCTCCAACGCCTGCGTCGAGCGCAGTGACCGCTCCCACGCCTGCGTCGAGCGCAGTGACCGCTCCAACGCCTGCGCCGAGCGCAGTGACCGCTCCAACGCCTGCGCCGAGCACTTCTCCAGCCCTGCAGCCGCCGAGCACTTCGCCAGCCCTGCAGCCGCCGAGCACGTCTCCAGCCCTGCAGCCGCCGAGCACTTCTCCAGCCCTGCAGCCGCCGAGCACTTCTCCAGCCCTGCCGCCGCCGAGCACTTCTCCAGCCCTGCAGCCGCCGAGCACGCTTCCAGCCCTGCAGCCGCCGAGCACTTCTCCAGCTCTGCAGCCGCCGAGCACGCTTCCAGCTCTGCAGCCGCCGAGCACGCTTCCAGCCCTGCAGCCGCCGAGCAGTTCTCCAGCTCTGCAGCCGCCGAGCACGCTTCCAGCTCTGCAGCCGCCGAGCACGCTTCCAGCTCTGCAGCCGCCGAGCACGCTTCTAGCCCAGCAGCCGCAGAGCACGCTTCTAGCCCAGCAGCCGCAGAGCATGCCTCCAGCCCCGTCACCCAGCCTCCTGGATAGGAGGCGAGAGGTAGAACATTGGGTTGGGTGTCCGGGGCCTCCGGTGATGCTCCGGAGGAGCATTTTTGGGAGGGGGGGTAATGTAACGGTTAACCCCTAGATGGCGCCAGAGCGCCATTTGTATTTATGTTGTCTTTTGTGTTGTAGTTTGGTTTTGGTTAAGTTTGACTTCATTTCCCGGTTTGCACCTCGGTCAGGTGACGTAGAAGCTCACCTGAACCGAGGGAAGTTAATTTGATAATTAGTTTATGTTTTGTTATAAATAGCCTGGCTGGACTCCAGTCAGGCGTCTAGCAACCGTTACCGAAAGTTTAAGTTTGTGTTGGAGTGGTTTTTGTCTTATGTTTTGTTGGGAATTGAAAATAAAAGGACATTGTTAACCGTCAGCTCGCCTCCGCGATCATGCCTCGCAAACACGGCCGACACAGACACAGTAAGGGGAAGAAACATGACACGACCCACTGTTGCAGATTGTCTGCCTCCAGAAAGCTTTGGGTTACTGGGAAATAGAGTCTACACTTGCAGAGGTGTTTGAAAAGACAAAAGAAGAGCTGATTGATAAGATTCCTGAACAGGTTAATACACAAAATATACAAAATGCTTAGTAATGTAATGTATATGGATCTACCGTGTGCATGAGGTTTATGGACGGGAAAATAAGTCTAAATTGTCCAAGAAGTCCAAGAAGATATCCAACATGTGGTAAAAGAACAGGGCAAGGACAAAATACTGGATATTGAACAAAACAACGGCAAAACAGGACAAGGCAAAACAATGCAAAAAAGATGCAAATGGTGAAAATGTACATGACTCCGAACCCAAACAAATGACTGACAAACTTTTTCAACAACTGACAAGTTTCTGCACTTTTTTTTTTAATTGTCCAAAATTTAAAAAGCAGCTCCAAATGAGGGAAAGGCTGCGATCTGGTACTCTTGAGTAAAAGTATGCAGGCTAGATGTTGGGTAAATGTTTTTCATAACCTGACCATCCGGACAAGTCTTACCTCTAGAACTGTTAAGATTATTACTTTTTTGTAAACACATATTTCAAAGCATATACAGTGGTGTGAAAAACTATTTGCCCCCCTCCTGATTTCTTATTCTTTTGCATGTTTGTCTCTCAAAATGTTTCTGATCATCAAACACATTTAACTATTAGTCAAAGATAACACAAGTAAACACAAAATGCAGTTTTTAAATGAGGGGTTTTATTATTTAGGGAGAAAAAAAATCCAAACCTACATGGCCCTGTGTGAAAAAGTAATTGCCCCCTGAACCTAATAACTGGTTGGGCCACCCTTAGCAGCAATAACTGCAATCAAGCGTTTGCGATAACTTGCAACAAGTCTTTTACAGCGCTCTGGAGGAATTTTGGCCCACTCATCTTTGCAGAATTGTTGTATTTCAGCTTTATTTGATGGTTTTCTAGCATGAACCGCCTTTTTAAGGTCATGCCACAACATCTCAATAGGATTCAGGTCAGGACTTTGACTAGGCCACTCCAAAGTCTTCATTTTGTTTTTCTTCAGCCATTCAGAGGTGGATTTGCTGGTGTGTTTTGGGTCATTGTCCTGCTGCAGCACCCAAGATCACTTCAGCTTGAGTTGACGAACATTCTCCTTCAGCCTGACATTCTCCTTCAGGATTTTTTGGTAGACAGTAGAATTCATGGTTCCATCTATCACAGCAAACCTTCCAGGTCCTGAAGCAGCAAAACAACCCCAGACCATCACACTACCACCACCATATTTTACTGTTGGTATGATGTTCTTTTTCTGAAATGCTGTGTTACTTTTACGCCAGATGTAACGGGACACGCACCTTCCAAAAAGTTAAACTCTTGTCTCGTCGGTCCACAAGGTATTTTCCCAAAAGTCTTGGCAATCATTGAGATGTTTTTTAGCAAAATTGAGACGAGCCTTAATGTTCTTTTTGCTTAAAAGTGGTTTGCGCCTTGGAAATCTGCCATGCAGGCCGTTTTTGCCCAGTCTCTTTCTTATGGTGAGTCGTGAACACTGACCTTAATTGAGGCAAGTGAGGCCTGCAGTTCTTTAGATGTTGTCCTGGGGTCTTTTGGTCGGCTGGCCACTCCTGGGAAGGTTCACCACTGTTCCATGTTTTTGCCATTTGTGGATAATGGCTCTCACTGTGGTCCGCTGGAGTCCCAAAACTTTAGAAATGGCTTTATAACCTTTACCAGACTGATAGATCTCAATTACTTTTGTTCTCATTTGTTCCTGAATTTCTTTGGATCTTGGCATGATGTCTAGCTTTTGAGGTGCTTTTGGTCTACTTCTCTGTGTCAGGTAGCTCCTATTTAAGTGATTTCTTGATTGAAACAGGTGTGGCAGTAATCAGGCCTGGGGTTGACTACAGAAATTGAACTCAGGTGTGATAAACCACAGTTAAGTTATTTTTTAACAAGGGGGGCAATCACTTTTTCACACAGGGCCATGTAGATTTGGAGTTTTTTTTCTCCCTTAATAACGTAAACCTTCATTTAAAAACTGCATTTTGTGTTCAATTATGTTATCTTTGACTAATAGTTAACGGTTTTTGATGAGCAGAAACATTTAAGTGTGACAAACATGCAAAAGAATAAGAAATCAGGAAGGGGGCAAATAGTTTTTCACACCACTGTACAACAATCTATTTAACACTTAAATATAGATAATATAATGTGCACTGTAAAGCTCAGACTGCCAGATAATGTTGAACAATACAGAGAAACCTCAACTGTGTTACCTATACTCTTGCATTCTACATCATATCCTTTTGGGTATAAGCATCTAGTAAGTACATAATTATTTTGTAAGAATTTTACAGATGGTTTTTAACAGCATAGGTATGTATGGAAGTTTCCTGTTTGGTTGTGTGCAGGTGAAGCCAGATGTCTGGGCTACACTTCTGGCTCTGATTTGGTTACATGGCTTTAAGATCGATTCTCGGATTGAGTGGCATCATTCGGCCATTAAAGCAGAGGCATGGCTACGCACTCAGAAAGGTAATCTTTACCTGAGGGTCAGGGGTAGCTCAGTGGTTAAGGCATTGGACTACGGTTCGGAAGATCCCAGGTTCAAACCTCACAACCACCAAGTTGCCACTGTTGGGCCCTTGAGCAACGCCCTTAACCCTCAACTGCTCAGATGTGTAATGAGATAAAAAAAAATGTAAGTCGCTCTGGATAAGAGCGTCTGCCTAAATGTAATCTTTAATTTTCAATAATTATTTACTTAATTATAAAATGAAAATAATATTTTATACTGCTCAAAATATTCCATATTTATATTATTTATTATTATTATTTTTAAATAAGGTAAATGTCTAATCAGAACATTAATATGTTTAACATTAACAATTTAACACTGTTTTACTGCCATGATGTTGATGACGGTCATGATGATTGTGTGCGTGTGCGTGTCAGTGGTTAACCTCTCAGAGTGTGTGCGGGTAGGTAACTCTCTACTCAGCTGTCAGGTTAAAGAAGATGCTACTGGGCTCTGAAACCTTCACCTTCTTACAGCATTCACACAAAGCCTTGGCTTTTACTAATTACATTAATTAGTATGCTTTTACTAATAAGATTGTTTGTGGAATTACTACTTTGGCCATAAAACACTGGAAACTTGATAATTGTGTAGAGTTAACAAATACATAGACATATCTTTGATACCCATTTGTTTATCAATTTACATAAAAGCACTATTTTGTTAGTTTGTTAAATCTTTTATTTTGGTCTTATGGTAACATTCATTTCATGGTGTGAAGTACAGTATGTGGTGTTCAAGAATCCAACCAAGGTCAGTGAATCACAGGCTTAATGCAACTGTTCCTAAGGGTTAATGTCCACATGTACAAAGGGTATTTGAAAAGTTTACTAAATAATATTAACAATAATGCAGTAAGGTAGTATGATTGAGAGAGAGAGTCTCATCTGTATTCTTGAAACTCTGGAGCATCAAGAAATTATATGTCTTAAAAATACACATATATTACATATATTATATATAATATTTTAAATTTATTGTCCTTTTGAATATTTCCTGTTTTTCCTTTACACTTTTTATTTCTTCCTTGTTTTACTTTATTTAGAAGCACTGCTTGTATACCTGATTGTCATGGAAATGAAAAGGCAAATATATAAGAGCAATCTGTCACGTTCTGCTATGGTGTTGGACTGTGGGCTTGGTGTTGAGGCATAGATGCAGAGGGGATGCAGTGAAACAGAAAAGAGTCTTTAATGAGAATAATAATAATAAACCAAACAAGCAAAACATGAACAAAGGAAGTTGGTTTAAACTTGGGAGCATAAAGAAACAGAACTCATAAACACTTAGACATAAGACTAGGGATTACATACATTGATACACAATACAGACATGGGATACAAACTGGACAAGACAAGACATACTAAACAGCCTAGAGGACTAAACACAAGGGACTATGCATGCAAGGGATAAACACAAGACAGGCTTGGCTAGGCCTACCACCTGTTCTGCACATTAGCTGCTAAGCTAGCTCATAGCTAATCAGACTAATGGCTAAACAGGCTAGTAACCTGAGACCCAAGGGAATGAACAGACAGGATGCACAGCAGACTAGGTATGAAACAGACTAAGAACTCTGAAGGTTAGTGGCTAAAGATGTTAGTACCTAAACAGACTAAGAGCTAAGCAGACAAGGAGACTAGACAGACTCAAAGACTAGACAGACTAAGATCTAAACATGTTAGTATCACCCTCATTAGTATTTAAACAGACTACTAGCTAAACATGCAATGGGGGTTACTTACACAAAAGGGAAAACACAAAAGGCTAATTCTCCTAGAGGCTAATCCTGCTAGGAGACCAGTGGTGTCAAAAGTATTCACATTCATTACTTGAGTAGAAGTATAGATATTAGTGTTCAAAAAAACTTCTTTAGAAGTTGAAGTATCAACCCAAGCTTTTTACTTAAGTAAAAGTTTAAAAGTACTGGTTTCAAAACTACTTAAAGTATAAAAGTAAAAGTACCGTGAGGGGCGACAAAAGCATTAAGGTCTCGCTTTCTGATCATGCGACGGAGGGGGGAGGGGGGGTGTCTGGCGTTGTGCGCGTTCTGATCATGTGACGAGGGGGGGGGGGGGGGTTGCGCGTTCTGATCATAAAAATAGAGTAACGAGGCTGTTTTTAAAAAGTAAGGAGTAGAAAGTACAGATAATTGCTTAAAAATGTAAGGAGTAGAAGTAAAAAGTCGGCTGAAAAATTATTACTCCAGTAAAGTATAGATACCCAAAATTTTTACTTAAGTAAGGTAACGAAGTATTTGTACTTCGTTACTTGACACCTCTGCAGGAGACACAGAGACAAAGAGATAGGGCTGGGCGATTTGGCCTAAAATCAAAATCTCGATTAATTGAACATTTTAACTCGATTTCGATTAATAAACGATTTTTTTTTTTTTGCCCTCATAGTTCACTGACAAGTTTTGTACAGTAAATATGCTCACAAGTGAGAGATTTTTGAATGAAGGCTGCATTACTTGATTTATTAATTGAAGGCAACACACACTATCTATGATTATTTATTGAACATCAATGTTGAACAACTTAAACTGAAGCCACAAAAATTAAAGGATTCATTAAATTACATTTTAAAGTATAGTTTATTAACAAAAACAGATGACAGATTTGGCCTTAAAAATTAAGATACTATAGGCACATGCTCAGAATCTTTACAAGGCAAAGATTTTTATTAAAAAAAAAATACTTGTTTGTGATGATAAAAAGCATCTTGTGATATATTAATGTTTTTAGATTTTTAAACAATAATGAGAAACAACATTTAGACCACACACACTAGGGCTGTCTTTTTATCCCACAATTCAGAGTTAAATGAAGGCTATTTCACACGGCCCCAATAAACTGACATACAGTAATGGCTTAAGCATGCAATGACAACAAACATGGAATGAATTATGCAGCTATCAATCTGGGTCAGGACAATTTCACTTTTACTATATAGTTGGGTACCTGCTAGGTGTTGTATAGTTCATATTTGCTTGGCCAGAATGGTTTAAGCCACGGAAATAATGTTTTATTGATAAACTGCGCAGCATTCGGCAACGTGAACACGAGGCTATACTTCGAGCCGTAAAATGTGACGCTGCGCAATAAGGAGCCAAACAAACCGGAAGCTGCGAATAAGGAGCTAAACTTCAGCCGCAGAGTGAGACGCTGCGCAATAAGGAGCCAAACGAATCGGAAGCTGCTTTTATTGATAAACTGCGCAGCGTTCGCCAGCGTGAACACTCCCGTTAGTAACGAGGCGAATAAGGAGCTAAACTTCAGCTGTAAAATGAGACGCTGCGCAATAAGGAGCCAAACACACCGGAAGCTGCGAATAAGGAGCTAACTTCAGCCTCGTGTGCTTAGGGGCATCATATCTTTCGCTAGAAAGTTAGAAACGGCCCTGGTTATATCCTTGCTTCTTTTGGACACCTTTCATAAAGTGTAATGGCCACGAAAGACGACACGATGGATATCTGCTTTGGTACAGCCCCACTGCTAGCCCTGCTAGTTGACGGAGTAGCATCGGGCCGCATTTTCATGCTCTGTGTGGTCGTGTGGGTGATGCGTTCATATAACGGAGATCGTGCTACCTTTTTTGTCGACAATTTCAACATCTTTGGATAATAACTCGAGGTTAGATTCACTTTCGTCGCTGCTTCCACTCATTTTTTTTTTTTTTTTTGTCGTCCTGGTGTCAAGTTTGCTTCGCAAAGTGCGGCAGGAAATTAACTTTGACCTGCACGGAACGCGCAAGCTGCACGCTGATTGGTTGTTGTCGTGTTGTTCTGCTGTGTGATTGGCTCTTAGATGAATCCATATCGAGCAAAATATGTCTATAGCTTTTCATCGTTTTTAAAATCAAATAAATCGCGATTCGATATGATATCATTTATCGGCCCAGCCCTACAAAGAGACATAAACTAAATCAAAGCAAATACAAACTTAAAGAGCTCCAGAAACTAAATGCCAACTATAATCAAATCAAACTAAAAACAAGGAAACAAAACCCACATAACAGAAATTAATGCTCGACCCAGTTTCCAAGAACAAACAGGTATTTATAAAAGTGCTAACGACCCTCCTCAGTTCAGGTGAGCATCCACGTCACCTGACCGAGGAGGCTTCTGGGAAACTGAGTCTAGGAACAAAAACTACAAACTAAAAACACTGCCCTCTAGTGGGCAACCCTCACACAAACTTATATCCTCAGACACATCACTAAAAAAACATAAGAACTGAGGGTATAAAGTCTTTGAATAAGCTAATATATGACATACTGTACCGTAGGAAAGAAAGGCTTAGCATGCACAGTACCAGTCTAATTCAATGTTTGTTTGTTTTTTCATTCTACACCAATACTGAAATTTTTTTAACTATTAAATAACACATATGCAATTTGGTAATTAAGTAACAACAAGAACAACAAAAGTCAGTTGTTATTTTAAGAGATGAAGGTCTTAGTGAAAAACCCTGACACAGATAAGACTTGTGTCTGAAATATTGTTTTTCTTTAGGAACTTTTCACTGAACCCTTACTATATATTTGCATTATATCTGTCTGAAATATTTGCTTTGTTTAAATATTTTATAAATATATGAAATAACCAATTCAATTATATTTTATTTGTATAGCGCTGTTTACAATGATCATGGTCAAATCAGCTATACAGGATCAAAGGAAAATTATGAAAATGTGTATGAAATGTGAAAATGTGTACGAATTACAATGATCAGATTGTGATGAGTAAGCCGAGGGCGATGGTGGCAAGGAAAAACTCCCTGTGATTGCAGTAGGAGGAAACCTTGAGAGGAACCAGACTCAACAGAGAACCCATTCTCATTTGGGTGAAAATGGACAGCAGGAATTGTTTTACAGTTATACTTTGTGTTAGGCAGCTGGAAGTTACAATATAATGTTATTCTTTAAATGTCTTTAATGACATTAATGAATATGGAGTCCAGTTTGTTCTTGGAGGCTCAGGTAGAATGTAGGAAGTTCCAGTCCTGACTATTCAGAGCGCACTGAATACACAGCCAGCACCTCTGATCAAAAGCTAGGACTGTTAAATATTAGATCTCTCACATCTAAAGCAGTCCTCAGAGAACAGTTGTCTGTATCAGCCGAGGCCAGGACCACAGTCACCACATTCATCCCAAGCAGACCACACAGGCCTTGATGAGATCTTCCACCGAAGTGGGGCGCCAGGACGAGTCAGACAGTTCCAGAGGGCAGAAGGGGTCTGGATCACTGGCAGCTCAGGAGCGACATGTGTAGCTCGAAAGAGAGAGACAGGGAGTGGGAGAGAAAAAGAGAGATAACAGTTAAGTTAACTTATACAGTTACATAATGTATAAGGTGAATGTTTATTTAGTGCAGAATGCAAGCATGGACTCCAACAGGACTAACTGTGACAGCAGAACTAAAAAGGAGAGCCAGAAGGAAACACAGACATGAGGGCTCCCTGTCATATAAAGCAACCAGTCACACCACCGTTAACAAACCTGAGTGTCCAATGAGAGTGGGGAAGACAGCATCTAAACATACCAGTTCACCATAATACTCTACATCCACGAGTCCCCCAGATCTGCTCCTTTACGTAAGGCAAATCTATTCACAAAAATGCTTGGTTAAATAAATAGATTTTTAGGCTAGACTAGTGTCTAAGTCCCAAAATTTTATTGGAAGGCTGTTCTATCACCTTGCAAGAAAAAACCCTGTCAACTGCTGCAGTTTTCATCATATGCAGTACTGATAAGCAGCCTGCATCCTTTGATCAAAGTAAGTATGGCAGATGATAAGACACTAGCAGTTTGTAACGACGCGGGTCGAGCGAGGGGCAGAACCGCACATAAACTGTTCAGAATGGGCGCATCCGCAGGCTGCTACCACACAGAGTTCTGAATAGGCAACGGTGTGGCCATTTATACACACGATTGCCAGGCAACGCCGCAATCAGTGTGAACGCACAGCACTTGGCGGCGTGTATATATTTGGGTCCTGACACCTCTGCATTTCATGTGATCATTAGGTAGCACCGGTAAGGTATAGACAGACAGACGAGCATGCTTAAGAGAAGGAGAGAGGCAAAGACCCAGCCTCTGTCTTCCTAAAACGCCGGTGAGTGAGAGTGAGAGAGAGAGAAAAAGAGAGAGCGACATGCTTCAGTTATCACGCTCTTAGTTATAGTGCAAAGCACATATTAAGAAACTACCTCCAAGAAATCCTTGGTAAGGGCATAAGCCCCGAGAGGATATTAGTTTTTGTTTCAGTTTCCAAAGCCCCGTCTCGCTTATACAGCAGAGCTATGTTTATTTTGTGTTTTCTTTTATTTCCTTTCCTTATTTCCTTATATTCTTTTATTAAGTTCCTTAATTAATAATCCCACGCCATCTCTAAATGTTGAGGTCTTTCCATACCTGTCACAAGCACACTAACTAATATTTCATTGACTCCCTCTAAAGCCCTGTGTCAGGGCTCTTACAATCATTAAAACATCTCGTGGTGCGGCTCTCCCTACCGCACCTCGTAACACAGTTCACTCAGGTATTGCAGCACGAGACCATTTGATGTGTTATCTGTCAAAAGTAGTATTTATTTAAAATCAATACCAAAGGTTACTGCGAGCCAATGCAGATGGATAAGATAGGGGTGATGTGCTCGTATCTTCTGGTTCTAGTGAAAACTCTCGCTGCTGCATTCTGAAATAACTGAAGCTTGTTTATGAACCTAGTTGAAAAACCAGAGGAAAAGCTGACATAATTGTCCAACCTAGAGATAATAAAAGTATGAACTAATTATTCTGCATTGTTTAGTGACAATATATTTAATATGTAATGAGAAAAGAGCAGTGGGCCTAAAACCAAACCAAACTTTGCTTGAGAGCAAGCAGAATAGTCACAATTTAAATCTACAAACTGATAACGATCAGTCAAATAGGATCTAAGCTAGGAGACAGCCATTCCCTTAATTCCTACTACCTTTTCTAATCTGTGAAGGAGAATATTATGAGCAAGGGTGTCAAAAGCAGCACTAAGGCCAAGTAACACAAGCAAAGACACGCAACCCTGATCAGACGCCAATAGGAGATCATTTGTGCTGTCTAACAAGTGCTGTCTCTGTGCAGTGATGAGGTCTAAATCCTGAGTGATACAGTTAGTATATGCTATTCCTATGTAGGTGTAAACATTATTTTTTAAAGATATTAGAGATAAAGGGGAGGTTTGATATCAGCCTGTTGGATAGCTGACAGAAGTCAAGGTCAGGTTTCTTAGTGGTTTAATAACCATGATTTTGGAACATACCCACTGCTGAGTGAAGAATTTATTATTTTCAACAGGGATTTTGTTATTGCTGTGAGTCAAACCACATAGGTGAGATAGGGGCAGGAATAACGGGTTGGGGAATTGGGTTATCGGGGGCGGAACTTGTAGGATGACTTTCACACACACACAAACACACACACACACACACACACACAATAACGGAATCACTGCTGTGTGGCTCATGGATTACATAAATTGTCTGAATAATCGATTACATTTTTGAAAATATAACTTAATAACTAAATACTTAAATGGCGGACCTAACGTGATCGATTACCTGTTACATCAAAAAGTGATTCAAGTACTCTAATGGCGCTTTTCCACTGCATAGTACGACACGACACGGCTCAGTTCTACTCACTTTTGGGGGGTTATCCACTGGGAACAGTACATAGTACGTGGTCCTTTTTTCAGTACCACCTCGGCCGAGGTTCCAAGTGCGCCGAACCGTTACCAAAATGTGACGTGTAAACACGCTGGTCACTGATTAGCCGGAGAAAATCGTCATTACTGCGTCACCGAACTTGCGACACGAGACACAACAGAACCGATATATTTAGAACAGCCAGAGAAGGATCGCACGCACCTTTTTGTATTAACCGTCGGCCTCTTTTGAAACAAACTCCTTCGTCTCGCTGTTAAAAACATCCACATGCCGAGAATGAAGAACACCATGCCGTCGATATGCTCCATTGTTGTGTGTTTGTTTGTGGCGCGTTTACGATGACGTCACGGCAGTTACGGCGCCGCGCGAGTGAGTAATCCCACGCTAAAGCGTTACTACACTGCAGTGGAAGAGCAAACCGAGCCAAACTGCGCCGAACCGAAGTGAGTTGAACTGAACCGTGTCGTGCCGTTCTATGCAGTGGAAAAGTGCCATAAGTTTGTAATGCGTTACACCCAACAATGCTTATAAAGCTCTGTTTGGTAGTTGATGTAAATACACATTTAATGATACATGATAAGATAGTGATCTGAGATAACTTCAGACTGTGAAATTGTGATTATATTTCTGATACCTACTCTGAATGATATCATGGAATCTAAAGTGTGACCTGCTTTATTAGTGGGAACTACTAAACAGTGATTTACTCCTGGACATAAATGCTGTTGTTAAAGTGTCTTCTAGATTCTCATAATTAATATTAAAGTCTCCAGCAATTAACAATTTTCTACACATACGACCAGGTTTGAGAGGAAATCTGCAAATTCACAAAGAAATTTAGAGTACAGCCCTAGGGGTCTGTAAATGATAATTATGGGATTGACCGAAGATACTTTCTTTATAGCTACACTTATGTTACAACAGAGAAATTCCAATATGTTAAATTTGTGTCAGTGTTTTTAGTTAGCCGAGGCTGATGTACAGTATGTACAGTAGCTGTATCCTGGAGGACTAACTTCATCTAATTCTACATACTGTACTCGTTCTGTTTAATCCATGTTTCTGTTAAACACAGTATATCAAACTCCTGGTCCATGATAGTTTCATTAACAATCACTGCTTTAGATGTGAGAGATCTAATATTTAACAGTCCTAGCTTTAGATCAGAGGTGCTGGCTGTGTACTCAGTGTGCTCTGAACTTATCATCTCTATATTGATTAAATTACTAAAATCAATCAAACTGTCCAAGTCTTTCAAAAAGTTTTGTTAGCTTGGGGAACAGACATAATCTCGATCTGGTGAAACCTGAGTGACGACTCAGCTAGCAGATGGTTGGATTAGCCTGTTTTTCTGCTCCCTGGCCTGGGCTCTCATTAACTCATTATTCTCATTAGTCACTGATTAACTAGGCCTGTTCTGAGCCTATGAGCTATACTACAAGAAATGAGAGCAGCACCCTCCTGAGTAGGATGGACACTGTGCCATCCTAACAGGCCAGCTTTGCCCTCAAAGGTACTTCAATTGTCTATAAAGCCACCACCTGGACATTCAGCAGTGCAGTGACCATAACCTGCTGTTAGCTATGTCGTCACATTGCATTGGGACTGGGCCAGAATATACTACTTCATCACTTCATCGGACACCGCATTTGCTAATTTAAACACCTCTGTTTGCTTAGTTATGCTTACTAACCTCTGACTGACGAAGGTTTATATTTATTAGCTCCAGCATGTATCTATCATTGAGAACTTATGCTGCCCTAAAGCCCTAAGATTACCTGCTATTTCCGGTGCTCTGGCTCCCGGGATACACATAACCACTGCCGCTGGTGCCCCTAAAGGCCTAGCTAATTTATTATTGCCTCAGTATAGAGTCTCCTATAACCAGAGCGCTTTCAGGTTTCTCAGCCAGTGCATCACTGAGGAAAGCAAACCTATTGGACAGCGCAGAAGAGGTGTGCTCCGGTGGGCTAGCCTTAGCCTTTGCTTTGGCTGAAAGTATGCCGCCGGGTCATCACCCACTCACCCCACTGTGAGGGCTCTAATGTCGGAGTTGCTATCGCCGCCTGCAGCATCCAGACATTTTTGCTACTGGAATAACGAAAATAACTTTCTCTCTCTCTCTCTCTCTCTTTCTCTCTCTAATAAACTAATATGACCCTCTCACCCTCTCTAAGTCTGGATGAGCTCCTCTAACGCTAATATCTTCTCTGTCAAAGTGCTCACTAATACACATCTATCACAAATAAAGTTATCGCAAATGATGGAGTAAGAATGTCTAAACATCCTGCACTCCACACACTGAACAAGCTGAATATTAGCCATTTTAACATACCTAAACACACATGAATGAATGTGAGATTAAAATAAACTAATTGTGTAATTGTGTCTAATAGTAATATAGCAAGCTGATACATGATGTACTGTAAGTTGGTAATCAACTGAATAAAACATATCCGTGCAATTTTGTATGTAACATTCATTTATTCACTTCAAAGTGCAAGTAATATATTTTTTTACATTATGTTTCTGTCCTTTCCATGATTATAGTAGTTTCCAAGATTTTAAGCATGTCCTGAAAAAGGTGCAGCAATTAAGATATCTAAGCATTTTTAATGTTTATGAAAAAAGAATAAAAGTGATTCATGAGCCATTATGTAGGTTATATGTTATAATGTTATTACAGCCTGGGGAAAAAAAATAAGAGATTACTGCAATTTACTCCACTAACTTCTGGAATGTCATCAAGAGATGGATGGTCACTGTATGGGCATGTTATTCCACAAGTTCTGACGCATACCTTTCTTATTGAACTTGTTTACTCACGACTCGGACGTCCATGAATTCCTTTTGTTTCTTTGTTTATTTTTTAACATCAAAAGTTCAACATTTCTTACAGTTTGGGCACCAGGATGGGTCAGACAGGTCCGGAGGGCAAAGGGAGTCTGGATCACCGGCAGCTCAGGAACGACGTGTACAGTAGCTCAACAGAGAGAACGAAAGAGTGAAAGGGGGAGACAGGGGGAGAGAGTGAAGTGAAAGAGGGGGAGAAAGAGCAGAAGAGGAGAGATGGCAGTTAGGTATAGTCACAATCACATAATGTATAATCCGGATTGAGCAAATTTGATTGTGGTTGGATGATGTAGTGTTTGCATGTAGTTCTGTTCCAGGTTTTCTGTTCAGGATCCTGACTCTGACGTAAGCACGTCGAGCGGGACGAGGTAACTAATCGTGTGTAATCTGGCACTGGGCATGCGCATGAGAAAACAGAAAAGTAAATGGAACATTCGCTAACAACTCCTTTTGTCTATGTGATCTTTATTTTCTTCTATACCCGAAGGACGTTACAGATGAGAAGTATAAACATACCATTCCGACACCCTGTTGGTTCGTACGCGATCCATCGCACCTGCACATGACGTCACGTCACACACTTCAGCAAGGATGTTTGAATAAATTAGCATTTTCGGTTGATAAGGTTGTGATAAGTAGACGAAGCTGTCCGTGATAGAGACTCAAGATTCGAGCAAAATGTCACAACCAAGCACCAGCGACGAAGGTAACAGCACCAGGAAGGTAACAGGAATGATATACAGTATATACTCAGCAAAAAAAGAAACGTCCTCTGACTTTCAACTGTTTTTACTTTCAGTAAACTTAATGTGTAAATATTTGTATGAACACTAAAAGAGTCAACACCATAAGACATAAACTAAAAATGTTTTCAGTGTGTCCCTGAATGAAGGGAGGCTCAAAATCAGTCAGTACCAGTCAGTATCTGGTGTGGCCACCAGCTGCTTGAAGTATTGCAGTGCATCTCCTCCTCATGGACTGGACCAGATTTGTCAGTTCTTGCTGTGAGATGGAGGGATTGTGTGTTCCTGGTGTGACTCGGGCAGTTGTTGTGGCCATCCTGTACCTGTCACGCAGGTGTGATATTCTATTCGGTGTTGTGTGTGTGTATATATATATATATATATATATATATATATATATATATATATATGTGTGTGTGTGTGTATATATATATATATATATATATATATATATATATATATATATATATATATACAAACCGGATTCCAAAAAAGTTGGGACACTAAACAAATTGTGAATAAAAACTGAATGCAATGATGTGGAGATGGCAAATGTCAATATTTTATTCAGAATAGAACATAAATCACGGAACAAAAGTTTAAACTGAGAAAATGTATCATTTTAAGGAAAAAATATGGTGAATCAAAATGTCATGGTGTCAACAAATCCCAAAAAAGTTGGGACAAGGCCATTTTCACCACTGTGTGGCATCTCCCCTTCATCTTACAACACTCAACAGACGTCTGGGGACCGAGGAGACCAGTTTCTCAAGTTTAGAAATAGGAATGCTCTCCCATTCTTGTCTAATACAGGCCTCTAACTGTTCAATCGTCTTGGGCCTTCTTTGTCGCACCTTCCTCTTTATGATGCGCCAAATGTTCTCTATAGGGGAAAGATCTGGACTGCAGACTGGCCATTTCAGTACCGGGATCCTTCTCCTACGCAGCCATGATGTTGTGATTGATGCAGAATGTGGTCTGGCACTATCTTGTTGAAAAATGCAGGGTCTTCCCTGAAAGAGATGACTAGATGTTGTTCTAGAACCTGAATATACTTTTCTGCATTGATGTTGCCTTTCCAGACATGCAAGCTGCCCATGCCACACGCACTCATGCAACCCCATACCATCAGAGATGCAGGCTTCTGAACTGAGCGTTGATAACAACTTGGGTTGTCCTCTTGGGGCGCAACATTGTGGGAATTGGTGATCCTCTACCCATCTTGACTTCTGAGAGACACTGCCACTCTGAGAAGCTCTTTTTATACCCAATCATGTTGCCAATTAACCTAATTACTGTTAATTGGTCTTCCAGCTCTTCGTTATGGTCAAATTTACTTTTTCCAGCCTCTTATTGCTACTTGTCCCAACTTTTTTGGGATTTGTTGACACCGTGAAATTTGGAATCAACATATTTTTCCTTTAAAATGATACATTTTCTCGGATTAAACTTTTGATCTGTCATCTATGTTCTATTCTGAATAAAATATTGACATTTGCCATCTCCACATCATTGCATTCAGTTTTTATTCACAATTTGTGTAGTGTCCCAACAAAATTAGCAAAACTAGCGGGCATAAATAGGTTATGTTTAGGAAAATGGTATCGGATCGATACGTGGACTCAAGTACTCGCCGATTCCGATGCCAGCTTTTTTTGTGGTATCGGCAGCATTTCCGATACCAGGTTGTCCTTGTCCTCTTTGGTCTGGATGACATGGCGTCCCACATTTCCAACAAAAACATCGAATCATGACTCGTCTGACCACAGAACAGCCACACTCCATTTTAAATGATCCCTGGCCCAATGAAAACGCCTGTGCTAGTGGATCTTGCTTAGAAATGGCTTCTTCTTTGCACTCTAGAGTTTCAGCTGGCAATGGCGGATGGCACGGTGGATTGTGTTCACTGACAATGGTTTCTGGAAGTATTCCTGAGCCCATTCTGTGATTTCCTTTACAGTAGCATTCCTGTTTGTGGTGCAGTGTCGTTTAAGGGCCCGGAGATCACGGGCATCCAGTATGGTTTTATGCCCTTGACCCTTACGCACAGAGATTGTTCACGATTCTCTGAATCTTCGGATGATATTATGCACAGTTGATGATGATAACTGCAAAGTCTTTGCAATTTTTCGCTGGGTAACACCTTTCTGATATTGCTCCACTATCTTTCTGCGCAACATTGTGGGAATTGGTGATCCTCTACCCATCTTGACTTCTGAGAGACACTGCCACTCTGAGAAGCTCTTTTTATACCCAATCATGTTGCCAATTAACCTAATTACTGTTAATTGGTCTTCCAGCTCTTCGTTATGCTCAAATTTACTTTTTCCAGCCTCTTATTGCTACTTGTCCCAACTTTTTTGGGATTTGTTGACACCGTGAAATTTGGAATCAACATATTTTTCCTTTAAAATGATACATTTTCTCGGATTAAACTTTTGATCTGTCATCTATGTTCTATTCTGAATAAAATATTGACATTTGCCATCTCCACATCATTGCATTCAGTTTTTATTCACAATTTGTGTAGTGTCCCAACTTTTTTGGAATCCGGTTTGTATATATATATATATATATATATATATATATATATATATATATATATATATATATATATACATGTTGGGTGTTAGGGCACTTAGTGTTAATTAGTTTCAGCCAAATCATTAAAACTAACAATGGACTATGGCACTATCTTGAGAGGGGGTTGGAAGATGTTATTCATTTATTTATTCTCCATAAGGGCACTAACTGCACAGACCAAACTTTTATCTCCTTGTACTGTTATAAAAATTCTAAATATAAACAAACAAAATACAGCTTTTTTTCTCAGAGATAAATGGTAAAGTGAAGTTGTTCAGCTGTTTTGGTGTAGTTACCAAAATCTTTGGTTTAGTTCTCATTGAGTGGAAACACATCACTTCCACATTTTCACCTTCCCGAATAGGTGCGTGGTCCGTTGCCTAGCAACACTGAACGAAACGAGGCATAATCGTGATGTTTGCTTTGGTTATGACTAGAGATGTTCCGATACCATTTTTTCCCTCCCGATACCGATTCCGATACTTGGGCTCAGGGTATCGGCCGATACCGAGTACCGATCTGATACCTGGGTGTGTATCTGTACAGTGTGTGTGCGTGTATGTGTGTGTATATATATATATATATATATATATATATATATATATATATACATACATAACATATATATATATATATATATATATATATATATATATATATATATATATGTATAATTTCTTTAAGTAAAATACTACTAGCCCTGTGTAACGGGTTCGACCCTACAGTAAGTGCACGGGCGACACCATGAAACACGGACACGAGACGAGGTCTTACAGGAAAAAGGGTAATTTATTTAGAAAAATGGGGAAGGAAAGGGTTAAAGGCTCTCTGCGGTCTTTTCCCCTTCGGCGGCAGGGATGTGAAGGCGGGCTCTACGCGGAAGTGAAGGTGCCGCGGGAGCTCATGCAGCTCGTTCACTCGCTCCTCTCGCGGAGATCAAACCCCCCCCCCCCCCCCTTTTAAGTCTCTGGGGTGCATCACATCACCCCGCTCTTGTGCCACTGTCTCTCATAAAATCCACCGCGTCGCAAAGTCCAGCTTCCCAACAGTCAGACCCTGAGCTACACTCCCCGCTGTGTTTTATAGCGCAGATAGCTCATGGGCCGTTGCCTGATTCTGCGGCCCTGCTACTTCACATACCTAAAGAGGGGGGAGGCCGCCTAACTAGTGAGCGAGGAGCGATATCAATTTGGGCGCACGCCCATCACAGGCGCACGCCGTGACACTCTGTAAGTAAGCTAAGCTAGCAAAACTAGCGGGCATAAATAGGTTATGTTTAGGAAAATGGTATCGGATCGATACGTGGACTCAAGTACTCGCCGATTCCGATGCCAGCTTTTTTTGTGGTATCGGCAGCATTTCCGATACCAGTATCGGAATCGGAACAACCCTAGTTATGACATAGCATACTGTAGTTTATTATCTGCTGTTTAAGATCTGATTTATTCAAACGCAATAATAAAGCTTTATATCCTCAGGAGGGGTCATTACATTGTTTTAGCGATAATTTCACGGAAGCAAGTTAAGAACTAAATCGATGCTCCTGCTCCATCTAAAGCAGTGGTTCCCAAAGTGGTTCCATAGGGCATACCGCGCAATGCCCGGTGGGCCGACGCACATTTTTGGGCCACGCGCAAGCCCCCCTCGCCAGCCGTTGCTCTGAACTGAATGCCCAGGCCGTTTTTTAGTCCTAGTCCAGACCTGCTTGTAATACTGAAGTGTATTATAATCACAAAAATATATATTTTTTAATCCCTCTTGCGACCCCCAGTTTGGGAACCACTGATCTAAAGGACTGTCACACTAAAAAAACCTCCGAGAAGTTCAGAATGTCATGTCTCTAGGGTGATAGAAAGGACGCAAAGAATGCAGGTTTTTCAAGTGAAGGTGTTCACACCGTTTATTTGTGTCTTGTATTCAATATTCTCTTGTAACGAAGGATGCACATATAGAAAAAACAAACAAAAACACAGCTCGCTCGCTTGGCTTGCGTCTCAGGGCTCTTCTCCGTGATCTGACGCGTATCAACTCAAACACACACATATGCAGGTGCTTTTCTCAACGAAATACTCAAGTCCTTATCTTTATATGGAGAGCGCGTCCTGCGCTCCGAGTTCAGTCTTACTCGTAGGTGCCGGGTTTGCCGGCCTTACCCCGACCACGGTGACTAGATCAGCTCTGGAGAAGAGAACAGGCAGACTGAGAGGTGAGGAGCATGCGAGCTGCAACATCAACGGTGAACAAACAGTGAACGGACAAAAACCTACGGGTTCGACTGGCTTTTATAATGACACAGGGGAATGACACAGGTGCACCGCGTTAGTGATGGGGAGACATAACTATGTAGACACACTAGGGGGCGACAAGGTTGTGGCTCAGTAATCCGGTGACCCCGACCTCACCTGGCTGGAGCGTGGCGGTGCAGGTGCTGCGTGTGTTATAGTACCCCCCCCTTTTGGACCGACCTCCTGGCGGAGGCGAGGGCGACCCCGACGCTTCCCCTGGGGGAGTCGGGGTTTCCCCGTTACCTGGGTTGGCTGCTGAGCGGGGCGACCCGGAGGGCGCGGAGCCGGGCGATCCGGCCTTTCGTGGTGAAAGGTCGTGATGAGTTCGGGGCTCAGGATGTCTCGGGCTGGGACCCAGCTCCTCTCCTCCGGGCCGTAACCCTCCCATTCAACCAGGTATTGGAGAGCCCCCTTTCTCCTCCGTGAATCGAGCAGTTTCGTTACTTTAAACGCCGGGGCGCCCTCTATGTCTATCGCTCCAGGAAGAGAAGGTTCGGTCATGCCCTCATCTAGGGGTCCCCGAACCACTGGCCTGAGGAGGGAAACATGAAACACAGGGTGAATGCGCATGTGAGAAGGGAGTTGCAGTTTAAATGAGACCGGGTTTATTTGTGAGACTATAGGGAAGGGACCGATGTATTTCGGGGATAGTTTACGACAGGGGAGGTGTAGGTGGAGGTCCCGTGTCAAGAGCCATACTCGATCGCCTACCTGGAGCGGAGGACTTTCCTTCCTTCGCCTATCGGCATATTTTTTAAACCGAGAAACTGCTCGGGAGATTTGCGCATGCGCATCTCCCCATACTTTTTCCGCGTCTTTGAACCACTGATCCACCACTGGAACGTCGGTGGGAGTGGCATCCCAAGGACAGAGCGGAGGTTGATAACCCAGGTGACATTGGAACGGCGTTAGTCCCGTTGCGGAGTGCACAATCGAATTTTGGGCATATTCTGCCCAAAGTAACCAGTTCGCCCATTCATGTTGTCTGCTGCTACAGTATGCCCGAAGATATTTTCCGAGTTCTTGGACAGTCCGCTCTGCCTGGCCATTAGACTCGGGGTGATAACCTGACGTTAGGCTCACGGTGGTCCCCAACTTCTGGAAGAACGCTTTCCAGACTTTAGCGATAAATTGGGGGCCACGATCGGAAACAATATCTTCTGGTATGCCATAGTAACGGAACACTGATTCAAAAAGGGCTTCGGCCACCTGCAGCGCTGACGGGAGGGAGGCAAATGGAAGAAATCGGCACCCCTTCGAAAACCGATCTACGACTACTAAAATCGTGGTGTACCCTTTCGACTCCGGCAGATCCGTGAGAAAGTCCACTGCAAGGTGGGACCACGGTCGGTTCGGTGTTGGTAGGGGCATTAATTTTCCAACCGGGAGGTTACGTGGTGTTTTCACCATTGCACACACTCTGCATGATAACACTGCTGTCTTTACCGTTTCCCTCATTCCTGGCCACCAGTATTTCTGCGCTAATGTTTGAAGTGTGCGTGTCACCCCGGGATGCCCTGATGAGGCGCTCGTGTGAGCGGCGATGATTAATTGCTGACGTAAATTTTCGGGCACATAGACTTTAGTTGTGGGACACTCGGGGGGTACCTGGTGGTCTTGTCCCCACCGTGTGATCTCCGTGTCTACCTCCCAGGTAAGGGGAGCAATAATGAGAGGTGCCGGGATGATGGTTTCAGGAGGCGTCACCGGGGTGGGGGTAGGATAATATCTAGAAAGCGCGTCCGCTTTTTTGTTCTTTGAACCTGGCCTATAGGTGATTTGGAACTGGAAACGTGTAAAGAACAGCGCCCACCGAGCTTGGCGAGTGTTTAACCTCTTTGCCTGTTGGATGTACTCTAAATTTTTATGATCAGTTAAAACTACGAAGGGGTGTTTGGCTCCCTCGAGCCAGTGCCGCCACTCCTCTAACGCCGCTTTAACTGCTAGCAGCTCTCTATTGCTGATATCGTAGTTTTGTTCAGCAGGTGTCAGTTTTCTAGAGAAGAACGCGCAAGGGTGAAGTTTCTCGGGCTGGCCCTGGCGTTGTGACAGCACCGCCCCGATCCCCACTTCTGACGCATCTACTTCTACGATGAACGGTTTCTCAGGATCAGGAAGCCGTAAAATGGGAGCTGTAGTGAATGCTGTTTTGAGTTTTTGGAAAGCCTTCTCTGCCTCGGCAGAGAAGGTTTTCAGTTTATGAGGCTTACCCTTAAGCATGGAAGTGAGCGGCGCTGCCACCGAACTAAAGTTCCGTATAAATCGCCGATAAAAGTTGGCGAAGCCCAGGAAACTTTGTAGCGCCTTTACTGACCGCGGTACCGGCCATTGAGTTACCGCCTCCACCTTGGATTTCTCCATCTCGACCCCCAGTGGCCCTATGCGGTAGCCGAGGAATGCCACCTCCGTCTTGTGGAAATCGCACTTCTCTGCCTTCGCATAGAGCCCGTGCGCGCGCAGCCGACGAAGGACGGCGGTTACATGCCTGACGTGCTCGGAATATGACCTTGAGTATATTAGAATGTCGTCTAAATACACTATGACACAACAGTTAAACATATCCCTTAGCACGTCATTCATAAACCCCTGAAACACCGCAGGTGCATTTACCAGCCCATAGGGCATCACGTTATACTGGTAGTGTCTCGATGAGGTGCTAAATGCTGTCTTCCACTCGTCGCCCTTACGCACACGAACGAGGTTGTAAGTGCTGCGGAGATCGAGTTTAGTAAATATGGAGGCTCCGCGGAGTTGGTCGATAGCGGCCGGCACCAGTGGCAGGGGGTGCTTATACTTGATTGTTACTGCATTTAGCCCTCTAAAGTCTATGCAGGGGCGTAAACCTCCGCCTTTTTTCTCAATAAAAAAGAAACCTGCTGAAGCGGGGGACGTGGAACGGCTGATGAGCCCCTGACTGAGAGCCTCCTCCACGTATTCCTCCATCGCCCGGGTTTCGTCCCGGGACAGTGGATAAACACGCGAGAAAGGCGGTGTCTTCCCAGGCAGGAGCTCGATCGCACAATCCCACGGGCGATGTGGAGGAAGTCGCGCTGCTTCCCTAACACTAAACACATCCTGAAAACACGCATACTCTGGTGGCACACTTATGGACAACTGTTCACGCGGGCTTTCAATAGTCGTGACTAGGACCGCCAATGTCAGGGGTTTGCATGTTTTTGAGCATCGAGGGGACCAAGATTGGATGCTACTGTGTGCCCAATTGAAATTAGGATTGTGAAAGCTTAGCCAGGGGAGGCCAAGCACGACGGAATGGTCCAACTGAGGAAGCACAAAGAATTTTATTTCCTCAGAATGGCCGGGGAAAGTTAACCGTAGGGGCGCTGAAATTACTTTAAGGGGCGACTGACTCAGAACGTGGCCATCCAGAGCTTTCACTGATATCGGGGATGGAAGCTTCGACACGGGAGCTCGGAGGGCAGACAGGACAGCTGGGGATATGAAGTTGCCAGCCGACCCGGAATCTATTAAAGGAAAAACAGAAACAGTGTTATTCAAAAATGAAAGGTGCGCAGGTAAACAAAAAGGTGTATGAGTGCGGGGAGGCGTGCGCTGCGTTACTTTAAGCAACGGGCATGAGCTGACTCGATGGCGTTCGCCTCCACAGTACAAACAAAGGCCCGCGGACATTCTTCTGGCTCGTTCGGCCTCGGTGAGGTGGGAGGAGCCCATATCCATGGGCTCGGCCGGTTCGCGGACTGTGAGTGGAGGTCGAGGGGGGCTGGGTCGGCGGCGCGGTTCCGGACGTTTCGCGAGGCGTGGAGGGGGGCGCCGTTGCTGATTACGCAGGTGCTGATCCAGTTTGATGGCGAGTGCTATGCACTCCTCCAGCGATAGCTCGACATCCCGACACGCGAGCTCTAGCTGGATGTCTGGGTGTAGTCCATCTCGAAACCGCGCCAGCAGGCTCCTCTCGCACCAACCGCTCTCTGCTGCCAGAACCTGGAAGCTGATGGCGTACTCGGCCACGGGCATGTTTCCTTGCTTTATCCGAAGCAGTTGTTGTTCTCCAGTTTTCCCCTGATCGGGATGATCGAACACGGCACGTAGGGCCTCCACAAACCTCGAGTACCGGGTGATGGTGGCGCCGCCAGAGCTCCACACGGCGGTTGCCCAGTCGAGCGCTTTTCCGGTGAGATGTTGCGTGATGAAACTCACTTTTTGCGCGTCGGTCATGTTTGGAAATTCTGTGAAGTATAGTTCGCAAGTGAGCAGAAATCGTTTACATCCCTCCGGATCCCCTCCATACCTTTCGGGGGGGGCCGGCCGTGGAGCTACTGGAGCGCCAGCGGGTGTGCCCGCGGGTGGTGGTACCTTGGAGGCAGCGAGTTGGCTCACACTGCACGCGAGATCGTGCACTGCTCTCGCCAGGCTGCCAATCTCTCGCTGCTGATCTCTCAGGTAGCTGTGGAGGCGGGCGTTCTCATCGGGCAGGGGTACACCTGCTGCGTCCATAAAGGTCCGTTCATCTGTCATGTCTCTAGGGTGATAGAAAGGACGCAAAGAATGCAGGTTTTTCAAGTGAAGGTGTTCACACCGTTTATTTGTGTCTTGTATTCAATATTCTCTTGTAACGAAGGATGCACATATAGAAAAAACAAACAAAAACACAGCTCGCTCGCTTGGCTTGCGTCTCAGGGCTCTTCTCCGTGATCTGACGCGTATCAACTCAAACACACACATATGCAGGTGCTTTTCTCAACGAAATACTCAAGTCCTTATCTTTATATGGAGAGCGCGTCCTGCGCTCCGAGTTCAGTCTTACTCGTAGGTGCCGGGTTTGCCGGCCTTACCCCGACCACGGTGACTAGATCAGCTCTGGAGAAGAGAACAGGCAGACTGAGAGGTGAGGAGCATGCGAGCTGCAACATCAACGGTGAACAAACAGTGAACGGACAAAAACCTACGGGTTCGACTGGCTTTTATAATGACACAGGGGAATGACACAGGTGCACCGCGTTAGTGATGGGGAGACATAACTATGTAGACACACTAGGGGGCGACAAGGTTGTGGCTCAGTAATCCGGTGACCCCGACCTCACCTGGCTGGAGCGTGGCGGTGCAGGTGCTGCGTGTGTTATACAGAAGCTTCAAATAGAATGAACGAACTAATGAATTGTCTCAAAACGTTATAAAATTAAGTAGAGCTAAAACACCTTATAAAATATTGCTGACTATCAACGCAGGAATGAATGGTGAATTGTCGATAGTTCACGGAAGCATATATAATATAAAATATAAAGTAAAAATAAAACAAATTAACCTGCACTTTACCTTTCAAAAAAGTAAAAATAAGTCTTTCCGTTTGTGCATGCATGCGCTGTGTGTGTTGGTGTGTGTGAATGAGGCTAGAGTAAGTGGAGACTCTTCCTTTCAGCCCCTCATCTCTCTCCCCTTTCTCATCTTAAACAGTAAAACTTTCTCCTTTCGTCTGAATTAACCCTCTGGGGTCCGAGGTGATTTTGGGGGCCTTGAGATGTTTGGACATGCTCTGATATTTGTGCTTTTTTCAGCTACTTATAATATATTATTGACCAACCAGTATTTTTCTTGTAATCAGCACAAACTACAATAATACGTGACCAAAATGAATGTATGTGTTTGCATTTTTTAGGAAAAAAATATTATGCGTGGTTAGTAAGTTTTGTGAAAATAAAAGTAGCTGAAATAAGGCCATGAAACTCATACAGAACATTTGTTCACAAGTCTGAACTGGGCTGGTGGACTAGTGTTTTTGCTTCAAAATTATGTGAAAATGATCTTGTTCACTTGCTCACAGAAAATAATATAGTGATTAACACTTTTTAAGTCACTTTTTGAGTGTAAAGGGTCTATGCGAGAAGGCGTGAACTATCATTACTAATGCAGTGATTCACACCTGAGAAGACAAAGGCCTGCATAATGAGCTGCACAATGAGCCATCAGACAGGTATGTGACTAAGAGAGGAGAGTTACAAGAAAGAATCTGAGAACAAAATAGTTTTAAAAAAAGTTTATATCTTTTCAGTGTTTAGGTTATTTGAAAATGTATTTGACACACAAAAAAACTTGAGATTCACTTGCGAGTTCAGTTAACAGTTTATTAGGAACAATCAAAGTTGACTTTTTAGCAGCATTACTGCAGTCACTATAACAGAAAATATAGCTAACATTATTATATTATATTATATTATATTATATTATATTATATTATATTATATTATATTATATTATATTATATTATATTATATTATATTATATTATAGAAAACAACAACAGCTACACATCGTTGTGCCACTCCAGGAAACAGTTCCTTTTGACCTGAACACACAAGTGAACATCACAGGCCTTGCATTTCCAAGGAGTGTCCTGCCTCTTACTATGCTTTGCTTTGCAAAGCACACAACTCCGGCGACCAGCAATGGCAGCTGGCACATGGTGAGCACTGTTCCGTTTTGGTGTTACTTTTTTCTGTGGCACACCACACAGCTCTGCAATTAGTTCTTCCATAAACTCCTTATGGTTCATGGTGCCATAAAGCTCTTTGTGTACAATGGAAGAATTGGTGGCAGCAATGTCCAAGAAGTGGAGAAATAGCTTTCTGTACCACTTCATTGTTTTGTGCTGTGTGGTGTAGTATTGGATCAGCTGATCAGACAGATCAACACCCCCCATGTGCTGGTTGTAGGCAGTCACTGGTGCAGGACATGGAAAGCTCATTGTCCTCCATCCAGTTTGTGTTTTCACCCTTCTCTGCACAGTGTGTCCTGTATAGGCAGCGTGGATGGTGGAACAGAAAGACACTTCTTGTGTGTCCATCCACTTCACAAACAGAAGATGTTCATCTCAAATCCAGATTTTTTGGTGAGTGAGTTAGCTGCATTCCGAGGGCAATTTTTCCTGTTGTCCCGATAAGTTCCACATGCAGCAAAGTTCAAAGCAAACAAGTCTGTTAGGAGCTTTGGGCTAATGTAAAAATTATCCATGTATACATGGTATTCAGAGCCCAAAACTGTATGGTCTAACAGAGATGTCACAGCATCATGTGACAGGCCATGGCCTGTGGGAAAGTTGTTCTTTCCTGTGTAGACAGCAAAATCTACAGTGAGTCCGCAAGAACAAACAACTTGAATCCCCACTTGGGTGGCTTGGCCTTCATGTACTGAGTCATTCCTGTGTTTGCTTTGCATGCCACCATTCTTTAATCCACTGCCAAATTTTTCCTTGGATGATAGATGGCCTTACAAGCATGCTGGATAGTGTCCATGAGGGGTCTGACCCTGAAAAGACGGTCATGTTCAGCTGTGCCCCTCTTTCTGTCATTGTCCTTGTTCACATCTGGGTGGCTCCGGTGCACATTCCATGAAATGGTGCAGTATCTGTTCCTTGACATGATTGTGGCTGGAAAAGAAACAGAGAAAAGACTGTCCTGCCGCTAGTAGTCCGTAATGCACCTCAACTTCACCATGGCCATGTAGAAGAGTAGGCCAATGTAGCAGTACATCTCACTGATCCTGATGCCTGTCCATTTATATTTATGGCCCATTGTACGTGCCCTGGCAGCCTGAGCATTGGTGTTTTGACACAAAGTCGACATAGCACTTTCAGTGAAAAGCATTCTGAAGAGACTCATGGGAGTATGAGCATCACATGGTGTTATCTGTGGTCCAGGTTCTTGTGCAGGCAGGAATCTCAGAGCCTGTGGAGCCATGTCAGCATCAGTCTCTGTTCTCCATGACTGAGTAGGCTGCTTTTTTTATTTGGCTTTCTTTGCCACTGGTTCTGTAGTGCTGAAATAAAAAGGGCAAGCTGTTTACACAAACTTTCATGGAAATGTTTTGTAGTACCTTATGGTAATTACTGCAGTTGTTTAGACAAATGACAAATGACTCAGAGAGAACCAAGCACTGCAGAGTGACTGATGCTCCTGCAGGAACCGAGTCGCTTCCTGTTTCCTGAGCGACGTAGCTTCCTGTTTTCCTATCGTTGCCGCGAAAGTTTCGCGTTTGTATCAGCGTTTAAATTACATAGCTTTTTCATTTATACAATAATAATATTAATAGCAGCTAGTTTTTTACATCTTCATAATATTTGGCTTCGCATTTTTCTGCACTTTTTGGAGAACGCGCGAGTTTCCTCGTCTAAGAACAACAAACGGAATTCAGCTCCAAACAACTAAAACTCCGAATATGACTATATAATATAATATAGTCATATTCAGTATAATCACGCAACATTTCTGGACAAAAAAGATACCGCGTGCAATATGCAATATTGCACTCCATAATTACTGGAGTGAATTGACAAACCTCTTCCGAATGCTTATGACGCTTTTGGCTTTCCATAACCGCAGCCCCGCCTCGCCTGAGTAAAAAGAAACCCGAGTGAGATTACCACCAGAGACACATTTTGGCAACAATTCACGCCTAGAGCTTTAACACTGCTGCAGGATTCTGCTGACTGGAAACGTCCTGGAAAGGTTTATCCTCCTAATTTTACTTTCAGTCTTGTGTGCATGTTTATTTATTCGTGCCTTGTTTGTGTGACATACGCAGTGTGTAACGTTAATTCAATTTAATTCTTAATTTTAATGTTTGTGATTTTAATGCTTATTTTGGAACTTTATTTTCAAGCATTAACAGCAGTGTTTTAGGATTCTTACAAAAGCCAGGAGGACAAAATGCATTGTGGCCTGTTGACAGACAAGAACGAGCCAGGTAGTATCTGAGTGATGTGTGTTGTTTTTAATAATAAAAAAAGTTGTTTATAAATTCTTTGAACGCATCGTTCTCTCTAATTCACGCAGTAAAAGCGATTCTAACCTGATCCTGATCAGGGCTGATGTGGATCCCGGAAACACTTGGCGTACTTGTCACGTCACACCCATGAAATATTCGTGTAGTAATAATACGTCCAATAGCGTTAATGTTTGTTTAGTAAAAAGCTATACTTCAGTAAACTATACGTCACTATAGAGCGCACATTTACGTTACGCTGCATTGAAGAGGCGTGGTTCTTTACGCGAAATGTAAACACTCCTGCGTCACATTACTTCCGGGATCAGAAAAGGGGTGTGTCAAGAAAAAAATAATGCTTCATCACGGGTCTTCAGTCTTATCTGCACCGGAGTGCTGTGGCTGCAGGTTTTCGTAACAGACTGGAGCCAAACGTGATTAGAGACTAGGACGAGCTGATTAACAATGTATTGTGTAAAATATAAGCTGAATGTAGGTTAATCATTATAATGGCTGAATGTTTAATCAATAATTAAAAATGCAAGAAAACAGTAATAGATTAAGTGAAAAGAAAATATGTAAAGTAATTTAGCAAACACTTTAAATCAAATCCACATTGTCCTGTCTGATGTGCCACCATCATTTATTCAATGATTGTTTAACTTTCATTTCTTCTTTAAAATGATAAATGTAACATATCCCCCATGAAAGACAACAGCAGTTGATGCCAGAACTGTAAGATTTGTGAAGAAATCCATTAAAGCCACACCCAGTTACCAGCAACCTCCTCAGGGAAAGGGTGGAAGTGTAGCAAAAACAAAAAAAAATGGCTTGCTCTCACAATATTTTTGAATAGGATTGCCTTTCAATGAACAAAATAGTATCATGTAGCATTAGTGCTAAAACTGTGGTTGTGTAGTGGTTGAACTGATATTTACACTTAAAAAATGTTTTAGGTTAAAACATCTTGTTTGTTTTGTAAATCACCATTACTGGATGTCCACTCTACAGCTCCTTTGCCTGTCAGATATTGTAAACATTAATAAACAGATATTTACTTTTGGTTCCCTGACTTTACACGTCTAGCCTTCAGTATACAATCTTAACAAGTTTATTACTTACATTAAGTCTAAGCAACGTACTGTAGGAACATAATGTATACAATATCCAACATCAGGGCACTGGTGGCTCAGTGGTAGGTGTTTCGCCTGCCATGCGGACGGCCCGGGTTCGATTCCAGCCAGTGCCCACACCCCAGCCACTGGATACAGTGCCGGTCCCAAGCCCGGATAAAATGGGAGGGTTGCGTCAGGAAGGGCATCCGGTGTAAAACCTGTGCCAAGTTGTAGTGCGGACTGGATATTCCGCTGTGGCGACCCCTTGCCGAGAGCAGCCGAAAGACCAACAACAACAACATTGTTTCATATTAGATTATGAGGCAGAGGTTTGAGAATTCAAAGGAGAATGTTTACTGGCATAAAAGTGACAGCCTATGAAAATGTATTTAAACAGTTTTATTATATTTAAGTCTGGGCACTTTCCTCATTTTGCTGTAGCAGCAAATAGAGGTTGTGATTTTGGTATGATACAAAAAAAAAAATCTGAAACATGGATGTTGGCACCTTTGGGGGTTCCTGGCTGCAAAAAATCTGCTGTGATTAATAGTTTTTAAAGACTGGGCTAAATAAAATGATCACAGGCACAATCTGTTGGAATGTGGAGTCGAGGACGTAAGGATATGTAGACAAAACTTTATCTTAAGGTGAATCAGCACAACATGCGAAGCAAGAATCTGTATTGAGTAACTGGCAGCGTACAGTTACTGATCATATTATGTGTTAGGGGGACAGAAAATAAGAAGAAATATGGTCAGTAACCAGTAGATCAATTACAATACAATGGCTTGGAATAGATTATTGATAACAACTGAGTGTATAATTTGCAAACAGTGTGTAAACTGAATGTCCCTTTGAATTGGTGAATTTATACATGTGCTGGGAGTTGGAGTTTTTATTTTTAAAACTACACTTGTTTGTTTTGCACAGTTCTCAACCAAAAGTAAAGTTTAGCTTTTAAAGTTAAACTTTAAAGGAAATAAGTAGATACTTTTCACATTTATACCCTGATCTATGTATGGAAATCATAAATTCTGTTCTCTTAGCTGATTTGACATTTAATGTCTTAAATAAAACTTCTTACAGCTTTATCTATACCATATTTAAAAATATTGTCAATTGTACAGAGTACGTTTGTGTATTTTAATGAGGACATGACCTTTCAGGTGCATTGCAAAACATCAGGTATTAGAATCATTTGAACTGAATGTTGTGACACCTGCTGCCTTTGTATGGTTTATGCTTAGTTCCACTGAAGCACATTGAAGTGGATCTCCAGATTCAGGGACATGTAGCGACAGTGACCTCCACCTTGCAGTATGTAAATGAGGAAGAAAACACCCTGGAGGCTGTGTTTGTCTTTCCCATGCCTTCAGGAGCTGCTCTCTGCCATTTCAGCGCCAAGATTGCAGATCAGGAGATAGTGGCTGAGGTGCAGGAGAAAAAGGAGGTGAATAAAACAATCAGATTCTGATAGCTTGTGCTAAGTATTAATGTGTAGCCTTAACCCATGTACATTTTTCATGTGTCAGGCGCGGGAGCAGTATGATGATGCATTGAGTTCAGGTCAACAGGCTTACCTGCTTGAGGAGAGTGAAGAGTCTGTGGATGTGTTCAGGCTGAGTGTGGGCTCTCTGCCTCCACACCAGAGTGCCGCCATCACCTTCATCTATATCATTGAGCTGAGTGTGCAGGCTGATCATTCACTGCAATTCTGCCTGCCTGCAGTGCTCAACCCTCGTTACTCACCAGCCGGTATTACACACACATCACACAGCTTAATGTCAAATTCTATGTATCTATTTATCTATCCATATAATATATATTGTGATTGGATTAAATTGCGAGCATAATTGGTTCCGGAAGCATGCTTGTATATCAAAGCGAATTTCCCCATAAGAAATAATAGTACCTCTGACGATTTGTTCCACAACCCAAAAATATTCATATAAAAATAATTAATACAAAATATAAGGTAAGAATGAAACAATTTAACCTGCACTTTACCTTTGAAAAGAATTTTGGCTGTAGTGATTGAGATAAGAGAGTGGATGAAGAGGGGCCGCTCTGTAGGACTACATTTCCACAAACACCTTGTGCGTGGACACACACCAGTTTACCAACAGAGACTCTCACTCAACCAATCGCACGCACAACACACAGACACATGGATATCTACACACCCACCAGCTTGCAGACAAGGAGGAGGGAAATTAGCTGCTGTGTAGGATGACTTTTACACACACACGCATGCACGCACACAAAATAAAAGATGCTTTATGCACACACACATGGTCACAGTGTATAGTAAACAATGGATGTTGACTATACGAGTGGGGCATGCGCACCGAAACCGAGCATGGGAGACGATTACACACAATTCTACAGCGCAAGAGAGAAAAGAACCATTGGCTGAAGTGATCACGTGACGCTCAGCATCTAAACAAGAAGCGCATGCATGCCACATGATACTAGATAATATTTGGTACTTGTATATGAAGAATCGTTTGTTCTTTTGCTCGTTTTGCGGAACGCTCGCAAACTGGGCTACTCGCAATCCAGGGTTAATCGAAGTTCCATATATAAGTGTATATACATATAAGCTAAACACACATAACTTTAAAAAAAAAATCATATATATAATTGACGGTCACATCTTAATGTAGGGGATCCTGCTAATTAGGCATGCGATCAGCTAAACAGATAATCTTTCAGGTAAATAAAGCATATAATCTGGTTTATGTTTTATTTTCAGGTACAGGTGGTGGTATAGTGTCAGAGATAACATCAAGTTCTGCTGGTGTTTCCTATTCTCTCTCTTTTACTGCACATGTGAGCTCTCCAAACCCCATCACTAAAGTGGAGTCCAAGTGTCCTCTAGAGCCCCTGACATTCCTCAACACAGAGCACACAAAAGCAAAGGTCTGTGTGTGTCTGTATGTGTCTGTGAGAGAGAGAAAGAGATGGCATGTGTATGGTATAATATGGGTAATATATATATATATATATATATATATATATATATATATATATATATATATATATATATATATATATATATATATATATATATGGGTAATATGGGTAATATATATATATATATATATATATATATGGGTTATATATATATATATATATATATATATATATATATATATATATATATATATATATATATATATATATATATGGGTTATATATATGGGTTTTATATATATATATGGGTTATAATATATATATACACACACACATACATGTCCACATTAGTCTGAACACCTGTAAAGCAGTGGCTAAAGGTTTTGAGAATGACACACACATAATTTTTCCACGAAGTCTGCTGCCTCAGTTTTTATGATGGCGATTTGCGTATACTCCATAATGTTATGAAGAGTGATCAGATGAATTGCAAATTCCTTTTTTTTGTCATGAAAAAATTAACATAACCCCCTTAATAAAAAAAAAATCTTCACTGCAAATCAGCCCTGCCACAAAAGAAACAGCTGTCAGTCTTTCTCTTTTAGTGGGAGTGTTGACAAGGACAAGGCTAGAGATCACTCTGTCGTGCTGATTGAGTTAGAATAACCGACTAGAAGCTTTAAAAGGAGGGTAGTGCTTGTAACCATTGTTCTTTTATTTGTTAACCATGGTTACCTGCAAGCAAAGATGTGCAGTCAGCATTGCTTTTCACAAAGAGGAATTCACAGGTAAGGATAATGCAACTGTTGTGGACTGATCAAGTAATAGTACAAATATTTTGCGTGTGTGTGTGTTTAGGTAAGCCTCACCGCAGGTCATAAGTTTGATAGAGATGTCGAGCTGTATCTATATTATCAGAATCCCCATCAGCTCACTGCTATAGTGGAGGCTGGAGCGCCGACAGCACAGCCAGGTATTTATTAAAATGAAGTCATTCTAAATTGCAGTGTTTTAACCATAGCAGCTAATAAATAAACAATAGCATGTTTTTCATCAAGTCTCACATCTTTTCTTTAAATGAAACATTTGTTTAACAAACAAATTAACCAACTAATTATTGAACATCCTCTGATGGATTCTGAGTGCTAATTTGTGGCATGTTAACACTTGAAGTTCTCTTGGTTCCGTTCAAAGCATAAAATATTCATCTTCTGCTGTCTCCCATAGGGGTCACCACAACAGACCTCCTTATCTAATCTTCTTTTGTCATGCCTACCCTCTTGCAAATCCTCCCTTCCACATCCAAAAGCCTCCTTTTGGGCCTTCTCCTTCTCCTTCTGCCTGGTAGCTCCATCTCTAACATTCTTCTCCCGATATGCCACGCACATGTACAAACTGTCTTAACCTGGCCTCTCTAACTTTGGCCACAAGCTGTCCTGCACGGTCACTCTAATATAATGTACTAATTTTGGACCAAGCATAGATTTAAAAAAAAAAACTTTTTGTTCTCTAATATAAAGTCCTGGTTCGCTTAGTGTTCACACTGGCATTTTTAACATGGACCAAAAGACAACAGAAGGCATGTGGATTTATTTTGTTATTTTTGTGTCTTTACCAGCTATAACCTCATTACGTGTTTATAAAATGCTACACAAGCATGTTATGACAGTGCATGATCGCCAATGTGCCAAATGTCACTAGCTTTTATTTGTGTTTTCGTGACCATCCTTCACAAACTAGATAAATAAATAGAAAATGAGAGTCTGGTATGAGAGCAAAGGACCACGTGTGTTAATACTGAAGGGCTGTGCTCAATAACGAGCTCTCAAAGACATGACATTTCATCAAACAATTCAATCGTACGTTCGTGCAAACGAAGCTCTCTTGTTATTTGAACACAGCAGTGATGTGTGATCAAGTATACTCCTTAATTTTTGAGTGAATGTCCTTGTATGCCCACTAAGTTTAACATTTAATTCGGCATTGTTAAATATAATAATGCCATTAGATGTTTTTATTAATGATGTTGGGCATTAATGACATTACCTTTTTTTTTTTTCTCCCCCCCCAAGCAAACACGTCCAGTGCCATTGCTGACTTATGCATGTTATGTAGCTTAGACTTTTTCCTCACTTCCTGCCTGTCCATTCACTCTGCCTCTTTTACGTTGGATGTCACACATACAGTGTCAACCAGTCACGGTTCTAGGTACAGTCATCATCAGATATTGCTAGAAAAGCAGTTTTGGTTTGTTACATATCGTTGGTTTTTGTTTGAAAGCGTACTGAGACCCACCGTTTTATTTGCTCAGTGTGCCCGGAAGTTCAGATGGCAGCGTTCAAACTTGTACAGTTAATCCGCACTAACAGAATAACCACACTAGAGTTGGTTTTAATCAAACAAAACATGGCAAGTCTGAACACACTGTTTGTAATTTGAGTAGCACAAATTTGACAAAATGGGCAAAGTGTTTATTCCTTTCTTTTTTTACACTCCTCTTCATTCATACCTTTTTAGGGACTCTAATGGGAGATCCTGCAGTCATGGTTAGTTTTTATCCAGAGTTTCCTCAGTCGCTCATGTCCTCCACATCATATTGTGGTGAGTTTGTGTTTGTCATGGACAGATCTGGCAGTATGTCGTGTGGAATGCATAATGGAGAAGATGCACAGGAACGCATCATGTGTGCCAGGGTAAATTTCAACACTTAACTGAACCATAATCCTTATTTTCTTTCTTTCTTTTATCATAACAGCTTTTGTCATGCAATAAATAAAAAGTTACTTTATGCATATGAATTAAGGTAGAAAAAAAATTATCCTGACTATATAAATAATGATATGTTTAGGACACTCTGCTCCTGATGCTGAAGAGTCTCCCCTTGGACTGTTACTTCAACATCTATGGCTTTGGCTCTGACTTTGAATCCTTCTTCCCGTGAGTAACCCTCATGTGAGCTGCGGATATGTGGTATTTCCAAGGTCCTTATGGATCCTTAAATGGCCTTTATACTGTACTGTATGTCTTAAATTTACTTTTTGAAATGTATGGTTTAAAAATGTTTGGAATTGTAGGTGGGGGCATTGAATTTTATTAGGAGCAGAAGCAATAAAGGATAATATATATTTTTTTATTCATTTATTTTCAGTTTTAGATTAGTTAAAAAGTACTTGCCCCACAGTGAGAAAAAATAGAAACATGATGCTGGAAGCAAGCAATGCAGGCTCAGACAGGGTTAGATGCAGATTCAGTGAGAAGGAATTGAAGGGTGATGAAATATAATTACTGGCAGAAACCGTTTAGCAAATAGTCAATAAGTCAGTCACTGTTACTGCTAGTTTGGCTGTATGTACTAGAGATGATTTGTCTAGTGCAGATTTAACCCCCTGTAGCTGAACTGCAACACATGAGAGACATGGAGCCCACGGTCAAACTGGGTCAAACAATTGGATATATTGTGACTGGCTCAATTTCTCAAAAAAGCAAATGTACTGTTTGTTGCTTGCTAGATTAATAGATTGATAGATTCTTTGTCATTGTACAGTGCATAACAAAACTTTTGTGTCACTCCTTAAGGTGCACAAAAATAAACATAAATATAAAAATACATAATCGGACAGTATTACTTAACTTTATTCACGTATTTACTTTATCAGGGCCCAAGCACTATAGGGGGTGCAGGACCCTCTTGTTTTCCTAAGGATTATTTTTTTCTCCCCACACATTTGGGCTTTTTGGAGGTCTTAACATGCTTAAAAACTCATAACCATCTGCTGCCATTAGGATGCCTGAGAGTCACTTGGCCCAGGGCTCTCAGGGGCCCCCACATGAGATTTTGCTGCATAGATCATACACAATTGCATGTATGCACGCGAAATCTGGTACACATTTAGAGTTCATTGAGCCAAACAACTTTTGCACTGCATGTCCTGAGCTCAACTCAACAAGAAGCTTATTTTGAGTCGTTTGCAAAAATGCACCTGATAGATTTTGATATACTCCTCCTAGGGGATTTATACGATCAGCAATAAACCTAGAGGGATTTTTGATATCTTAAACGGGTCAGCCGTGGCGATGCCTAAACTTATGCTGAAAAAATGGTTAATAACTTTTTGTGTGGCCTTATATTGAGTGACATTATATTCAGTGACACCTTCAGTGACCTCATGTTTAGTGACATCACATTGAGTAACATCAGTTGTGTGTGTGTGTGTGTGTGTGTGATGTCTACCTATGTAGAATAGACCGCAGATGCTGAAAAAAAAGCATCTCACACACACACACACACACACACACGCATGCGCAAACATACTCGTACATCACACATACATACACACATTACAAATGTTAACACTCTCACACAGAGACACAAACACGCGCACAAACACTCTCATACACACACACGCAGGCATGCACACAAACACGCACATACACAAACATGCACGCGCACACACACATCGCAAATGTTAACTCTTGCACATACGCACACAGTAACACACATACACACACCGCCCCCCCCCCCCCCCCCACACACACACACACACACACACTCACACTAACAAGTCACATGTCTCACATACACATCACACACATACTAACACACACATCACAAATGTTAACACAGAGACACACCACACACACAAACATGCAGAAACACATTTACTCGTCACACACAGACTGACACACCAACATCTCTCTCTCTCTCTCACGCACACAAACTAACACACTCAACAAATATTTGGGGCCCAAACTGACATCAGCCCTATATAGTGTGTAAAGTGTGCAAGTTGTGTGATGTACCTGGACGGTGATGGCTTTCTGTAGGTGTTAACATGCTCAAAACACACAGGTTGTGCGGTGCACCTGGGAGTTGATGACACAGGGTGATTGAGCCCGCAACTATATTTATTTTTGTTATTGTGTTACAATTCACACATATTATTCACTTTATGTTGTCTTTTTTGAATAAAAGCATAGATAGTTCTCTGTTTAACTTGTAATGTAAATCTGTCTTGTTCCAGCTAGCCGACTAATTAGGTCTCCAAGTTAGCTAGTTAGTTTTTGTTAATTTAAGTAGCACCTTGGTCCTGGAGGAACGTTGTTTCGTTTCACTGTCTACTAAACTGTATATGGTTGAAATGACAATAATAGCCTACTTGACTTGACTTGAAACTTGGATATCAAGACATTGCATTTATTATTGCACCTGTAAACAGTGTGTTTTGCCAAGTTTTCTTTGCACATTTGTAAAACAAGATGAGATTGCATTATGCACATATTTTTGTTACAACATGTCAAAAAGATGTGATGATTGGATGTCAAGTTGTCTCTACAGTGCCTTCTTATGATTGTTTAATGGTAAGTGCCTTGTATTGGGTTATTATCCAGCTAAAACATACTGTTCTGTTTCTGTTATTCATAAATATAAGTCTGTAGCAGTGTATACTGTAGTCTCACTGTAGTTTGTCATTAAATTTGCAGCTGCATTACGCAGACACAAGCCTGAATTAATTGAAACCGTACAGGTAGGAACTATATAGGTTCCTGGTTTGCCATCTCACAGAAACATGCCAGTGAGGTGTGCGTGTGTGTAATAGTTGTTCCATTCCCTGTGTGTTCCTGCCTCATATTAAGTATTCTTGGGATAGCTGACTCGGGTCAAGTAAAAGGGAAGCGTGAGACATTCATTCATTCATTCATCTTCTATACCGCTTTATCCTTCTACTCAGGGTCGCGGGGGACCTGGAGCCTATCCCAGGAGACTTCGGGCACTAGGCGGGGTACACCCTGGACAGGGTGCCAATCCATCGCAGGGCACACACACATACACACACTCACACACTACGGGCAATTTGGGAACGCCAATTAGCCTAACCTGCATATCTTTGGACTGTGGGAGGAAACCGGAGTACCCGGAGGAAACCCACCAAGCACGGGGAGAACATGCAAACTCCATGCACACAGAGACGGGAATCGAGCCTGGCCGGGGAATCGAACCCAGACCCTGGAGGTGCAAGGCGACAGTGCTAACCACTACACCACCGCGCCGCCAAGCGTGAGACAATGCTGGTTAAATCTGCTGTATTAAAGCTTTGCTGTTCTTCCTTTATGTTTCTCTGGCTTTAGGAAAAGTGTGCAGTACAGTCAGGACACTATGGACCAGGCTGTGAAGAAGGTAAATGAGATGCAAGCCGACATGGGAGGGACAGAAATTCTGCGACCTCTGGAACACATTTACAAGCAGCCGTGCATCCCCAACCACCCAAGACAGGTAACATTATCCTCCACCCAAACCTGCTGTGATTTATCTATGACAATATGACCTTCATTTTTAGATTTGCCTAATGATGACTTTCTGTTTAGATTTATATTTCTAGTCATAGGCTATTAGATTACCATTATGCCATACTCAGAATGTTGTCCTTTCTATGTTCTACATTCTTTTCTACATTGCCTTAGATTATTTGTTCTAAATTAAGGTCATTTTCTTCCTAGATTTTAAAATTCTTCTCTCTCTTTTCAGCTGTTTATATTTACAGATGGTGAAGTAGAAAATACCAGAGCTGTTCTTCACTGTGTGAGGACCAATGCTGATTTTCACAGGCATGTACTCTTTATGATGTATACAGCTTTATGAGGTGAACATTTTACGATATATACAGTTTTAGTAAAAATATTTTAAATATTAAAATATTTTTTCTGGTTTCTGTATTTAGAAGGCTCATAAGGAATTCCTAATCTTTTTTGTATGTTTAAATAGATGTTTCTCATTTGGGATTGGTGAAGGTGCAAGTTCTGCACTCATTACAGGATTGGCTGAGAATGGCTCTGGTCATGCCCAATTCATCACAGGAACTGAACGCATGCAGGCCAAAGTAAGTGTTCTCAAATGAACAAACAAAAATAACAGGAATTAGTTTTAGAGCTTCGTATTTGTATTATTTTGACTAAGGGTGTTGAATAATGAATCACAGTTAAATGTACAGTATGTGATGGTTCATTTACAGCCACATCAGGTAATCATGATGGTCCTGCATCTCTTAGCTTGCTAATGATGAATAGGGGATGTTTACTGGAAAATGCAATATTTTTACATTCTCTTTTCCTTATTAATTAACATTCTTTGTACTAAATTTCTAATGCTAGGTAATGCAGTCTCTTCGCTATGCTTTACAACCAGCAGTAACTGAGATCACTGAGGATTGGACTGGTTTGTCCTTCACCCATCTGAGCCCCCTGATTAAAACCATTTTCCATGGGCAAAGAGCACTGATTTATGCCCAGTTAAAAGGAGAGGTGAGTTTAACACAAAACATTCTTATTCTGTGAAAGCTGATATTGCATGCTTTTCTGCATTACATTTTTTTAATCTATGAATTTTTAATTATTTGTGCCTAATTTCATAAATGGAGTATTTTGACTGCATATACTGACTGCAATGGAATATATTGACTGCATATGCTTATCACCAGTCTCTGTATCTCCATAGGAATGTCAAAAACCAAACGCCATGGGGAAAGTAACAGTGCAGTACCGCCTAGGAGATCAAGAGGTCTCAAACACTGTCCACTTCTCCATGAATCCTGCTAAGGACAGCGGGTAACTGCTACAAGTATTTTGTAATGTTCAAAGAAGCCTACATATAGTATTCCATATATGTTATTATAATCTTAGTCATGTTGTTGGCTGAGAGTCCAAAAAGCACACATGCTATTCATTAGTCATTTTTATGTATTAAAAGTTATTTAAGGCAAGGCAAGTTTATTTGTATAGCACATTTCATACACAATGGTAATTCAAAGTGCTTTACACTTTGAAGAAAAGAAAATAATCATAAAATTAAATAAAAGATAACAGCAATAAAACTTTTTAACAAAAACTTTTCAATTTCATTTAAAATAAAAATAAAAACAGCAATAAAACTTTAAACTAATTTAAATTAAATATAAAATAAAAATAGAAAACTAATTAAAACATCATTTAAAATAAAAATGAAAAGGTTTAAGATATTAGATAAACATAATGCAGTCGGTTCGGACGTAGCACAGTGCTCATTGAATAAATACACAGCTAAACAGATGAGTTTTAAGTCTAGATTTAAATGTGACTAATGTTTTAGTACATCTGATCTCTTCTGGAAGCTGGTTCCAACTGCGGCCAGCATAATAGCTAAAAGCGGACTCCCCTTGTTTTGTGTGAACCCTTGGTATTTCTAACTGACTCGATCCTAATGATCTGAATGGTCTGTCAGGTTTATATTCAGTGAGCATATCTGTAATGTATCTGGGTCCTAGGCCATTAAGTGATTTATAAACAAGTACTTTAAAATGTATCCTAAATGTTACAGGAAGCCAGTGTAAGGACCTGAGGACTGGTGTGATGTGCTCAAATTTTCTGGTTCTAGTTAGAATTCTGGCAGCAGCATTCTGTATAAGCTGTCTAATGGTCTTCTTAAGAAGGCTGGTGAGGAGACCATTACAATAATCCACCCTGCTGGTGATAAAGGCATGGACAAGTTTCTCCAAGTCTTGATTGGAAACAAAACATCTCATTCTTGCAATGTTTTTGAGATGATCGTATGCTGATTTAGTTACTGCTAAGGTCTGTCTCCAGAATCACTCCAAAATTTACAATAAGAAAGATGTTGAAAGCATGTTTTTTTAGTTGAGAGCGATTAAATGTTTTGGTTGAAGGAAAAAAAATTATCGTGTGAGAATTGTCATCTCGATTATTATGTATAACAGTTGTGATTAACGTTTTTTTGTGATACTCGTGCAGCCCTATTAAGCCCTAGGGGCCATTTATTTGGGTATATGGTATCAGGTAGTTAATGGAGGTTTTGAGTCATTAGGGTTAGGGAAATTAAATGAATAATATTCAGCTGTGTGTTTATAGGTCTGTGCGTTTGAATAGGTCAGTCAGTCTCTCTCTCTCTCTCACTCTATCTCCGTGTAGACTGGCCATCCACAGGTTGGGTGCTCGCTCTCTGATTCGTTGCTTGGAAAGGGAAGAGCAGGATGATGGAGCTGATAAAGAGGCTTTGAAGGCCAAAGTGGTGGAACTGAGTAAACAGACTGGAGTGAGCAGCTCACACACTGCCTTCATAGCTGTCAATAAGGGCAGTGGACAAGCTGTGAAAGGACCAGTGGTGACGAGGAGAAGTACACCTTTTTTCCTTTTTTCATAGTCACTTCACCCAACCAGAATTTGTATGATTAATGTACTGTAGATTTACAATAATATGAGTAATAATATCAGCATTCAAATCTTTTAGGCATAAGTGCTTTATACAGTGCACATGGAGAAACTAACATCCTGTTTTTATTTTTTATTTTTAGTAATGATGCAATGTCAGATGGCGACATGTAAGTAACATAACATGAGTTTGTAAATATTCATTTATCATGATATTAATATTTAATGTTATGTTGTATTTTCTTCATAAATTGTATTAAGACTTAAGTTGCTGAGACTGTTGTTAACAGTTGGGTAAATATGATATGGTGCTTTGTATAATGAGCATAATATGACATTTATGTGTACAAAAGCCTTATAATAATTTTTACATATCAAAATCTGTCACCCTATGATTTTTATTGTATTTATTTCAACAAGCGTTGATGTTGGCATGTCAGATTTTGCTAGAAAAACCCTAATCATTGAAGGTTTATAAACTGTAATGGTTACAGTGTTAAATTAAAAGAAGAAAATATATTTTTAAAGATTCCAGCATCAAAATGTTATGCCAATTGATTGCTAAGGTGTTGCTGTGTTGCTACCATGCTACAATGGTTAAACATGCACCTTTTTAAAAGGCTAAAAGAAATTTCTTAATATGTGTAATAAAATTATTGTACTTTTCTGCCTGTACACAGTAGAATAATCTAACATGTTCTAGTCTCTCCATGTTCAGTGCTGTGTGGGTCTGCACCAATGGCTGCACCACAGTTTTGTAGTTATGGTAAGTTGTTTGAAATATGCTCACTGTTGTAACTTTCTAACAGGTCTTTTTTTGTATTCCAACATAGAACAACCAACAGAGTAGTTTATACTAGGAAATTTATACATTGATACATGGTCGGAATAAGTACACTGACTGTAGTTGTGTAATGGGCCTGGGGTAGCTCAGTGGTTAAGGCATTGGACTACGGTTCGGAAGATCACAGGTTCAAACCCCACAACCACCAAGTTGCCACTGTTGGGCCCTTGAGCAAGGCCCTTAACCCTCAACTGCTCAGATGTGTAATGAGATAAACATGTAAGTCGCTCTGGATAAGAGCGTCTGCCAAATGCGTAAAATGTGATGTAAATGTAATTAGAAAATGACAAAAGCTTGTTTAAACTCGTTTTTGTGGAAAATCCCAAAACGGCTACATATGGCAATTTGTATATACGGTGTGTGAGTGTATATGTCTATATGTATAATGTATATGTGTCTTTGTGTGTGTGTGTGTGTGTGTGTGTGTGTACTTGCATTAATACCCATCACTGATAAAGAGTTTTTAGAAATAGTTAAGGTTAAAGCTAAAAATAAGCGGATCTGTTATGTATTGTATATAATGTATATGTAACATCAATGTAAACAGGACAGATGGTGGTGGACTTTGCAAAGAGGATGGAAATGGCAGTAATAAATACTTTCTTCCAGAAGAGGCAGGAACATAGGGTGACATATAAGAGTGGAGGCAGAAGCACTCAGGTAGACTACATCTTGTGTCGACGTTGTAATCTGAACGAGATTAGTGACTGCAAAGTGTTAGTAGGGGAGAGTGTAGCCAAACAACACAGAATGGTGGTGTGTAAAATAACCCTGGTGGTGAGGAAGGTGAAGAGGACAAAGGCAGAGCAGTGGTGGAAGCTGAGAAAGGAAGAATGTTGTGATGTCTTTAGGGAGGAGTTGAGACAGGCTCTGGGTGGTCAGGAGGTGCTTTCAGTTGACTGGACAACTACAGCCAATGTGATCAGGGAGACAGGTAGGAGGGTACTTGGTGTATCATCAGGTAAGGGAAAAGTGGACAAGGAGACTTGGTGGTGGAACAAGGAAGTCCAGGAGTGTATACAGGGAAAGAGGCTAGCTAAGAAGAAGTGGGACTCTGAGAGGACTGAAGAGAGTAGACAGGAGTACAGAGAGATGCAGCGTAAGGTGAAGGTAGAGGTGGCAACGGCCAAACAAAGAGCATATGAGGACTTGTATGCTAGGCTGGACAGTAAGGAGGGTGAGGTAGATCTGTACAGGTTGGCGAGGCAGAAAGCTAGAGATGGGAAGGATGTGCAGCAGGTTAGAGTGATTAAAGATAGAGTTGGAAATATACTGACAGATGGAGGGTGATGGGAAGATGGAAGGGGTACTTTGAGGAGTTGATGAATGAGGAAAATGAAAGAGAACAAAGAGTAGAAGAGGTGACTGTTGTGGAGCAAGAAGTAGCAAATATTAGTAAAAGTGAGGTGAGAAGGGCGTTGAAGAGGATGAAGAGTGGAGAGGCTGTTGGTCCAGATGACATACCTGTGGAGGTATGGAAGTGCTTAGGAGAGGTGGCAGTCGAGTTACTGACTAGTTTTTTTAACAAGATCTTGACCAGCGAGAGGATTCCAGAGGAATGGAGAAGTGTATTGGTGCCGATTTTTAAGAACAAGGGAGATGTGCAGAGCTGTGGCAATTACAGAGGCATAAAGCTAATGAGCCATACAATGAAGCTGTGGGAAAGATTAGTTGAAGCTAGGTTAAGGGCAGAGGTGAGCATTTGTGAGCAGCAATATGGTTTCATGCCTAGAAAGAGTACATCAGATGCAGTATTTGCTTTGAGGATGCTGATGGAGAAGTACAGAGAAGGTAATAAAGAGTTGCATTGTGTCTTTGTAGATTTAGAGAAAGCGTACGACAGGGTGCCGAGAGAGGAGCTGTGGTGTTGTATGAGGAAGTCTGGAGTGGCAGAGAAGTATGTTAGAGTGGTGCAGGACATGTATGAGGGTGCTAAGACAGTGGTGAGATGTGCTGTAGATGTGACAGAAGAGTTCAAGGTGGAGGTGGGTCTGTATCAAGGATCGGCTCTAAGCCCCTTTTTGTTTGCTCTGGTGATGGACAGGATGACAGATGAGGTTAGACAGGAGTCTCCATGGACTATGATGTTTGCAGATGACATTGTGCTTTGTAGCGAGAGCAGGGAACAGGTGGAAGAAAATTTGGAGAGGTGGAGGTACGCTCTGGAAAGCAGAGGAATGAAGGACAGCCGCAGCAAGACGGAATACATGTGTGTGAATGAGAGGAACCCAAGAGGAACGGTGAGGCTACAGGGAGCAGAGGTAAAGAAGGTGAAGAAGGCTCTTTTAAGAACTTTAAGTTCTTAGGGTCAACGGTCCAGAGCAACGGAGAGTGTGGAAAGGAGGTGAAGAGGCGGGTACAGGCAGGTTGGAATGGGTGGAGAAAAGTTTCAGGTGTGTTGTGCGATAAAAGAGTATCGGCGAGAATGAAAGGAAAGGTGTACAGGACAGTGGTGAGACCAGCGATGCTCTACGGCTTAGAGACAGTGGCACTGAAGAAAAGACAGGAGGCAGAGTTGGAGGTAGCAGAGCTGAAGATGTTGAGGTTCTCCTTGGGAGTGACAAGGATGGATAGGATCAAGAATGAGTTCATCAGAGGGACAACCCATGTGAGATGTTTTGGAGATAAAGTCAGAGAGGCCAGATTGAGGTGGTTTGGACATGTTCAGAGGAGAGATAGTGAGCATATCGGTAGAAGGATGCTGAGGTTGGAACTGCCAGGCAGGAGGTCTAGAGGAAGACCAAAGAGGAGATTTATGGATGCAGTGAGAGAGGACATGAAGTTAGTTGGTGTGAGAGAAGAGGATGCAGAGGATAGGGTTAGATGGAGGCAGATGATTCGCTGTGGCGACCCCTGAAAGGGAACAGCCGAAAGACAAAGAAGAAGAATGTAAACAGTGATGTTATTATTTCTGGTTGAAGCCCACGTACATGTCTGCCTGTCTTTCCACATGGCGGAATTCTCTGCATAACTTATTAATACAAAGAAATAAAATTTTGTAAGGTTTAGTATCTTACGCCCTGTTCACTTCCTTACTAATATAGGTGAACCTCGGATTGTGAGTAACATGGTTTGCGAGTGTTCCGCAAGATGAGCAAAAATATGTAATAAATCTTGACTTAAAAATTAGCAAGTCTTGGTTTATGAGTACTGAGTATCATGTGGCACGCATGCGCTTCTTGTTTTGACTCCGATTGTAACATAATCACAACACGCTGTGAGCGTGCGCACGCGTGTAAAAGTCATCCTTTGATGCACGCATCGTTTATTATAATACACGTGTGTGGGTGCGCATGTAAAGCAAAAGCAAGTCTCATTAGAGAGGTTAAATATCCATTTTTTCTCTCTCTTTCTCAGCCTGCACTGTTTGTGTGCACACGCGTCATTAGACACCGTGCACCTCCTCGTCTCGCTTTCACACACGCAAACACACACAATCACTGCTCTAAAGTAAAAATGAAAAATTAACTTGCAATTTTGTATTAATAATTTTTATTTTTGGGGGTTATAGAAAGAATAAGCTGAGTTTTCATTATTTCTTATGAGGAAATTCGATTTACGAGTGTTTTGATATACAAGTGTTTGTAATTTGATTTCCAAGTGTTTTGATATACGAGCTAGGTCTGTGACTAACGATTATTTTCATAATCGATTAGTTGGTCGATTATTTCTATTTTTCGATTAATAAACGCTTTGCTTAACTATATAAAACCATAAATCAGGGTATTATTTATGTATAAAAGTAAACTTTAAAAAATGCAATAGCCACATAGAGTTTAATGATCTTTAATTTTGACATTTAAACCTTATTTTATGTAAATCAACATTTTTGTTTTTAACAATAATTGCAGATGGCAGGTTGACCGTGTGTGTGTATACAGTGTATGTGTGTGTATATATATATATATATATATATATATATATATATATATATATATATATATATATATATATATATATATATATATATATATAGTTTAAAAAAAATACAATGACGTATTCAGTTGTTAAGAATGACCTCAATTTTAAATTCTCTTGAATTAATTCAACTTAATAAGAAGAATAATAGACTTCTAGATTATTATGATATTATTTTTAATTGAAGTGTCTCTTGCTACATCCTTTTCACATATTATTCCTCTCGTGTATTTTATCCTTTTTTTGTTGTCTCAATAAAAAAATTGTCTCTCTCTCTCTCTCTCTCTCTCTATATATATATATATATATATATATATATATATATATATATATATATATATATATATATATATATATATATATATATATATTTTTTTTTTATCTCTATATATATTTTTTTTCTATATATATATATTACACCATTTTGCTATACTAGACATTCTCGTAATATGGCGGCAGGATTTTTTCTAAAGGTCCTCCTGAGTGCCAATGATTAGTTGGCCTATTTCAGCACCTTCTGAAGGTCTTCTGGTGAGAATGCTCTCAGTGGTACAGCAGTAAAAATTCTCCAGCACCCTGCAGCACAGGGTATACTTTTTAAGTCTCACTTGCAGTCTCACAAACTGCTAGCTGTCTGCTTTGCATCTTGCCAATTCTTGCCAACCAACTAACTGGAAAGAGTGGTTTAACCTGCCACAAGATTGGTTTAACCTGCCGTAAAAAATGTAGAATTGAGACAGGATGGCGTGTAGGGTAAGAGTTCCATCAAATGCAAAGTACCTGTCGCATATACATTGCCACCAAAGCTAACTAACTAGCTTGTGTTAACTGAGATAAATAGGCATTCCAACCATCAATCAGGCTCTGTCCGTTCCACCCATTTGCCTATTGATGGATTAACCGGGTTCAGTCAGCTTCTGCCAAAGTGGTGATAACGACCTACTGTACTTTGTAGCCTGACGTGCACCTCCCCAGAAATGTAACTACACATGGTGGTGACGCAAAGAGCACTTCTTCCATATTGAGTTGAAAGTTGGAAAATATGGACAAAATTAAGGAGACACTAACTGAAGAAGCTCGTACATCTATACATTTGTTCGATTCATCTTTGTCGCACTATAAGCTAATTCTTGAAGAGGTATTGCCACAAATGTTTGGACATATTGTTGTTCAACATCTTTAACTCCAACTAGGTCCTCTCAGTTTCTTTAACCATTGTTTGTAGTACACCAGAAAACTCACCAGAGTGTGTCAACGGGACTCAACAGAGTGGCATAGAAATCCCACCAACTAGCGGTTTGCCAGTGTATCTGCGCAGCGACACAGACAAGTGTGCACAAATATAAATGCTCACAAGTGTAAAGGCTCTGCATAGACTCAACATCGAAGCATAAATCGGGCTTTAGTAGTTATAGCTTTTTGTGTTTTTTGTCTGGAATCACTGAAAAGAAAGCTAGAATTCACTGTATAAAAAGGGGCAAGAATTTTTCACTTTTGGTGCAACTGATGTTAAATATTATTATAGTAATCATAGCCACAATCCTTACACATTGGGTTAACACAATAATATTTGTAATAACTTATTTTGGTAAAGCCAAAAATTTTGAACCTGCATTAACCCTTCAATGAGTAAAATAGAGCCTACTTTCCAGTTAAAGGGCACGTGGCACTTATAAAACAGTGGCTACATTTCTGGTATTCACAAATGAATAAAGCAAGTTCAGTATTTAGGTAGCTGCTGTAATGTAAGTATACTTATTTTTATCAAAGGTTTAAATAAACCATTGTCAGTGCGCTTATGTGTAAGTAGCCTTTAAATTCATGTCAAACAAATATTCAAATACATTTCTTAATGTTATTCATGATTTATTTGTGCAGGTTGTTAATTAATATAGCACTGTTATCATACAGTATGTAGTACTTTTATGCTGTGCAAAACTGATTTTTTTTGTGTGTGTATTTATTTGCTTCTGTACAGCAATGGCTAGAAGTGATCCAGTTTCAGCAAGTGAGTTACTGAATACTGAAGTGTTTATAATTGATACACAATACATATCCATAGAATTACAGTAAAAAATTTTTTTAATTCGTCAGAACCCACAGGAAATTGTATACAGGGCTGAAAGTTTAAAATGCTCTTTTTAAAATATGAAACTTATATTGTTCTCTTTTTCCTTTCTATTCTTTATTTATTTATTTTCACTGTGTTTTTGGATTTCCTCCAGTGGTTGAGTGTAAGTTTGCCCAATGTTTGCATCTCTGACTTTATTATTGCAGCTGGGAAAAAAAGTAAAAGAAATAATAATACAGCTGAGCTGTTATGGAAAATAAACAATAATAATGTGGTCAGATGTGGCCCAACACATAACTTTTAGGGACATTGCCGCTCTGAGGTTGATACATCAGAGGGATTAATTCCTCATATTTTACAGGAAATTGCCAAAAATCATAATCTTTAACTTGGTGTGAGTAAAACATTATTTTTGCTTATAGTTCTATATAGTACTGTAATAATTTAACAAGTGAGTTTTTGTTATTCTTTTTGTTATACAGTAGCAGAACTTTACAGCTCTGGTATAAAATAGTACACCTGATGCTTGCTTGTTGTCCATTTTGTGGTTATTGCAGTGCTACAGTGATTTATAAAATTATGAAATTGTCAAGATGGTAAGATGTCAGTGGTGCTTTTCATTCTTTTAGGTGATGGAGCTTTTGACAGGAGTCTAGATCTTGTTCCACTGCCCTTGATAGCCTCCCATATTCAGAGTTTGTGTTTTAATTAACCTTTTTCAGTTTTAGATATTGAGATCTATTTGTCTTTATAGCAGTTTTTATACATTTACACTGATGTCTCTGTAGAGACTTCAGAGACTCCAAAGGACCTGCTGTTGCAGCTTGTCTCCCTACAAAAGGCTTCAGGTTGCTGGGAAATGGAGCCTGCACTTGCTGAGGTCTTTGGAAGGACAGAAAAAGAACTGATTGAGCAGATTCCAGCACAAGTTAGTGCAGTAAATATGTCTGTGTAATGTGTGATGCCGCTAGAAAATTAACATTAAAAGCCTATATATATATATATATATATATATATATATATATATATATATATATATATATATACAGTAGATAGTGGGTTGGGGACCACTGCTTTAGATGACAAGAAAATAGTCTTCCATATTCTTACTCAAAACTTTTCTTTTTACCCCTACACGCTTTTGACTGGTTTTCCATATACTGTACATTTCCCTCTAAAAGTATTGAAACGGCAAAGGCAATTTTTTGGTTTCTGATCATCTATGCATTTTTTGTTAGTTTTTTTTGCCCAGATGTGCCTTGATTGATCATTTATACATTTACCCATAGATTTTTTTTTTTTTTTTTTTAGCTCTGGGTATCTCTTGAGCAAGGTTCTTAACCCTGTCTGCTCTAGGCTGCAATCTTGCAGACCCTGCACTCTGACCCCAGTGCCCTAACTGTATATGCAAAAAAGAAAAATCAATGTGCTTTAAGGTACATGTTACAAGTAACTGAATCATGTTTTTTTTTCACCTGTGAATACTGCATTTATCGTTAGAAAGGACAAAACAACATGAAGACCAGAAAGCTTTCTAGGAGAAATGTTGAGAGACATGGAAAACCAATGAGGGTTATTGCGCAAGCAGTGAGCTAAACAATTTGAAGTGGGGGAAAAAAACACTATTGGCCTTACCTTCCTATATATTTAAAGAGGATGTTGCACTGCCCTTGTAAACATTTTATTATCATCTTCTGTAAACTTATAGATTTAAAGGGACTTGTTTATCCTGATTCAAACAACACAGCATACCACATGAATGTAGGCAATTTTACTGAATAATTGAAAACAGTATTTTAGCAGCAACTTTTAGTCTTTTTGGGTCACTTTTTACAAATGTTTGAATTTTTTAAAATCTTTCTATACTCTGCACATAGAGATGGGTTTGTCCATCATTTATATCTATGTAACTTTCCTGTTTGGTTTTGTGTGCAGGTGAAGCCAGATGTCTGGGCTACACTTTTGGCTCTGATTTGGTTACATGGCTTTAGGTTTGATGCACAGGTTGAGTGGGAGTTTTTGGCCATGAAGGCAGTGGCATGGATCCGCACTCAAAAAGGTAAACAGTTTAGCAAGTAGCTATTGCTTAAGTAAATCTTTTACTTCTAAATGCATGCATAACCAGTTTAGTGTCGCACGGGTGAACACTAACATCTTTACAATATCAAGCAATGATGTTGATTGGTCTGTGTTTTTGTGTGTGTGTGCACGCATGTGCATTTCAGTGATGAACCACTCAGACTGTGTTCAGGCAGGGAATGCCTTACTCAACTGTCAGGTTAAAGAGGACGCTCTTGGGCTCTGAAGACATCACTTTTTACAGCATTCACACAAGCTTTGGCATCATTTTCTTTTTTTAAAAAGAGCTTTACATTCACAGGTGTCAGGGGAGTTACTAATATGACCATGCAGTAGTGAAAACATATAGTTGTCGCAGTAAAGTTAACAGTTACATGAACATCTATGCACGTACAGTACATATTTGTCAAATGCAAAGCCTTCCATTAATTCACAAGAGTTACACTAAATTTTTTTTTGTAAAATCATAATTTGAATAAGGATTTGCTTGTTATGTTTATACTCTGCATATGTTTACTTAATACTGTTATTCTGTTAACTGTCTTGTTTTGATTAAATCTCAGACAGAAAACTGTTCATTGAAAACCTTTATTAAAGCTATGCATAATAATAATATAACTGACCTATACAACTTAGTCTGTCATTTATTTTCACTTAAAGTAATTGTAAGTAAAAAATTTTGTTTTTGATTTTGTTCACTCAGTGGCTGAGTTGCCAAATAGTTAAAACCAAATTTTGTGGTAACTTCTAAAAGGGTACCATAATTCTTTATAATATAGTGATTATTTTAGTGGTAAGCATAGTTCATAAAGCCAGTCCAAATGCTTTCAAAATGTTTGATCATTTTATTTCACTAAAACATAAGTACGAACAATCCTTAATGCATGTCCAAAGTGATGTCCAGGTTGTGGAGTGACACCTTTAATGTGGTGTGTCTGTTGGACCTGGGCAGACTGCTTAGCAATGGGCTAACTTCATGGGGGCAATGGCTAGATTGACACAAATCCTCATTACTTGTACTCTGGTCATTCTACAGAAAAGGTTGAATTTGGGTGATACAAATCTCCTGAAACTTATTTCTTCTTTCACACCTAAAACTTCTTTAATAGCAATAACTTACATAATATACTAGGTTCTGACCTGGTAATGGAAGCTTATATCCCTTGATTTGCCTTTTGCTGTTCTACAGTATAATAGGGTGAAATGTGTCTATGGACATGGGTCTTCCAAGCTATATATATATATAAATCTTAAGTGCCATAAAGAAAGGGCGAACTTGTATAAAAAAATTAACCATCCTGAAAGTGCTAATTAGAAGCATATTACATACTGTAAATATGCTCTTATACAGTGCTGGCCAAAATGACAAAAGTGACATTAGTTTTTTATTCTTAATGTTCTTAAATTTCTTTATCATGACAATAAAGATACAGTAAGATTAATTTGTTAATTTATGTTCGATCAATTTTGGATTGACCCGAGCTTATGTTGGGCATCTGTGACTTTAATTTAACCCTTAAAAAGAGTGGTTTACTTTCACTTTCAGTCTTACTTTAATGTGCGTCTGGGTTTTATGTGTGTTTGCAATAGCTTGCTCTGTGTATAACTGACTTGAACTGCGCGCATTGATAAGCACTGTTTCAGGTTTCTACCTACATAACATATAAGCAAAATGGTGAACTGTGGCCTATTGACACACAATAATCAACCAGGTAAGAAATGCATATTGTCTTTTTTTTTCTTTCTTTCTTCATTAAGAAACATGTCTTGTTTTGGACACTCATGACATGGTAAGTAAGATTAAGATTTATTAAAATATATAAATGCAAATATTTCAATAGTGTGGATGTTTTATATAAATAAATTAAAAATTCCAAAAAAAGGTTTTGAGAGAACGGTCATGAAGACATTCACAGACTGTCAGTATGATCTAAATAAAAATGTCACAACTCAATAATGTGACTGGCCTGGTAAGGCACTCATGGATCCCTAACATGTTTGAACCTTGATTTTGCTGCAGTTTGGTATGTGAGATTTAAATATAGAAAAAGTATACTTTCTTCTTATTTCTGCTATGTTTATTTTCTAATCATCAGAATATTTTAAAAAAAAATTTGCACATAGACTATTAAAAATATGTTAATTTTAATTTATTTAAATACTCACACTCAACTCAATGTTTGTCATTCCATTCCATGTGACATTCACTCTACTGCATACAGTAAAACAGTTGTCAACTGTGTTTGTCACTTTTATATATTTCTTTCTTACTAGATTTTCCTGTAATTGTTTTGACATGGTTCTTTCCTTCCTTTATTTTCAAACAGTTAATAGCCTCTGGGTTTAATGTTGATGTAAATAAACTCTGACTTACTGTACAAAAATTTGTCACCTTAAGCACCTTAATTACTCATCTGAACAGCTACCCACAACTAGAACAGCAGGTCTCAGTTTCACTGTCAAGGTCATTGTTGAGTCTACCATAAAAAGAGACAAAATGGTCAATGATCAAAATAGTATAAATGAAAGTGGCAAAAATCCATTCTAAAAGCAGAACTATAAAATCTCATAATTTATATCCCCTATTTCTACAAAGGGAAATAATGTGTCCTTTTTGTGCTTGCAAACAAAGGTAAATGAGAATAGATTGCACCTCTAACTCATGATTATTATTATTATTTTATTTATTTTTTTTTTTTTACTGGAAATTTTCACAACTTTTTCTGTTGTCATTGGCAGGAAGTGTGGTGGTGGGGGGGGGGGGGATGGGGGGATGTGGTAGAAAATGACTTTGTGCTCTTTAACCCACACCACATGTTTTTAATCATCTAAAATAAGATAGTAAAATGTACTGTTCTGATTCTAATTTAGTAACATTTTGACATATTAAACAAGACATGCATGTCAGAGAATTTGATTGAAGGGGTTTTGTTAGAATGTAAACATTACCAGTAAAAGTGTTTTTAAAAAAAATGCTTAGAATGTTAATTACTTTTGTTTTTACTTTTCACACATTTGGTTGTAGAATAAAGAAAAAAGTTATTTATAGATAAGTTAATTAAGTACAAAAAATACTTGCAAATTCAATTAACAGAAAAAGACATTAATGCTAACTAAGGGTAACTGTGAATTATGGTATATTATCTTATTTAAAAGTGTTATTTAAAGAAGGTGCTTATATTTGTCTGTGATTAATATAAAGTAATTAAGACAAAAATAATTTTAGATTTAAGAACAAAAACATACAGAAAATAAATTTTAAAACAGCACATGCGGTGACCCTGTCATTGTAAATGAAGTGATTATTATAATAGTTTAAATAATGAGCCCATTATTTGAATAGCTGGGTTATAAACTGTAAAAGACTTATTTGAGAGTCTGGAGAGGTGCAACGAAACAAAAGTGAAAGTAACCACAGCAACCAGCAAATGTTCTTCTTTATTTAGGTCACGAATGGTACGGATGTAGCATAGAAGTTGGCACCTCCGGGGAATTCCTAGTTCCAGAAAATTCAGTTAGCAGCAGAGGTGTCAAGTAACGAAGTACAAATACTTCGTTACCTTACTTAAGTAGAAATTTTGGGTATCTATACTTTACTGGGGTAATAATTTTTCAACCGACTTTTTACTTCTACTCCTTACATTTTTAAGCAATTATCTGTACTTTCTACTCCTTACTTTTTAAAAATAGCCTCGTTACTCTATTTTTATGATCAGAACGCCCCCCCCCCCCCCGTCACATGATCAGAACGAGCACAACCCCCCCCACCCCCACCCGTTGCATGATCAGAAAGCGAGACCTTAATGCTTCTGCCGCCCCTCACGGTACTTTTACTTTTATACTTTAAGTAGTTTTGAAACCAGTACTTTTAAACTTTTACTTAAGTAAAAAGCTTGGGTTGATACTTCAACTTCTAAAGAAGTATTTTTGAACCCTAGTATCTATACTTCTACTCAAGTAATGAATGTGAATACTTTTGACACCACTGGTTAGCAGTGACACACAATTTACTCTATTGCTTTAATTTTAAGTTTACATTAAAATTCCACATTTGTGTTCCATTTTGTGACTGCTTAAAGCTGTTGTATGTTTTCTGGTCAGTTCCACTGAAGCACATCGAGGTGGATTTGCAGGTACAAAGCCATGTAGCAACAGTGACTTCCACCCTCAAGTATATAAATGAGGAAGAGCGCCCCCTGGAGGCTGTGTTTGTCTTCCCCATGCCTTCAGGAGCTGCTGTCTGCCAATTCAGTGCCAAGATTGCAGATCAGGAGATAGTGGCTAAGGTGCAGGAGAAACAGGAGGTGAATAAAACAATTGTGACCTCAACATCTGATGACTGTGACCGTATGATGGGGTGACAATATTTTTTGCACTTTTGACTTAAGTATCCTTAAGACTGCAGTATCCTGTAGACTAGGGAACAGAAACGTCAGTGCAGTCGAAACATAGTAAGCACATCATTACCTGCCTTTTAACTGTAAAAAAAATAAAAAAAATTAGGTAGGCAGACTTGTTGCCTGTTTCTCACACCAAGGGGGAATGTGAGATTTACTGTACACATCTATTGTACTTTACCTCTATATCAGGCGCAGGAGCAGTATGATGATGCATTGAGTTCAGGTCAACAGGCTTACCTGCTGGAGGAGAGTAAAGAGTCTGTGGATGTGTTCAGGCTGAGTGTGGGCTCTCTGCCTCCACACCAGAGTGCCGCCGTCACCTTCATCTATATCATCGAGCTGAGTGTGCAGGCTGATCATTCACTGCAATTCTGCCTGCCTGCAGTGCTCAACCCTCGTTACTCACCAGCCGGTATTACACACACATTTTTCCTTGCACACCTTAATGTCATATACTTATCTCAGTGGAGTGAAGCCTGCTGAACATACAGTACATGCACAGCGTTAAATGCGTAAATAAAGAATTGCTTATTTAACGTTGTGGGTGAATGAATCATTTGTTTTATTTTCAGGTACAGGCGGTGGTATAGTGTCCGAGATAACATCAAGTTCCACTGGTGTTCCCTATTCTCTTTCTTTTACTGCACAAGTGAGCTCTCCAAACCCCATCACTAAAGTGGAGTCCAAATGTCCTCTAGAGCCCCTGACATTCCTCAACACAGAGCACACAAAGGCAAAGGTGTGTCTGCTTGTGTGTGTCTGTGTGTCAAGTTCAATTTCAAGTAGGCTTTATTGTCACTTCAACCATATACAGTTAGTACACAGTGAAACGAAATAACGTTCCTCCAGGACCAAGGTGCTACATGCAACATAAATTTACAACATAAATTAACAGAAAGACTAAACTAGCTAACTAAGAGGCCTAATTAGCTGCCTAGCAAAGACAAGACAGATAGACCTAACGTGATGTGATAAATTACAACATAAATTAACAAAAACTAACTACCTAAGGAAGACTATCTACAGGGTTTTTACAGACAACAGACTACATAAAGTGCACGTGCAAATGTGCAAACAAAAGCAATAAAGTGACAGTCCGACAACATAACATAATAATAAGGTGTTGAGATGATGAGTTGAGGTAGTGGAGAAACAATAAACATTCCTTAACTTAACGTAGCAGCAATAATTAAGACGTTACGAAAGTAGTAGTCCAGTAGTGAATATTGTGCAAAAGAGCATTTACAGGTTGGTGTGTATGATAGTATGGTAGTGTAGATCAGTGTGTCTGCACTTGTGTTGATTAGTCAGTTCAGTCTCAATGTTTTGAGGTAGTTGAGTTAAGCTGAGTGATAATGTTTGTTTGTGTGTGTGTGTGTGTGTGTGTGTGTGTGTGTGCGTGTGTGTTTATCAGTCCAGTCCCTTTTTGTTAAGAAGATGAATAGCTTGTGGAAAAAAACTGTTGCACAGTCTGGATGTGTGTGCCCGAATGCTTCGGTACCTTTTTCCAGATGGCAGGAGTGTGAAGAGTGTGTGAGAGGGGTGTGTCCGATCAGCCACAATGCTTGTGGCTTTACGGATGCAGCGTGTGGTGTAGATGTCCTCAATAGACGGGAGACGGACCCCGATGATCTTCTCTGCTGTTCTCACTATCCGCTGTAGGGTCTTGCGGTCCGATATGGCACAATTCCCAAACCAGACAGTGATGCAGCCGCTCAGGATGCTCTCGATAGTTCCTCTATAGAAGGTGGTCAGGATCGGTGGTGGAAGCTGGGCCTTCCTCAGTCTTCTCAGAAAGAAGAGACACTGTTGGGCTTTCTTGTGTAGGGAGCTGGTGTTGAGGGACCAGCTGAGGTCCTTCTCCAGGTGGACGCCCAGGAATTTGGTGCTTTCGACGATCTCCACAGAGGAGCCGTCGATGCTCAGTGGAGAATGGCCGCCTCGTGTCCTCCTAAAGTCAACAACCATCTCCTTTGTCTCGTCAACATTCAGAGACAGGTTGTTGTCTTTACACCAGTCCATTAGCCTCTGCACTTCCTCTCTGTACGCTGACTCGTCGTTCTTGCTAATGAGACCCACCACGGTCGTGTCATCAGCAAACTTGATGATGTGATTCGAGCTGTGTGTTGCTACACAGTCGTGAGTCAGCAGTGGGAACAGCAGGGGACTGAGCACACAGCCTTGTGGGGCCCCAGTGCTCAGTGTGGTGGTGCTGGAGGTGCAGTTCCTGATCCGTACTGACTGAGGCCTTCCGGTCAGAAAGTCCAGGATCCAGTTGCAGAGGGAGGTGTTCAGGCCCAACAGGCTCAGCTTTCCGATATCCACCTTAGTATGAACACTTGTACAGTGAAGTTAGAGATTTCCTAGTGTCTGTACGTCTGTCTGTGCATGTGTGTGTGTGTTTGGGAGGCGGCATGTGTGGTGTTATCAGATTATTTTATTTTAAAGCTACAGATCGTGAAATTTAAACATTTGACATTTGAAACTGCAGTGAAACAGGCCGAATTTCAAGGATGCCAGAATTCATGATTTGTATGGTAGACTTCGATAAGTTATAAATAAAAAATATGGCATCTTTAATTTTTTTTATATCCAGTGGAACCCTGGATTGTAAAAACAGAATTCGTTTCCTGAAGAGGGCTTGTATTTCAAAACACAAGCAAATTTTCCCATAAGAAATAATGGAAACTTAAACTATACGTTCCACAGCCCAGAAATACATAAAAATAATTAATAAAAAAAATTTAACAAATTAACCTGCACTTTACCTTTAAAAAAAGTAAAAATAAATCCCAACAGATAAGTGTTTCCGTTTATGTTTCCGTTTACACACATTAACGGAAAGACTGTTTTATCAGAAAAATTTGCAAGGAACATCGCTAATAACTCTCGCGTAAGTGCACACTAACGGAATCAGTGCTGTAAAGTTAAAAAAAAAAAAAAAAACTAATTAACCTGCACTTTATCTTTGAAAAAAATTGCGACAGAGCAGTGTTTCTGTGTAGAGCTGTGTGTGTGTGTGTGTGTGTGAAGGCGAGAGGAGGTGTGTGTGAAGGCGAGAGGAGGTGTGTGTGAAGGCGAGAGGAGGTGTGTGTGAAGGCGAGAGAAGGTGTGTGTGAAGGCGAGAGGAGGTGTGTGTGTGTGTGTGTGTGTGTGAAGGCGAGAGGAGGTGTGTGTGTGTGTGAAGGCGAGAGGAGGTGTCTGTGTGTGTGTGAAGGCGAGAGGAGGTGTCTGTGTGTGTGTGTGAAGGCGAGAGGAGGTGTGTGTGTGTGTGTGAAGGCGAGAGGAGGTGTGTGTGTGTGTGTGTGAAGGCGAGAGGAGGTGTGTGTGTGTGTGTGTGTGAAGGCGAGAGGAGGTGTGTGTGTGTGTGTGTGTGTGTGTGTGTGAAGGCGAGAGGAGGTGTGTGTGTGTGTGTGTGTGTGTGAAGGCGAGAGGAGGTGTGTGTGTGTGTGTGTGTGAAGGGGAGAGGAAGTGTGTGTGTGTGAAGGCGAGAGGAGGTGTGTGTGTGTGTGTGTGTGTGAAGGCGAGAGGAGGTGTGTGTGTGTGTGTGTGAAGGCGAGAGGAGGTGTGTGTGTGTGTGTGTGTGTGTGTGTGTGAAGGCGAGAGGAGGTGTGTGTGTGAAGGCGAGAGGAGGTGTGTGTGTGTGTGTGTGTGTGTGAAGGCGAGAGGAGGTGTGTGTGTGTGAAGGCGAGAGGAAGTGTGTGTGTGTGAAGGCGAGAGGAAGTGTGTGTGTGTGAAGGCGAGAGGAGGTGTGTGTGTGTGTGTGAAGGCGAGAGGAGGTGTGTGTGTGTGTGTGAAGGCGAGAGGAGGTGTGTGTGTGTGTGTGTGAAGGCGAGAGGAGGTGTGTGTGTGAAGGCGAGAGGAGGTGTGTGTGTGAAAGCGAGAGGAGGTGTGTGTGTGTGAAGGCGAGAGGAGGTGTGTGTGTGTGTGTGAAGGCGAGAGGAGGTGTGTGTGTGAAGGCGAGAGGAGGTGTGTGTGTGAAGGCGAGAGGAGGTATGTGTGTGTGTGAAGGCGAGAGGAGGTGTGTGTGTGTGTGTGTGTGTGTGTGTGTGTGTGTGTGTGTGTGTGTGTGTGAAGGCGAGAGGAGGTGTGTGTGTGTGTGAAGGCGAGAGGAGGTGTGTGTGTGTGTGTGTGTGTGTGTGTGTGTGTGTGTGTGTGTGTGTGAAGGCGAGAGGAGGTGTGTGTGTGTGTGTGAAGGCGAGAGGAGGTGTGTGTGAAGGCGAGAGGAGGTGTGTGTGTGTGTGTGTGTGTGTGTGAAGGCGAGAGGAGGTGTGTGTGTGAAGGCGAGAGGAGGTGTGTGTGTGTGTGAAGGCGAGAGGAGGTGTGTGTGTGTGTGAAGGCGAGAGGAGGTGTGTGTGTGTGTGTGTGTGTGTGTGTGTGTGTGTGTGTGTGTGTGTGTGTGTGAAGGCGAGAGGAGGTGTGTGTGTGAAGGCGAGAGGAGGTGTGTGTGTGTGTGAAGGCGAGAGGAGGTGTGTGTGTGTGTGAAGGCGAGAGGAGGTGTGTGTGTGTGTGTGTGTGTGTGTGTGTGTGTGTGTGTGTGTGTGTGTGTGTGAAGGCGAGAGGAGGTGTGTGTGTGAAGGCGAGAGGAGGTGTGTGTGTGTGTGAAGGCGAGAGGAGGTGTGTGTGTGTGTGAAGGCGAGAGGAGGGGTATGTGTGTGCGTGAAGGAGCATGGTGTCCAATGATGAGCGTGCACACATAACGGCAGGCTGATACAGAGAGAGAGAAAATGGATCTTTAACCTTTCTAATGAGACTTGTTTTTGGTTCACATGCTCTCTCACACGTGTGTTATAATAAACAGTACACGCACGCTGTACACACATGCATACAAAATAAAATATGTTTTACGCACACACATGTGGTCACAGTCAGGACCGTGCAGAGACGTTTAAAGGTTAACCTTTTTTTTTTACGTTGAGCACCCACCGGTGCTCAACGTAAAAAAAAAAGGTTAAGTTTAAAAAGGATTACTGCCTTTAGCAGCCTGACACAGCTCCTTTCGTAGCTGTTTCTTCCTCCTCTCCTTACGAGACATGTCTGGAATATTTGTTATATTATTAGTAATAATAAAAAAAAATCTATACACATAAAACACACAAACATGCACATACAGTGCTTATTAAATGTTTAAACTGTAGAGATACAATGCTGTAACTGCTGTAAAATCAGCATTTTATCTAATTTGAAATATAAACCTAATATCATTCATTCATTCATTCATTTTCTGTACCGCTTTATCCTTATATACAGGGTCGCGGGGGCCTGGAGCCTATCCCAGGAAACTTAGGGCACAAGGCGGGGTACACCCTGGACAGGGTGCCAATCCATCGCAGGGCACACACACATACTCACACTCATTCACACACTACGGGCAATTTGGAATGTCAATTAACCTAACCTACATGTCTTTGGACTGTGGGAGGAAACCGGAGTACCCGGAGGAAACCCACCAAGCACGGGGAGAACATGCAAACTCCATGCACACAGAGACGGGAATCGAGCCTGGCCGGGGAATCGAACCCGGACCCTGGCGGTGCAAGGCGACAGTGCTAACCACTACACCACCACGCCGCCTTATTTCAATTCATTTGTTGTTATAGACTATAGTGTGCGCTGTACACCCTACTTACTGTTTTGTTACAGTCTGCACCTTCCAATTAATTTGCCTGCTTCTCCTCCAGCTCCGCACCGCCCAGTCTGCAGAAAATGCGCGTGCACTTTGCGTGCTCGTACCCGGCTCGTAACGAGCGCGCTCTGCCCTCAAGGGCGAGCATTGGTTAATGGCAGGCACGTGACTGATGCAAGCCAGATCCTTTTATTTAGCAAAATTAAGATTAATAGTTACATTTTATTGTTGAGGGGCAAAGACAGGGTTCCATACGCACATACACTTAAAAAAAAAATCAACAACTACCCCCCACACACACACACACACTGCACGTGCCTGGTCACAGTGTTACAGTAAACAGTACACGCGTGCACGAATGTTGGTTATACCAGTAAGAGATGTGCACTAAGACCCAGCAGGGGAGACGATTACCCATAATTTCACAATCCCACAAAAAATTATCATGTGACACTCTGCGTCAAAACAAGAAGCACATGCGTGATACATGATACTCGGTACTCGTAAACTAAGTCATTTTCAAAGTCAAAATTTATTCTAATTCTTTGATCGTCTTGTAGAACGCTCGCAAACCACGTTACTCGCAATTCGAGGTTCCACTTTATATAGTTTGCCATTCACAGATACTCAACTGCATGTAATCTTTGATATGATTCTGTTTAAAATATTTTTTATCAGAAGACTGTATTTTGTGTGTGTGTGTGTGTGTTTTAGGTAAGCCTTACCACAGGTCATAAGTTTGACAGAGATGTTGAGCTGTATGTATATTATCAGAATCCCCATCAGCTCACCGCTATAGTGGAGGCTGGAGCTCCCACTGCACAGCCAGGTATTTAATAAAATGAAATATTCCCAAATGACAGCATTTCAAAAACAGTGGATAATTAAAAAAAAAAAGATAAGCTAATGTTGGTTGCTGATGCAAATGTAATTTGAACAACACAAATTTAACAAAAGTTTTTTTTTTTTATTATTATTATTATTCATTGATCTTTTTTTAGATACTCTAATGGGAGACGCTGCAGTCATGGTTAATTTTTATCCAGAGTTCCCTGAGTCGGTCATGTCCTCCACATCATCATGTGGTGAGTTTGTGTTTGTTATGGACAGATCTGGTAGTATGGCCTGCAGCATGCATAACGGACCACATGTCAAACAACGCATCATGTGTGCCAGGGTAAGATTCAACAGTTAAATAACCGCAACATTTATTTTCTTTCTTTTTTAAATCATAATGTTGTTTGTTTTTACTTTTTATAAGCTGTTATGTTACTGATATGAATTAAGGTAGGAAAAAATGTCCTGACTATATGAATAATGATGTGCTTAGGACACTCTGCTCCTGCTGCTGAAGAGTCTTCCCATGGGCTGTTACTTCAACATCTATGGCTTTGGCTCTCACTTTGAATCATTCTTCCCGTGAGTAACCCTCACATGTATTGTGAATATGTAGTATTTCCATGGTGCCTATGGATCCTTGACAAGTATTTCTTAAATTTAGTTTTTAAAAAATGTCTTTAATTGTTTGGAATTGTAGTTAAGGCCAGTACATTTTTGGGGGGACAGAAGGAATAGGATTTTTTAAAACGTATTTTCAGTTTTTATTAGTTAACCAGTATGTTGTATCCCACAGTGACCCTTTCTGAAATGTCCTTAAATGTATTTGTACGTTAAATAGGTGGGATACATTCTGCTTGGTGGCTGGCAGAAGTATGCCTTGTGTGGCTGTGATCTGCCTTTTAACCTAGAAGAAAAGCATGTTTATCTAGCTTCTGAGGCCATAGTGAAAAAAATAGGAACATGATGCTGTGAAGGTTCAGTGAGCAGGATTTGGGGGGGGGGGGGGTGATTAAAATCATTACTGAAAGAAACCATTCAGCAATTTCCATCAAACATATGCAAATTGAAAAGTGCAAAATGAGTCATGCAACTTGGATGGATAGATGGATGGATACTTTGTCATTGCATAGGCTATCACACAATTTGGTATCAGTCCTTAAGGTGCATGAAAAAAGAATAAAAAGAGTAAAGGATGAACAAACAGTAGATGTAAAAGAGTACAAATATGAACCAATAGGTAGTCAGATTATTCAGATACTACTGTGCAAATGAGATATCGAAGCACCTGAACCATTGCACTTAATATTGCACATGTAAACAGTGTGACCTGACAATCTTGTACTCTATTTTACACTTTTTTAGAACAATATGAGATTGTCTTAAGCAAACATTTGTAACTATACTGTAGGTCAAAAAGAGTAAAACCTAGGATTGCAAGTAACTTAGTTTTCGGGGTTCGACTGTTCTTTAGTAACTGTAACTGCAACAAAGGCTCCTGTGAAGAAAAAGATTTTAAAAGGCTGTAGCAGTGCAGGAGATGAATCTGTTTAACAACAATGCAATGTCACATTTCTGCGAAATCCTCAAAAGAAGGCAACTGTCACTGTTGTGTCGGCGGCGTGTGTGTGGCATGATCGCAGAGGCGAGCTGGCGGTTCAAAATAATGGCTCTTTATTTAAATACAAAAAGACCATCAACAAAAACCAACACAAACTTCACTATAACAAAAGATAGACGCCTGACTGAAGTTCAGCCAGGCTATTTATACTAAATAAAACCTCATTAGCTTCCCTCGGTTCAGGTGAGCTTCTAGGTCACCTGACCGAGGTGCAGACTGGGAAATGAAGTATAAACTAACAAAAAACAAACTACAACACAAAATAAACGGGCGTTTGGCGCCCTCTAGGGGTTAACCGTTACAGCAACAGAAAATGTCTTTAGATAAGCTCCTTATGTTTGTTTAATGGTAAATGCATTGGATTGGGTTCTCTGACATTTTATTTTCATTAATGAAAATTTTGTCATGGTATAAGACAGGTAAAATGCACTAAATATTTCTGTTATTGAAATACAATAAAATATCCAGTACAGTGTATATTTTATTATAGTTTATTAATTTTAGAGATAAAAACATCTTGTGCAAACATATTAATTAGACACATGAATTAAATAAAATTGAACTCCACAGGGCTGGGTGGTTGCACTGGGTAGTATTGCTACCTGTGGTGTTTCTTTGTATTATTTTCTCATGTCCATGTAAGTTTTCTGTGGTTTCCTTCCATTCACTAAACATGTCAGTGGGTGGATTAGCTAAGATAAACTGCCCATAGGTATAAAAGCATGTGTGCCTGTAGAACTGTTGTTTCACCCCTGTCTATTCATGCTTTATGTCCAGTATTCTTAGGATGGGCAACCTGAGTCAAGTGAAAGTGATTGAGTGGAAGTAATACAGTGTTAGTTAAATCTGCTGTATTGAAGCGTTGCTGTTCTTGCTGTATGCTTTGCTGGCCTTAGGAAAAGTGTGCAGTACAGTCAGGACACTATGGACCAGGCTGTGAAGAAGGTAAATGAGATGCAAGCAAACATGGGGGGCACAGAGATTCTGCGACCTCTGGAACACATTTACAAGCAGCCGTACATCCCCAACCACCCAAGACAGGTAACATTATCCTCCACCCAAACCTGCTGTGATTTATCTATGACAAGATGACATTCATTTCATATTTAACTGATTAGGATTTTTTGGTATAAACAAAAGAATCAGGATCAAGATTGTTCTTCTTTAGCCATTTTCACCCTAGATTTAAAAATTCTTCTCTCTTTTTTCAGCTGTTTATATTTACAGATGGTGAAGTACAAAATACCAGAGCTGTTCTTCACTGTGTGAGAAACAATGCTGATTTTCACAGGCATGTACTCTGTGTATACCATGATGACCATGACCTTTAAAATCTTACTTTCTGGGAGACTGAGTGACCAAAACTTACATACATAGATACATCTTACATACATACATCTTACAAATATATAAGATATTTAAATTACTAGTGTTAGTACCCGTCGTTGATACTGTAGGAAAAGAGTTTTCAGAAATAGTTAAAAGGTGAAAGCTAAAAACAAGCCGTTCAGCTTTAATGCAATCAGTGACATTATTATTTCAGGTAAAAGCCCATGTACATGTCTGCCTGTCTTATTGTATTATCTGCCTAACTTAAGCAAGAAATAGACTTTTGTAAGGTTGAGTATCTTACGCCTTGTTTACACTAAGTTGTATTTCTTTCTTCGGTCACCCAAATACACGCCCAGTTCCATAATTCAAATAGAGCGAATCAAAGATGCTAAGTTGAAAAAATAGATCGAATAAAGATTGTTCCCTTTCAAGGCTCCACTCGATGCTGCGTGAAAACGCTATGGGAACCAGTTTGTCACGTTGCCGGTCGTTGAAGCATGCTGTGAAAACACGCCAAAGTTTTTGGCTATATATAACCTCGACAGGTGACGTCATCTGATTAGATGTAGGTGGAGGTTATAAAAACAGGTGAGCCGGCAACAACCTCAGATCATTTGTCGTGAAGCGTGCTTGTGATAAACCAGCAAAATAAGAAGGTGTTTAACTAACCAATTTGACGAGTTTAAATCCCTCCGTGTGTGATAATCCATATCGGAGTGCGATCTCTACACTGCTTCGACTAGTGCTGCGCGCGCCGCGCATTCCGTGAGAAGCTGCGAGCCGCCGCGCATTCCTGGCTTAAAACTCGTGCATCTGACAGAGCTGCGGCAGACGGAGGTAAGAAAACTCCTTTCTTCCGCGTTGTCATCATGAGGATTCCTCTCTTGTTTACGGAAGATGAAAATAGCCTTAAGCACTTTAAAAAAAAAGCAGTAGACGGCAGCTTCTGTCGGGTGGCCGGGGGGCGGAGCCTCAATGACGCTCTCTCCCCCCCTCACCCCCTCTTAGCTCTCTTCATATGAGTTAACCCTTTCATGGAGTAAGCTGTATTCATGCTGTGTTTTTCCTGCCATCGACTTATTTGTTTATTTAAATATAGTCGATGTGGAAACGCGGGATTATATGATGACGCCCAGATAGCAGAGACGCTTCACAGGCTATCTCTCTCCTGGGACATCATCTTCCCTGTAAGCTTATACTTCCTTTCTAGCTGTGTAGACTTTTATCTTCCCTGGAGGGAAAAGCTTTTCAGGCAGTGGGTCAGCTTGGTGCTCCACTGCACACAGGAGGTCAGACTGATTTAAAAAAAAAAAAAAAAAAAAAAAAAAAAAATATATATATATATGTGTATGTATGTGCGTGTAAAATAAAATAAATGGGGGTGGCCCCCCAATAGGGAGAGGCACCCAGAATTCCTTTTTAACGAATAAGTGTTCTCACTGGCACCCCCAGGAGGTCGGTGTTTTGCTCCGCCACCACTGGTGTTTCGGGCAACACCAGTCTCCAATAGGCTGTTAGTTCTTCGGTTTTTCCTGCCATGCTTCAGGATGCCGAAAATCTAACCCCCCCCCCCCCCCCCCGTTTAACCAAGCTGCCGAAACTTTTGCCCTTTTATGAGAAACTGGCAGCGTGGAAGCTAATGCCAAGTATATCTCCTTGGGTACTAAGCACTGGAGAGAGGAACTACAGGATTCAGTTCTCACTTCACCTTCTGTGTTTTCAATGGCGTGGCCTCCACTTCCATGAAACCAGAAAGTGCGCATCTGCTGACAAGCTGCCGGGGAAGGGGGCCATGGAACATGTTCCCCCACCAGACAGTGAGTCAGGCTACTACAGTCGGTATTCTTGGTTCCCAAGAGGAACGGGGGCTGCGTCCAATATTTCAGATTCTGCGGGCTCTCCCACTACCTGAAAATCAATGAATACAGTTCAATTCTTGACTGTAAAGGTGATTGCTCTCAACCCTACCAAGTGATTGTTTGACAATCGATTTAAGGACGCTTACTTTCATACAGAAACATTACCACAACACAGGGAGATCCTGAGGTTCGCTTTCAGGGGCGAAGCTTACCAGTATCGGGTCCTTCCATTGGTCTAGCTCACCCGCACACATACAAAATGCACGGATTTAGCCCTGGTTCTTATGGGAGTCCCAGGGCATCCGGTGGCTAGTGCTTCGACATCAGCATGTCGTCCTAGCTCATCTCTGTTCTCAGGACTGGGACCCAACGCCACGAAAGCGTGCTCTTTCCTGTGCAGAGGACAACACATTGGGTGCCATATGGGATTCAGTCGTAAGCGGGCACAGCTGTCTCCCGCTCGTATCGAACCCATTCTCAACACCCTCAAGGAAAACAAGCTAGACGTGACCATCACTTTCAGACATCCTAGCTCTCATGGCAGCTGTATCCACGGTGACACCTTTGGGCCTTCTGCACATGAGAGCATTCTAAGTTGTGGCTAAGAACCAGGGGATATCACTAGGGCAAATCCCCAATATGGGTTACGCGCCAGGTGCTTCGTACCCTTTCTACGTGGTTCAGACCCCGGTCTCTACTCTGGGTCCCAGTCTAAGTTCATCTTGTCGTCGCTGAGGCTAACGACAGATGCTTCCCTCACAGGCTGGGGTGCGGTCTCTGATGACCGTCCAGCCCAAGGGAGCTGGAGAGGCTATCTTCTCGCATGGCACAGCAATTGCCTCGAGATGATGGCTCTATTTCTGGCCCTAAAGCACTTCCTCCAGCAGTTGAGAGGCTGCCATGTCCTAGTGCGGTGGACAACACTATGGCAGTCTCATATATTATCGCCAGGGCGGACTGTGCTCGCGCCGCTAACAGCTAGCGCACCAGGTTCCTGTCCCTCAGAGCGATTTACATTCCAGCATGGATGCGGGAGCAGTAGTACTGTCCAGTCTATTTCTGACACACGGGGAATGGGAACCCCACTCCGAAGTAGTCAGGGAGAGATTTTCATGTAGCAAGGCGGACCTCTTGCCTTCTAAGATATGCTTCGCCTTTTACTGCTCTTCAGATTTACGTCCACCGCATCAGCTAGTGGCGTAGGTCAGAGCAGCTTCTACATGTTTTGGATGAGAGATGCTATTGCCCTCTCCTATGAGGCGCATGGGCTCACTTCGCCTCTGGGAATCAGGGCTCTTTCAACCCTGGGGATTGCCTCATCTATTGCATTAGCAAGAGGTATTCCCCTGCAGCAAGTATATGCTAAGCAGGTAAACCCAGTCCACTGCCGAATTGTTTCAGTGCTGGAGTTTCCCTCCTCGGGTCTGTGCCCTAGTACTCTCAGGACGTACGTGACTGCATCCTCTCTCAACTATCTTCCGAAAGCTCCATAAACCCAACAGGCACCGTATTGCTCTTGAAGCCTTCTGTCCTCCGCCCTTACAGCTTCGGAGCAGGAGAGACTTCACTTGCTGTGTCCAGCTTGTGCTCTTCAGATCTACGTCCACCGCATCAGCTAGTGGCGTAGGTCAGAGCAGTTTCTACATGTTCTGGATGAGACATGCTATTGCCCTCTCCTATGAGGCGCGTGGCCTCACTTCGCCTCTAGGAATCAGGGCTCTTTCAGCCAAAGGGATTGCCTCATCTATTGCACTAGCAAGAGGTATTCCCCTGCAACAAGTGTCTGCTAAGCAGGTAAACCCAGTCCACTGCCGAATTGTTTCAGTGCTGGAGTTTCCCTCCTCGCAACAGGCACCCTATTGCTCTTGAAGCCTTCTGTCCTCCGCGCTTACAGCTTCGGAGCAGGAGAGACTTCACTTGCTGTGTCCAGCTTGTGCTCTTCAGATCTACGTCCACCGCATCAGCTAGTGGCGTAGGTCAGAGCAGTTTCTACATGTGCTGGATGAGACATGCTATTGCCCTCTCCTATGAGGCGCGTGGCCTCACTTCGCCTCTAGGAATCAGGGCTCTTTCAGCCAAAGGGATTGCCTCATCTATTGCACTAGCAAGAGGTATTCCCCTGCAACAAGTGTCTGCTAAGCAGGTAAACCCAGTCCACTGCCGAATTGTTTCAGTGCTGGAGTTTCCCTCCTCGCAACAGGCACCCTATTGCTCTTGAAGCCTTCTGTCCTCCGCGCTTACAGCTTCGGAGCAGGAGAGACTTCACTTGCTGTGTCCAGCTTGTGCTCTTCAGATCTACGTCCACCGCATCAGCTAGTGGCGTAGGTCAGAGCAGTTTCTACATGTGCTGGATGAGACATGCTATTGCCCTCTCCTATGAGGCGCGTGGCCTCACTTCGCCTCTAGGAATCAGGGCTCTTTCAGCCAAAGGGATTGCCTCATCTATTGCACTAGCAAGAGGTATTCCCCTGCAGCAAGTGTCTGCTAAGCAGGTAAACCCAGTCCACTGCCGAATTGTTTCAGTGCTGGAGTTTCCGTCCTCGGGTCTGTGCCCTAGCACTTTCAGGACGTGCGTAACTGCATCCTCTCTCAACTATCTTCCGAAAGCTCTATAAACCCAACAGGCACCCTATTGCTTTTGAAGCCTTCTGTCCTCCGCGCTTACAGCTTCGGAGCAGGAGAGACTTCACTTGCTGTGTCCAGCTTGTGCTCTTCAGATCTACATCCACCGCATCAGCTAGTGGTGTAGGTCTGAGCAACTTCTACATGCTCTGGATGAGAGATGCTATTGCCCTCTCCTATGAGGCGCGTGGGCTCACTTCGCCTCTAGGAATCAGGGCTCATTCAACCAGGGGATTGCCTCAGCTATTGGATTAGCAAGAGGTATTCCCCTGCAACAAGTGTGTGCCAAGCAGGTAGACCCAGTCCACTGCCAAAATGTTTCAGTGCTGGAGCTTCTGCTGGAAAAGCTTTTCTTAGCTGCATTGTTTGAAGCCTTCTGTCCTCCGCCTTTTACAGCTTCGGAGCAGGAGAAACTTCACTTACTATCCAGTATGTGCTCTTCAGAATCATGTCCACCGCATCAGCTAGTGGCGTAAGTCAGAGCGCCACTATACTTGGTGAGAGATGCATATTGCCCTCTCCTATGAGGCGCGTGGGTTCACTTCGCCTCTGGGAAGCAGGGCTCACCCAACCAGGGTGATCGTCCCAGTCTCACCAGTAGGAGGTATCCCCTGCAGTAATTGTGTGGCGCGAAGGGTTGGTTCCTCCCCGCACACATTTCTTACATTTATAAATCTGGATGTTCATGCTACTCCGGGCTCACTGCCCCCGAGTTAGCTGCCCAGGCATAGCTCTGAGACCTTCTTGGCTTTGTGCGCACACGCTACACAACCTTGGGGTCCAGACACCTGTAGTGCGGCGGCGTTGGTATTCTCGTTCCCATAGCGTTTTCACGCAGCATCGAGTGGAGCCTTGAAAGGGAACGTCTCGGGTTACATTGCTGTAACCCTGTTCCCTGAAAGGCGGGAACGAGATGCTGCATCGCAATGCCGCACTACCACGTGACCGGACGGCTGTTCAGACAAATTAATCTGAGGTTGTTGCCGGCTCACCTGTTTTTATAACCTCCACCTACATCTAATCAGATGACGTCACCTGTCGAGGTTATATATAGCCAAAAACTTTGGCGTGTTTTCACAGCATGCTTCAACGACCGGCAACGCGACAAACTGGTTCCCATAGCGTTTTCACGCAGCATCTCGTTCCCGCCTTTCAGGGAACAGGGTTACAGCAATGTAACCCGAGACGTTTTGTCATGTTCACTTATTGTAGTGGTAAAAATTGTTACGTGTTGCGGCATGGAGAGCCGCACCACGAGATGTTTGAATGTTTGAAAGAGCCCTAACACAGTCCATGCAATAGGAGCTTGTGAGAGTGCTTATGATACACACGTAAAGACCTTTCCATTTGTAGATACCATGGGATTAATAATTTGAAACTTGGAAGGAAATAAAAAAAACCTGAAAACACAACATAAACAGAGCTCTGCTGTCTACGTGAGAACAGATGGGGCTCTGGAAACTAAAACAAAAACTAGTATTTATGAGGGAGAGAGTTTGTGTCTTCTCTTTGTGCTTTTATCTGAGAGCACACACTAAACTGATGCATGTCGCTCTCTCACTTTCTCTCTCTCTCGCCGATGTCTTAAAGAGGCAAGAGCTGGTGCTTTGCCTCTGAACAGCGCACTCCGTCTGTCTTTTTTTCTCTTTATTTGGCCCTGATACCTTACCAGTGCTACCTAAATGAAGTGCGGAGGTATTTGGACCCCTAAATAAACACGCCGCCAGGTGTGGCTCGTTCAGGCTGATTGTAAGTAATCCCAGTAAAAAATAATTAGTTTTGATTTTATAACTGAATATCTATTGGTGCGTGTGTTTGTTTGCATTGAAAAAAAGTAGCTTATTATTATCTTATTTTAAAGTAGATTATTAAATCCAGCACATAACTGTTCTCAACATTTTGAGTTCACTTTTGGTGCAGGTTAAACTGCAAGCAGATATGTAAGTACTGCCAAAAAAATTAAATTCTGTCCAGACAGTTTTGCGTGATGCTGTGAAAAAGATCTGGCTGGACAGACAGACAGACATACAGACAGAAACTTTTCTGAGACTGGTTTCTGGTCCTCCAGAGTGTGAAGCGTAAAGATATTGAAAGCGAATTATGACCAATGTACAGACAAAACCTTTATTTTATTTATATAGATTTCTATCAATTACAGTAAGTAACTGAGAGCCACACATATTTTATTATTTGGAGAAAACTAACATTACACATTTAGAATTGCACCAGTGAATAACCTGGTTTAAATGACAATTCCATGAAATTGACCAGATACTCAAAAAAAAGAAAAGAAAAAGCCCATAAAATTTTTTTAACTGCATTTATTCAGCCTTTTTTTTTTTTTTTTGTAGTATATCCAGGAAGCGCTAGCAATAATAAAAGAAATCACATATCTCATTATACAGTATCTTGTATTTTTGTGAGTGTTAGTAGTGACTGCTCTATGTCCCATTATCTTCAGGTTTCACTTATGTTTGTTTTAGAGTTCCGTAGTCTCCAGTAGTTTATAATTATCAAATAACAATTGTAATTTTTTAGAGTGAAGATTTTGTGGAGGACACTCATATTACATCAGTCCTAACGAAAAGCTGTTTTAAATTAAAAAATGTAATAAAAAAAAAAAAAATTCTTTTAAGTTGCTGTTTAACAAAGTAAATCTGGTAGCACTTGCTACTGTATGTTCAAGCTGACTGTATTAGAAAAGAGATTTATTTAACATTTTTTAAAGTAGACATCACCTCAATTGTATCCATCCCTTACTTAGCTTATTTTCCCCCCCTCTGATGTCTGGCTGATAAGGGATTTATAATCCACTTCTTTGTTTAAATAGATGTTTTTCATTTGGGATTGGTGAGGGAGCAAGTTCTGCACTCATTACAGGATTGGCTGAGAATGGCTCTGGCCACGCCCAATTCATCACAGGAACGGAACGCATGCAGGCCAAAGTAAGTGTTGTTCTCAAACAGCAGCAAAGACATAAAATAATTCATAAATTGACACTATTAGTCATATTATAGAAATTCAATGCTGTAATACAAATTCCTGTTATTTTTGTTTATTAGTCACAATTTATCACTTTATTTATGTGGTGATTCATTTACAATATCCTCATCAGATCATTATGACGGTCCTGCATCTCAGAATTTGCTATTGGTGAATAGGGGAGGTTTACCAAGAAATACGATATTTCTACATTCATTTTTACTTAATGAAAGTTCTTTGTATTTATTTCCCAATGCTAGGTAATGCAGTCTCTTCGCTATGCTTTACAACCAGCAGTAACTGATATCACTGAGGATTGGACTGGTTTGTCCTTCACCCGTCTGAGCTCCCCGATTAAAACCATTTTCCATGGGCAAAGAGCACTGATTTATGCCCAGTTAAAAGGAGAGGTGAGTTTAACCCAAAACATTTTTATTCTGTTAAAGTTGATTTTCCATGCTCCATTTAGTCTGTAAATTTTCAAATATTTGCGCATAATTTCATAAATGGAAAAGGTCAAACACTTGACTGCATCTACTCATAATCACCAGCCTCTGTCTATGTTTATAGGATTGTAAAAAAACAGATGCTATGGGGAAAATAACAGTGCAGTACCGAATAGGAGATCTAGAGGTCTCAAACACTGTCCACTTCTCCATGAAGCCTTCAGAGGACAGCGGGTAACTGCTACAAGTACTTTGTAATATTTAAAGATTTATTTCTCTTTTTAACTTCTAGTATTCAATATATGCTACTATAATCTTATAGTGACACTCTGTGGTTGTTTAGGGTGCTATATGGAATCAGGTAGGAGTTTATGGAGGATTTGAGTCAATCGGTTGAAATGAAATGAGCAATATTTAGTTAAGACATGTGAATTTGTGGTATTTACTTAAATACATTGAACTCCATGACAACAACTGCAAACTAATAAACCATAAAACATAAGCACCTGATCAACATGGTCAACTAATTCCAACATGGCAAAATCACACTAATTTGAAAATTTGTTTAAAGTACGTAGTAAATGAGTAATTAGTTTAATTGTTACTCATTCAGCTGGTTGTGCGTGCGTGCGTGTGTGCATGTGTGCATGTGTGAAAAGACTGCCCATCCACAGGTTGGGTGGTCGCTCTCTGATCCGCTCGCTGGAAAGGGAAGAGCAGGATGATGGAGCTGATAAAGAGGCTCTGAAGGCCAGAGTAGTGGAACTGAGTAAACAGTCTGGAGTGAGCAGCTCACACACTGCCTTCATAGCTGTCAATAAGGGCAGTGGACAAGCTGTAAAAGGACCAGTGGTAACGAGGAGAGTTCCCATAAGTCAGTATTTTTTTTTTTTCTGTGTGTCAATTCACCTAACTAGAATTTATATTATCAATGTATATTTGCAGTACTATGATAAATAATAAGGGCAGCATTCACAGCTTTAGTGTCTTTTATGCATAAACATCTAAAACAGGACATATAGAAAACTCACATAATAAAAACTAACATGTTTTTATTTTTTATATATGTTTAGGGATAGACATTTTAAGTGAGTTTAGGTTCTTATAAAATGTGACATGAGTGTGTGACAAATGTTAAAATTGACATTTTTGTATTATTACCTTCTATTTCATTCATAAATTGTATGAAGATGTGAGTTGTTGGGCAAATATGATATGGTGCTTTGTATCATGTATACAGAATAATATGACCTGGAATTGAGAGTACATTTTTTCTTATTTTTAGTAAACAGGGCATGTCGCTTGAGGCACAGTAAGTAATATAACATGAGTTTATCACGAAATTATTGTGTAATATTATGTTGTATTTACTTCAAAAATTGCATTAAGACTTTAGTTGCATAGCCTGTCTATATATATATATATATATATATATATATATATATATATATATATATATATATATATATATATATAGTGTGTGTGTATATCATGTATATAATATGAGCTGGATTTGAGTGTACAAAAGCCTTATATTAATTTAGATTACTAATGCTTACTTATGAAATGTTGTCACCCTATGTATGTGTTTGATCACATTTATTACAACAAGTAATACGTTGATGTTGGCATGTCAGTGTTAGCTAAAAACGCTAATCAAGTTTATGATTCGTAATAGTTACAATGTTGAAAATGTAAAAATATATATATATATATATTCAAGCATCAAAATGCTAAAATGCTGATATAATGTTCTAATTGATTGCTAAAGTGTTATTTCAGTATGTGGTTGCTAGGCCATTTTTCACCGTGCCGTTATTCATTAAGCAAAAATGAAGCCAAAAAGAAAATAAAAACCTGCAGGCAATGTTAAGTTCCCCGTAAACCGATAGTTTGTAGGTCCACATTTAACATCAATAACTTGAAGTAATCATTTTCTGTATGACTTGATGAGTCTCTCGCATTGTTTTGGTCCATTCTTTTTTACAGAATTGCTTCAGTTCATTGAGGTTTTTGGGGCATTCAAATCATTGTCCTGTTGTCATCACTTGTTTGCTGCCATGCTTGACAGTGGGTATGAGGTGTTTCTGCTAAAATGCTGTCTGGTCTTCACCAACTATGTTGCTGGGCATTTAAGGCCAGACAGTTCACTTTGGTCTCATCTGTCCATAAGAAATTGTTCCAGGAGCCTTGTGGTTTGTTCAGATGCAGTTTTGCAAACCTGCTTCAATGTTCTTTTGAGACAGAATAGGTTATACCTGGCAACCCATTTAACTAAATCATACTTGTTCAGTCTTCTTCAAGAGCAAGAAAGTTTTTTGATATTACTTTTCTTAAAGCAGAACTTTACAGTTATGTTGTATACAATGGTAGAACAGATGCTGGATTGTTTTCCATTGATACTCAATCAGGGGTTATTGATGTGCTACAGTGATTTCATGATGCCATGATGGTGAAGGCCTATCAAGTGGTTAAGTGCTCGTCCCTATCATCCGGAGATTTCGACCTCGATTCTCGGGTGATGCTGTAACTTCTTGCAGCCGGAGGTCTAGAGAGAGCTGATTGGCCGAGCTCTCTCAGAAGGGAGGTGTTGGGAACTTTTTCAGAGACTAGGAGACGTTGGGATATCATTCAAGCAGAAGTTACTCTTTATTGAGAACTCGCCGAGCGTCGCTGTAGTCAAAGTCTTGACTAGAAACTCAGCTCTGGAGAGTTTATACTTTACAAGAGGGAGGGATACAATACAAAGAGGTGGAGACAATCTAAACAAAGCATAGTGTAGTACAGGAGTCGGCCTGGTAACGGAAGTTCCCCAGCAGTGGCTTTCAAATGCATAGGTGTTAATCTAATCAGCCTGACAGTATCACGCAAACCTTCACATTATCATAGAGACAAAGGCACAGCCTGGCCTTGAGATTAGCATTCACATTGACTGTGGGACCCTACCCAGCGGTCAGGAAGTACATAAAGACAAAAGGTTAATGTCTGACACCTGGGCTACCAGACTTGGATCTTCTTAGAATGTCACCATGTTTACCTTAAAATGTAAATCCCAATGTACATAACTTGTTTAGTTTATATACTATTACGTTGGAAGCTAGATTTAACATTTTATAAATTTGTAATCCTACAGAGGTATGAGAGGTACTTGGTGCTCCCACATTAATCACGGCTGTACAGCCAATCAGGGGCGTCTGTGGGCTCACGTAAGCCGAGGGAGAGGATAGCGCTCTCCTCTGAGTGTGTTACGCTGCCCCCAACGGTGCGTGAGCATGCAGTTTGAAAAGAAGATGCGATCGGCTGGCGTCATGTGGTTTGGAGGAAACATGTGATAGTCTTCGGCTCTTTCGACGGAGTGGTAGTAGTAGCCTTAATGTGGGAGCCCCCTAGTGACGGGGAGGAATTGGACATGACTAAATTAGGAAGAGAATCGGGAAAAATTGTTTAAAAAATAATAAGTTGATGGAAGTTTTGACATGAACCAAGATCATGTCCAGCTATACATCAAAAAAGTTTTTTTAAAGTAAAAATTGCAGCACTCACAGGTTCAGGATGTAGTTGAGTCACAGTCACTCTAGCTTCAGTATTGATCATTAGGTTTTGGGGGATTTTTGTTTGTTTGCTTGCTTGTTTGTTTGTTTGTTTTTACCAGCCCCCAAATGAGCATGTCTTTTTTGACATTCTGAAGATTTCTACTCAAGCTTTCCATGCCAATACACAACTTACAACACAGTCTTGCTCTAGGCAAATAAAATGGCGACTCGTAGGTGGAGCTGAGCCCCGATTCAGAGTAGTGTCTCCAAAAATCCCCACCTTTTTTTGGGTAACTGTCACTAATGGTAGACAGAACACAGAAGTTTAAAAGAAAAATTTGATTTTTTTTTACGCAACCTAACATCAAAGAATATGAGAGTTACAGTATTGTGTTTTGTGTTTGCATATACCACATACAGAGCCACAGAGAATCTGACATCCTTTTTTCTGTTTCATCTATTTTAGTGCTTATGCAGCGACAGACGATGAGCAGGCACCAATGTAAGTGACTGAAAAAAAATAATAAATAAATAAATATATATATATATTATGGCAAGCCGTTTAGGAAAATATTCATGAGAGAATTTAATGAAAACTCCATATATATTATATGTTATATATTGAATGAAACTCGATATATATTGAATGGATTCTGAATATAATGAATGAAAAGTCTGAATATATTGATTGACACATGACGTCATCGAAACACAGCGCCATCTTTAGGAAGAATGAGCGAGTCTGCAAGAAACTTGGTTGCTGCGATTCTGAGAAATGAAGAGATGGTCAACACGTTAGTGAGTGCGTGTACGGCCCAAAGTGGGGTGCCGTAAGCCGCACTCAATAACAGATTTCCACATTCTAATACGTTTAAATCCGCTTTAAACCCAGTTGTTATTACTTTTTCCTCCCTAATGTTTCACAACTGCGTTTGGTTTTCCCAGTTGATTTGCGTTGTATTTAAGCCCAGCGTTTTGTCGTGAACTAGGCTGTTACGGTCAGTTTCTTTGTGGCTTGCTCTAATTAATTTCGCCCTCTGTGAATGTTCTTGGCTACGAGCTCTTCACTCTCGCTACCAAACATCACTTTATACAACACTAGTGTAAGTACTTGGACGTGGAAAAGAGGAGGAAATGGACTTTGGGCCGTACACGCACTCACTAACGTGTTGACCATCTCTTCATTTCTCAGAATCGCAGCAACCAAGTTTCTCGCTCATTCTTCCTAAAGATGGCGCTGTGTTTCGATGGCATCATGTTTCAATCAATATATTCAGACTTTTCATTCAATATATTCAGAATCCATTCAATATATATCGAGTTTCATTCAATATATTCAGAATCCATACAATATATTCAGACTTTTCATTCAATATATATGGAGTTTTCATTCAATTCTCTCATGAATATTTTCCTAAACGGCTTGTCATAATATATATATATTTTTTTTTTATTTTTTTTTTATTATTTTTTTTAATACTATGCATATTCCTTTTGGGTTCGGATGGTGATTTTTATATTTTTGCAATTTTATTTGCAACCCCTGTATCTTCAAAAGATCTTAAGTACACAATCACAAGCTCACATGTACCTAGGAATTTGAAGAAACAACAGTGATTGAGAATTACAATATTCTGTTTCTAACTAATTTTAATATTACACAAAGATTACCCGACTACAGTGGAACCTCGGATTACGAGTAACGCGGTTTACGAGTGTTCCGCAAGACGAGCAAAGAGTTGTAATAAATTTTGCCTTGAAAAACGAGCGTTGTCTTGGTTTACGAGCACCGAGTATCATGTATCACGCATGTGCTTCTTGTTTTGAGACCGATCGTCACGTCAACACAACTGAGCCAACGGCTTTTCTCTCTCTGTGGGTAAGCATCTCTCCTGCTGGGTCTTAGTGCTATAATCAACATCCGTGCACGCGTGTACTGTTTACTATAACACTGTGACTACGTGTGTGTGTGTAAAACATTTTATTTTGTGTTCGGAAGCACGTGTGTACAGCGCGTGTACTGTTTCTTATAACACACATGTGTGCGCGCGAGTACAGCACAAGAAATTCTCAATACAGAGGTTAAAAATCTGATTTCTTCCTCATCGCGGTGTGTGTGTCTGTGTCTGTGCGCGAGCGTAATTTGACCTTATTTCTGAATGGGGATTCACACACACCGCCGGCACAAACACACACACATACACGTGCGAGAGACACACACTCCGAAGAAACTCAGCTCTGTCGCAAATCTTTTCGGAGATAAGGTGCTCGTTCATTTGCTTGTTTGTTTTACTTTACAGCAGTGATTCTGTTAGTTTGCGCTCACACGAGTGTCATTAGCGATGTTTATTGCTAATTTCAGAGTAAAAGGTGTAGCGGAAGAGAGACGTTGATTTATGACCGCTGTTTATGGAAGTGTAGTCCAGTGCGGGAGATGCATTGTGGGTAATGCAGTCCGGTGTGTGTGAACGCGAATGCTAGATGTAAGCTGGATATAGAGCCTGAGTTTTGTTCTTCAGTAGTTTTTTCAGTTGGATTTAACCCGAAAATTTGTACTATTGCCCGACAATGCAGAAAATAAAAGAACGGACATCGAGCAGTTTGTCCATCTCATCATTACACGAGCATGAATTAATGGGCTGTTACCCTGTCGCGAGCAACATTAAAATAAAGCGGAGAAGCTTTAATAATTTTGAAGAGAACAACAGTCTTTCTTAATGTGTGTTTAATTCTGACAAAAGGAGACATTTTTACTGTGTAAGATGAGAACGGGGAGACAGGAGGGGCTGAAAGCAAGAGTCTCCACTTACTCTAGCCTCACACACACACACACACACACACACACACAGCGCCTGCACTCACAAACGGGAAACACTTATCTGTCAAGATTTATTTTTTACTTTTTTTAAGGTAAAGTGCAGGTTAATTTGTTTTATTTTTACTTTATATTTTGTATTAATTATTATTAAAAAAATTTTTGGGGGGGCAGTAGAGCGAGTAATTTAAGTTTCCATTATTTCTTATGGGAAAATTTTTTTGGTTTACGAGTGTTTTGGAATACGAGCCCACTTCCAGAACAAATTATGCTCATAATCCGAGGTTCCACTGTAAATATAAAATGCATTTTTTAAATGATGATTTCATTTACTAAGGGAAAAAAATATCCAAACAAACCTGTCTGTGAAATAGTAATTGCCACTAAACCAGTGGTTCTCAAAGTGTGGGGCGTGCCCCACTAGTGGGGAATACAGACATGACAGGTGGGGCGCAATGAACGGGAGGAAATTAGTGGAAAATAACAGGAATTTATGCTTTTCTTTATTGATAATGAAGAGTGTACTCTCAAAACTAATCTAAACTAACTAATCACACACAAATAAATAGATCATTAATACAAGTAAATTTAAAATAACATCAGTTGTGGGCCGGGAGAAAAAGTGGAACCATAGTGCAACAATAACGGTTTAACGTCGGACAAACTTGAGCAGCGCTGCTCGAATCACAAACCTGCGCGAGGCCAGTTTTTTTTGCCTTAATACATGAAATCATCATTTAAAAAACACATTTTGTACCAACTATGATTTAGTAATTTGTCTGATAATCTGAATAATTTATGTGTGACAAACATGCAAAGAAATTACAAATCAGGAAGGGGCAAATAGTTTTTTAAAACATTGTAACTGTAGGAACATTTGGACTGTAAATAAAGTTTCTTTACTTCTTCAGTATTAAAAAATTGAGTTTGGTGTTTTTATTAATATATTACTAATATACCAATACTCAACTCACAACACAATCTTCAGTTCAGTTCAATTACATTTTTGCATACTAAATTGTAATTCAAGTTCCTGAATATTATATTAGGTACTTGGCGATTAATGTTGATATGATTATCGTTCATATCTCTAGGTCATATCTTAATATCTAAATGTCAAATTCAAAGCACTTACAGAATCTAACCTTTTTATTTCTGTCTCTTTAATCTTTCTATTTTTGTTAACCTTTCAGCATTTTGTCTAGCTACACCAATGTCTGCATCAATGACTTCATCAAACAGTCCTGGTAAGTTGTTGAAATATGCCTTATGTTGAAACTGTCTAGTACAGTAGGTTTTTTTATATTCAGATGTGGCACAACAAAAAGAGTAATTTATACTATGACATGATACATGGACTGATCAAGAAAACTGACTGTAATTGTGTAAATTGCAAATGACAAAATTATTCAAACCACTTTTAAGATGGAAAACTATCACGTGGTTCGGAAGAAACATGTGATAGTCTTCAGCCCCCCTGACTGAGTGGTAGTAGTAGCCTTAACTTGGACATGACTAAATTAGGGAGAGAATCTGGTTTAAAAAATAGTTAGTTGATGGAAGTTTTGACATGAACCAAGATCATGTCCAGCTATACATCAAAACTGGTTCTGCAGTACCCGAGGACCTTACGTACTTTATTTTAATAAACCTTTTTATTTTAGTTTTACTTATTATTAAGATGTTTGTGTTTTATAACTTTGTATACAGTGGTACCTCGGTGTACGAATTTAATCTGTTCTTAAGGCGAAATTTCATATTGCGAGACGCATTTTTCCAAGGGGAATAATGCAAATGCAGATAATCCGCCACCCAAAATATTACCAATATTATACCAACACTATAATTATATTTTTGCATATAAAAAAATCTAAACATTTAGAAAAGACATGTAACTGAAGAAAACTATAAAATAAACAGACATTAAACCTCGGTTAACTTTTATAATTCCTTTTTTCATTTGCTGCTTTAAAAACAAAACTGAAAGTTGCTCCCTTTTCATTTGATGCACTTCTTGATAACATGTAGTGCAGCCAAAGCCTCACACACTGGAAGACTTGGAGGCACGGGTTCAGGAGGTTCTCAGCAATATCCCAAATGACTGTGTATTTAATCCCGGCCATTTAAGGAAACTGATTGATGCCACCAATGCCTATGTTGAAATGTAAAGATTTGCTCTCATTTCCCATGTAATAATATGGACTTTATCACCAATTTTCAACCCATCCTGTAGTTGTAAATAGTCATATTTTGTGCACTGCGGTGCATGTTGTGTATAATACACATTTCGGTTTGGTATATTGAGTGCTGTTTGTGTGTCTTTCGTGTTCTTGGGTTTTGCAGCATACAAGATAAAAGTACCGTGTAGGGCTGCAAATAACGATTATTTTAATAATCGTTAAATTTCTCGATTATTTTTCGATTAATTGATAAATCAGATATTAAAAAAAACAAGAAAAGCATTAAATTTCAACCCTTTGTTCAAAAACAGAACTAAAATCTTTAGAAAGTGCACAAACATGTTGCACCTTGAGCTGTTATAATAATAATAAAATAAAAATAGACTAACACAAAAAAAACATAGACATGTACGCTTTACATCTGCCAAATATACAGTATACAGTGTAACCATGGATTATGAGCATAATTTGTTCCAGAACTGGGCTCGAATTCCAAAACACTCATAAATCAAATAAAAAATTTAAAAATACTAATGGAATCACTGCTGTAAAAACAAAACAAATTAACCTGCACTTTACCTTTGAAAAGAATCGTGACAAAGCAGTGTTTCTGTGTGGAGCAGAGAAAAAGTGTGTGTGTGTGTGTGTGTGTGTGTGTGTCTGTAAAGGTGAAAGTAGGAGAGGTCTGTGTGTGTGTGTGTGTGGCATGGTGTCCAATGACACACACGCATACAGAAAAAAAAAAGTTTTACGCGCACATACACATGGTCACAGTGTTATAGTAAACAGTACACGCGTGCACAGATGTTGATTATAGCAGTAAGGGACGCAGACCCAGCAGGGGAGACGATTACCTGATTACCTACTTCTCCGCCTCTGCCATGTATCTTTCCTCTACCTCCGGTCGTTTTTTTTTTTGTTTTGTTTTTTTTTGCTCCGCCCTGTCAATGAGACGCTGAACTCTGCTAGCATCAGTGCGCGAGACAGAGTGTGTTCACGATTTTTGGAGAATCTAACCTTTTTATTTCTCTCTTTAATCAAAAACAAGTTTACCTAATTTTGGATGTCCTTCCCATAAGTTACATTTAGAAATGTTACACAATCTTTCTTACGATCTAAAAGCTTTTAAATTTTTTAAGCTATTGAACATTGTAATAATTATGTTCCCTATTTTTTCAAATGTGAAGACTTGACAAGTCAAATGTGAAGACAAGTAGGAAGTTTGTTTACCAACAATGCAAAGCATTGACACCCATCAATGCCATCCTTAAATATTAAAACAGGGTGTAGGAGTGGAGGGATGTCATGTTACTCTACAGTTTATAAATAAAAATTTTGTGAAAATATTTTCAACTACGTTAACAGTAAACATCAAATGCTTTTATTCACATTTTAAGCTACTTCAATAATTAGATTTTTGCCAGTAAAGTATTGTGCTTAGTTGTACTGTATGTGTATACCATGGATAAAACATCAATAATCCAACATCCTGTTTTTGTTTACACAGAGGTGTTCCTGGGGTCATGTAGAGGTAATTGTATTCTTTGTAAATTACTGCACAATATACTTAATGTGGTAAACATGAGCACAAATATATACTTTGATTTGATCTTTTCTGTATTTTGTATACCATACTGTTTTTCGAAACATGTACAGTGGAACCATGGCTTACGAGCATAATTCATTCTGGAAGCGGGCTCGTGTTTCAAAACACTCGTAAACCAAAATGATTTTTCCCATAAGAAATAATGGAAGCTCAAATTATTTGTTCAACAGCCCCAAAAAGTAAATACATAAAAATAATTAACACAAAATATAAAGTAAAAATAAAACAAATTAACCTGCACTTTACCTTTATAAAAAAGTTAAAATAAATTCGTTTGCGTGCGTGCGTGTGCGCGCACACAACGGAAACACTGTTTAATCGGAAAAGTAAACAAGAAATCTCTCTAATGACACTTGATTGAGCGACACACTAACGGAATCACTGCTACTGTATGTAATAAAAATAAAACAAATTAACTTGCACTTTTTACGTTTGAAAAGAATCGCGAAAGTAGGAGGGGTCTGTGTGTGTCTGTGTGTGTGTGTGGCACGGTGTCCAATGACACGGGCGCACACAGAGAGAGAAAATGGATCTTTAACCTCTCTAATGAGACCTTTGCTTTACACGCATGCTGTACACACACACATACAGACACAAAATAAAAGATGTTTCACATACAAACGTGGTCACAGTGTTATAGTAAACAGTACACGTGTGCACGGATATTGATTATGCCAGTAAGAAACATGCACCAAGACCCAGCAGGGGAGACGATTACCCATAATTCCGCAGCACAAGAGAGAGAAAAACCAATTGCTCAGTTGTGATCATGTGACGCTCAGCATCAAAACAAGTAGCGCATACATGATACTCGGTACTCGTAAACCAAGACTTGTTTGTTTTCCAAGTCAAAAACCCACCATGTTACTCGCAATCCGAGGTTCCACTGTACTTTATACAGTCAGGTTTATAAATAACAATATTTTTGGGCACTTTGCCTCTGTACACCACTACATAGAATTTGAAATGAAAGCAGCATTTGGCTTAATCTCAGCAGATAGAATAGGCCTACTGTATACACTTCAGAATTCATCAGCCTACTTTTGTCAGTAGTCAGGTCATTAATAAACACCAGGCTGGGTTGACACTGCCTCCACCATGTTTGAAAGAGGATGTGGTTTGCTTTGGATCATGAGCTGATCTTTTCATTCTCCATACTTTTCTCTTCCCATCATTCTGGTACAAGGCAATCTTGGTTTCATCAGTTCAAAGTATCTTATTTCAAACTGGGAAGGCTTTTTAGTTGTTTTCTACCAGTGAGATTTGGCCTTTCTGTTCTCGAGCATTACTAGTTGTTTGCACCTTTTTGTGAAGCTTCTATATTTACTTAATAAAGCCATCTTTTAACTGTAGACTTTGACAATAGCATGCCTCCTCTCGAGAGGTCTTGATTTTTCTAGTTGTTGTGAAAGGGTTCATCTTCACTATGGGCAAAATTCTACAGTCATCCACTTGTCTTCTATCCGTCTTCCAGTCTATTTGCTGTTGCTGAGCTCGCCAGTTAATTGATTATTATAAAGAATAATAAAATTGTTATAATCCAAATTGTTATATTCGCCACTCCCAATATTTTTATCTCCCTAATGAGCTTCTTCTTATTTCAGCCTAATAATGGCCTTCATCTGAATCTTCTGATCATTTACCCTCATGTTGAAAGATCAGGTGAACAGCTACCAAATGCAAATGTAACACTCAGCACCACCTTCAGGCCTTTTATTTGCTTGATTAGTTATGGAGTAATAAGAGAACAGGCCACACCTTGTCATGCAGCTGCTCACTAGCCATTTGTTCCACTATATGCTTTAGTACATCCTTAAAAATAAAGAATACATTGGAAAAATCGGTGATACCAGAAGGCCTTGAAGGCCAACTAAAGTGGTTGATCGCAGTGTACATTCCTTGGTAAAGCAAATCTTCTTTACAATATCTAGGCAATTCAAGAACGACTGGAGTAGGTAGACAGATCAAGAGACACCTTCATTAATATAAATGCAAATGGTTTGTCAAGATGCAAACGGCAAAAGGCACCTTGAGTTGTCTTGTAGAAACAGAAATAACAGATTAGTTTTTCCTAAAACCTGTCCTAAAAAAAGTCCTTGTAGTCTCCCCAGTCCTTAATACAAAAATAAGTTGTAATTTATGAAATTGAAATTCAAGAATATAGAGAAGTAAAGGGTGGTGGCTGTGTTATGAGTATGGAAGGTTGACAATGGAACTGGGTCACTGATGTTACTACTGATGTTATTTGTAGCGGGATGAATTGTGAAGTGTACAGTATAAAGCTATACTTTCTCAGATTGAGACGAATTTTTGCAAACTGATGCATAATGACCCCCAAAACATATCATCTGAGCCAAAACAAATTACGCATAATTTTTACTTTGTGTAGGAAAATAATAAGGCAGAAAGACCCACAAACTAAAGCTAACTGCAAGGGTTTCATTTTTTGCATCCAGATATAAAAAAATAATCCTAATATTTGAGAATATCTAAATACAGTACTGGCGGCACGGTGGTGTAGTGGTTAGCACTGTCGCCTTGCACCTCCAGGGTCTGGGTTCGATTCCCCGGCCAGGCTCAATTCCTGTCTCTGTGTGCATGGAGTTTGCATGTTCTCCCCGTGCTTGGTGGGTTTCCTCCGGGTACTCCGGTTTCCTCCCACAGTCCAAAGATATGCAGGTTAGGCTAATTGGCGTTCCTAAATTGCCCGTAGTGTGTGATTGGGTGTATGTGTGTGTGCCCTGCGATGGATTGGCACCCTGTCCAGGGTGTACCCCGCCTAGTGCCCGAAGTCTCCTGGGATAGGCTCCAGGTCCCCCGCGACCCTGAACACAGGATTAAGCGGTATAGAAAATGAATGAATGAATGAATAAATACAGTACACGTTACCCCTTGAATTTAAAATTGTCATAACATTTTTACATAGGTAATAGGTAAAGACATACAATAAGTTGTGTATCAGGTTATTTATTTGCTAGCTAGCGTGGTGGCAGATGGAGGTAAAAAATGCTGCTGGAAATTTTTTTTCATCTTTGTTACAAAAACAGAAATAATCCATTAAGTGTGACTTGCACTTAGAAACAAACTTTTCCACTAATTTAACCACTCAAGGACATATGGCATATCTATAACACATAGAAAGTCTAACTTTTGTGTTTCTCTGTACTAAATTAAAATAGTTGCATCAAAACGGATGAAGTTACAGGGGTGTGATTCAAGTAAGTTATTGAAATTTTTTTTGTAACTGAATAGAAGTCTGATATTAATCTCATTTTATTTTAATAAAATTGTTATCTCAACAAACAAAGAAATTCCAATACAAATAAGTGTCTCAGGTCCATGGGTCAATGCTTAGGTGGTGCAATGTCCTCTTTGGGGCAGGTAAGACAAATGGTGCTGAGTAGGTGGTGCAAAGCAGACAGCAGAGCGTGTGCGAGAGTGGTAGGCCATCTGCTTCCTTCTTGGCTGTTACAGTATGATGATCTTTACATCTACTTGATTGGATCACGACATTGTCCAAGCACGCAGCAGCATAACATTGGTGGTTACGAAGAACGATGTCTATCAGTTGCTGGAAAGTAGCTGCGGCACCACGGAGACTGAATGACAGGACCCGGGACTGCCCTGATTAGTGTCGAAGGAATTTATTTATTTAATTTTTTGGAGTTCTGGTTTTAGTGCAGCTTGCCAGTAACCTTTGGTTAAGTCAAGGGTGGAGATGAACCGGGCCTTTCCAAGTCGGTCCATGTAATTGTCTACACATGGAAGCGGATATGCATCGAAAGTGGAGATGGCATTCAGTTGACGGCAGTCATTACAGAGCCTGACCACCTTGTCAGGCTTAAGTACTATGGGGCTTGTTGACTCATCTATGATGTTGCCATGTCACACCATGCTGCCCACCTCAGCATTCATGGCACGTTGGCGGGCTTCAAGGAGCTCAATACGGGTGCTGGCGAACTTGATGACATGGCGCACGAGATGAGTGAGCCCCAGTTTGGTGGGGAACATGTCCATGAACTGATCCACGAGTTCTCTCAAATCTTGGTTCTGTGTAGGCATCAGATCCCCACTTAGATTAAGCCGTGGCTCTGTTCTACAGCAGAGCTGGTGTGCGTGTTATAGGTTCAAACCACCATTTTAAAAGATGGTATAGCTCCATGCATTTGCGCTTACCCGGCTGTTGCAGTCTGTGGTTCACTGACCCAACTCGTTTCCACAATGGTGAAGGGTCCTTGCCAACGGGACAGGAACTTACATTTGGTGCTGAGGAGGAGCAGTGATCACACACTGGGACCCCTGTGGCTTACCAGATGGTTGTAGGTGGGTTTCTGCTCTCCTTGCGCTTTTTGCCATAGAAATGTATTACTATGAATTGTGCTGTTGGACAATTAATAATACTTACATTGCTTTCCAATTTTTGTACATATTCAATAACTGACTGGAATGGTGAGGGCTGATCCTCCAAGGCTTCTTAAGCTACTGTATGTCGAGCAGACTGCGCGGCCAGTGGCCGAAGAGCAGTTCGAATAGGGTGCAACCAGTGCAGGCCTGCGACATTTCGCAAACAGGACATGGGGAATCATCTGGTCCTAATTCCGGTCGCTTTCTTCCACTCTCCTCAGCATCTGCTTCAAGGTCTGAATAAACTGCTTCACAAGTCCATTAGTCTATCACATTACACATTGAATGGTATATACATGAATGGTATACACCTTAATTGGTTAGGATCTGTTTTGGAAGTCCCACCTGTGAACAGTTGCAAGAGCTCAATTCTGGGCAGTGCAGACAGAAGTTGTGTACCTACGCTTGAAGCCCCAATTAGTGGAATCGGTCTTTGATCTTTTTTAATGGTGTTATTGATTCTAAGGTAGCGGCTGAACGGTATAGAATGAGCCGGATGGGACCATCAAAAGATCTACATCAGTGCCTCTGTAAATAGTATAATAGTACAAAAAAAGTGTCTTTTACCAGAAAGTATGAGCCTGGCATGTGCTGCAAGGTTGCTCCAACTTCTTCCTCCAACTTAGATAACTGATCTAAGCTATTTTTAAGGCTTGGATCTTTGAGCTTCAGCTAGGCAAAACTACCATCTTTTTCACCTGCTAAGGTATAGAGAGAAGTGGGTAAGATCATCAGCCTCACCTTCAGTTTCAGCGTCGCCACCATCAGAAGGTGGTTGCAATAACCACGCTGGCTGCGTCCCCGCTGCTTTTCTCCATTGCAGCCGGTGGCCATTGCACTTTCTCCAGACACGCCATGGGTCAGGGAGGGGCTCATTACAGTACGTGTTGCAGCCAGGAAAGTTACCAAAAAAAGAGTGGTCAAAGTGGTTGAGTTCCACTTCTGTTGTTGAAGCCCATCCAGCTCAAGCTTTGATTTATTGTCTTTTCTAAAATGCTTTTCTGCTCATCATCAGTTGTAAAGAGTGCTTATTTCAGTTACTATAGACTTCTTGTCAGCTCAAACCAGTCTCAAGGCTGCTCAAAGGATTTTTTTTACACTCTTGAGCTGCTGTCACATGATTAACTAATTACAGACCTGCATAAATGTGCAGGTGAGCATGTCCCTATTAAAGTGGATGGTGAGTGTATGTCCTGTTTGTGTGTGCGGGAGGTGTTAATAATCTTCTATATTTGTTTTATTTCTACGTACTAGTAAGCTATGTTTCTGTGTGTTTTTGCATAACTATACTGATGTCTCTTTAGAAACTACTGAGGCTCCAAAGGACCCACTGTTGCAGCTAGTTTCTCTCCAGAAGGCTTCAGGTTGCTGGGAAATGGAGCCTGCACTTGCTGAAGTATTTGGAAAGACAGAAAAAGAGCTGATTGAGCAGATTCCAGTACAGGTTAATACACAATAAATATGTTTGTGTGTCTGAAAATTTACCCTTCAAACTTATATGCATATTATTATTTTTATTATTGTTGTTGCTATTAGTAGTAGTAGTAGAAGGAGTAATAATTAATACTAGAATTTTCTTCCACTTAAGACTTAATTTGTCTTCTTAGCCCTAATACAGGGTGATTCTCTCAAAAGAGGCCCCGAATATTCTGTAATAACTCTTGCTAGAATGAAACAATCTGAAGGAAACAATGTGCACCTCAGTATATAGAGCCTCGAACGCGCTGGGATGTCCCTGAGTCAGACCGATAAGGTATCAGGACAGTGGTGTACAGTAATGAACAGCACGTCCTCATACTGTAGACATATTGGGTCACTGATGTCAGAGTGAATTTAGGAAGAGACATGGTGTTTCTGATATACCTTTATAGAGTGTTATTCAGAGGATGGTACAGAAGCTGGAAACAATGGGATTGATCCCTTCTCAATTAGTGATGTGCAACTTTGTCTGCAGCAGTCACCTACGAAATCTTAGAGATGCCTCGGACAGGAGACTGCGAGGTCTTATTTAACATGTCAGAGAGCTGAAAAAAGGGCAAAATTGCATGCGCATTGTGCCACCGTTGTCCATGAGCTCAAAGCAAGTGATATGAAAAAAAAAAAGCGTCAGATACTGTCACTGGTCCTGGCATTTGTGAGGGACAACAATATTCTTGACGATATCCTTGCTGATCAATTTTGAAACATGGAGTGAATGACCCTGCACTTTGTTTAACATTTCCTAGTTAAATGTTGACCCATAAAACCTGCAGCGTATTCTAGATTGAGCTATTTTAGAACGCCTTGGTGGAATGTGCCACTTAATTATAAGAATGGTACATAGATCTTTGTATTTATGCAGGTTTCCTACTACAGTATATTTGGTTTTGTATGCAGGTGAAGCCAGATTTCTGGGCTACACTTCTGGCTCTGATTTGGTTACATGGCTTTAAGATTGATGCACAAGTTGAGTGGCATTTTTTGGCATTGAAAGCAGTGGCATGGATCCGCACTCAAAAAGGTAACCTCCCAAAATTTGGAAAATCAATGAAACATGGCTGACTTTGTACTGCTTGAAATGTTGATTAATCCATTTTCTGATTGAAAAGCATTCATCTTACTGTGATGATGATGATGATGATGATGACGACAACGATGTTGAGTGTTGTTTGTGTGTGTTTGTTTCAGTGGACAACCAATCAGAGTGTGTACGAATAGGTAACGCTGTACTGGGCTGTCAAGTTAAAGAAGACACCCTCAGGATCTGAAGACTTTTTTCTCTTATAGCATCAAAAATGCCTTGGCATCATTTTTCAAATGATTTCAAAGATACTTACTTTCGTTAGCATGCTGTTACTGTGGATCTAATGTTATACTGATTGATTATCTTATAGGGATAAAGTAAGCAATTATATCAGCCCTAGTTTTTAATAGCAAAAAATTTGAAATTAAAATGTATTGCTTGTACTATTGTTTGTTTGTGGAATTTATTATTATATTATTATTATTATTATTATTATTATATTATTATTATTATAGTCATATATTATGTGGTGTTGGCCCCATTATCCAACAAGGACCGTGGGTTACGTTGTTTGCCCAGAATCACATGTATAAATGGTATTACGTTTACAAACACTTTTATCAGAAAAATAAACAAGAAATCTCTCTAATGAGAGAAACATTATAACGGAACCACTGCTGTAAAGTAAAAATAAAACAAAATTAACCTGCACTTTACCTTTAAGAAAGTATCGCGATAGAGCACGGTTTCTGTGAAGACCGGAGAGAAAGAGTGTGTGGGGGCGTCTGGGTGTGTCTGTGATTACTCACAATCCGAGGTTTCACTGTATTGGATGACAATGATACGTTACTCTATACATCACCACATTGAATTTGCTCAACATACACATACCAATCATAAGTCAAAGTATTTCTAAATTTGTCTGAATTATAAAAGCAGAAGTTATTGTACTAAATGAACAGTTGATTTGGAGTCGAAAGAGCTCTTATATTGCTGAGGTGAACCAAATTATCTGGCTCTCTGAAAAGAGCTGGCATTCTCATCAAAACTCAAGATGTTTTAATTCAAGGTGTTTGACAAAAATGTGCATTATGCATTAAGGAATTACAGCCATTCTCTCTCTGTCTCTCTGAAAGACACTCTCTCTCACACACACACACCATTTTTTGGTGGCTCATAAATAATGGAACAAATGGCTAACAAGCAGTTGCATGGCCAGGTGTGATCAGTTACCAAGTTCTGATTGTTACATTTGGATTTGGTAGCTGGTCACGCAAACTCTCAACATAAGGACAGTTTGGAACATTCTTACAGCAACAGCAAAAGGCCTGGAAGACCACGGAAGACAACTAAAGTGGAGGGGTAGGGAGAAAGAAAGGAATAGTTCATGGATACCAAAGCATACCACATCATCTGTCAAACATGGTGAAGGCAGAGTTATAGCATAAGTGTGTATGACTGTCACTGGAACCGGGTTACTGGTGTTTATTGATGACTTGAATCTAGCAAGATGAATTATGATGTCTATAGACCTATAGTCTCTGCTCAGATTTAGCTACTGTAAATGCTGCAAAACTGTCACTTCATATTGCAGATGGATCCAGATAATCCAAAACATATGTCAAAAGCTACCTGAGAGTTTTTCAAATAAATTGGAAATTCTTTACTGGCCAAGTTGGTCACTTGCTCTTAACCCAAAAGGTAGTTTAAGTTAAGCCGTTATTCGTCATATACATGTTACTGCACAGTGAAATTCTTTCTTCTTTCTTCTTCCCCTTCAACTGGGGTTAGAGTGCAGGGTCAGCTGGTATATGGTGCTTCTGGACTGGAGATAGGGTTAAGTGCCTTGCTCAAGGGCCCAGTAGCAACAACTTGAAGCTGAGGCTTGAAATACTCACTTCAATTAGTAACTCTGAGCCTTAACACAGAGCTTCTACTGCCAAGAGAGCATGCTTTTCATTTAATGAAGACAAGAATAAAGGCAGAAAGACCCACAAACAGGCAGCAACTAAAGACAGCTACAGTAAAGACCTGGCAAAGCATCTTAACAAAAAAAAAAAAAAACAGCATTTGACCATGTCAATGGATTTCAGACTTTAAATATACACATGCAAGGCCCATCAAGGCATATCCCATATCTCACTATTTCCAGCAAAGCCATCCTGGACAGATTTATCATGATGGCAAGTAGATCCCCCCTGGTTTCCTGTAGGAGCTTGGCCATGTACTTAGCATGGCTTAGTACTGTAAGTCATATGGATGAGACCCCCCTCACACGCAGGATACAACCTTTTTCACCCTTTCAACCTTTCTTTAATCTGTACAGTTTACTTACTGTGTGTAGTTTTTTGTATACACAAAATTTATTTTATGTCTGTACTTTGAGAGCCACAAACAGACAGAATATTTGTCTTTACATATTACACGCTAGTGATGAACAAATTGTTCTTTTTGATTGAGTATTTAACGTGACTCAGAAGAACGAATAGTCTCAGAGAGTGATTCGCTCATTTTCTACTGGGCATGCATGCGTAAATCATCGCAAAACTTCCGTAGGTTATGTCCAAGAATTGAGTAGTTACCTCTCGAGTCTTGGTCCATCTCTTGGGTGTTCTGTTCCAAATCTTTCATCCTTTTGTCATGTTACTCTCGTGGACGTTAATAGCTTAAAAGAACGAACGATTCGGACCAGATGATATGAGAGGTGAGCTGCTCATTCTCTTTATCATAATATGTCCTTAGCTGCATTGTAATATTTTGATTACTGGCTATAAACTATTGCCAAAATGTGTGTATGTAGACGTGTTTGGGTCTGTTTATCGAAAAAAATTTTTTACATTTTATTTTATTTCTGATCAAAAGAACGAAATGAAGTAAATGATTTAAAAAGATTTGTTCATTCTGATGAACGAGATTCACAGAACCGAGTCACTAAAATGTTCCGAACTTTCCATCACTACGCTGGTGGCATCTGGTGGCCAAAAGGATGAAGTGCAACACGGTTCTTCAGCTCGTTCACGGGATTGTGTGGCAACAAGCAGTTTCAGCCCCTATCGGTCACGTGTTCATGGCAGAACGAATCAGGCACCGATACAGTGAGTTCCGGTAATCTGAGGAGTTTTATGGACTTGCATAAAGTGTTTTTCCCCCCGAATCTTGTCAGTAAGTCTGTTTGTTGTGACGCACCAGTTTTAGCAACATGTCTGGAACTGCATTGATTTACGATGAGGAAATGACTCGATACAAGTTGCTCTGGGATGAGTAAGTCTGAGATCTACTAGTAGTTTTGCAAAATGCTGTTTTAGAGTTGTTTGTAAGACCATTTTTGTCTGTTGTTTGCAGCCCAGTCTGTAAGGTTGAGGTACCCGAGCGCTTAACAGTCAGTTATGAGGCACTGAAGGACAAAGGTTTGGAGCAGAGGTGTGTGTGTGTTCCCACTCGCCAAGCAACTGATGAGGAAATCCTGCTGCTTCACAGGTGGTCTATTCTGCTCTTCCACTGTGTGTGAATTGTGAATAATAATAAATTATTATTATTATTATTATTATTATTCGGCCTTCAAAATAAACAGAACACAGTTATGAGAGTAAAACCTCCCTGTATATCAGCCCTATATAGTGTGTGATGTGTGCAGGTTGTGCGGTACACCCGGGTGGCGATGACTTTTTGTAGGTCTTAAAATGCTCAAATACCTCACTGGTTGCAAGAGGCAATGGCCCCAGGTGCTTGGCCCCGCTCATGGTTGCTTGCAGCTATATTTATTCTTATTATTATTATTAATAAGAGTCTCCTTATCATACTACAGTGTGCTTGAGGTTGTCTGTAAATGTTTCTGTAAATCAGTTTTACACCTTCATTCACAAAAAAGAAAAGAGAAATTAATCCCAGGTTTGACTTAAACGCTCCTCATACTACTACTAATAATAATAATAGATGTCATGGGCTAATAATATTTGCATACCCAGTTAACCTTGATATTTATTTGCATTTCAACACTTCGCTAGAAAAAAAAAAGGTTATTAAAAACACTTTAGCCCAGGAAACCATGTAAACATACATACTTTTTCTGATAGGGCTTGTCCTGACCTTCTGTGTGGTTTATCTGAGGAAATGACATGCTAAATTACATGCTTTTTCTTTCTTTCCTCTTTGTCTTGCTTACTTAGCAAAGATTGATGCCTCTAGAACCTTTTTAGTAGGTGTGACTTTCCCATTTCTATTGTCTTTTAATACACTCTGAGCACCCTCAAAGATTGAATCCAAAGGTCACTGTTAAGCATTTGGATATTAAAGTTACACATTAAATCCTGTTGTATAATTGACATGTGCAAATCCTGCACACCATTCACCAAATTTGTAACAAGCTCATATTCTTATATTCTTTTTGTGTTTTGTGTGCTCTGCAGTAATGAGTATCTTGAAGCTGTGAAACAGACACCACAAATGAGCTTAGAGGACCTGTTGACTTTTACTCAGCAGTATGGAGACGTCTATTTTCACCCCGTAAGCCACAATGTTGCAGGACACAAGCACTGATAATTTTTTTTCTTTACATATCTACAGATGATTAGGTTAATAGCTCGTTTAGAGAACCTTTTCATGATATGCTAATTTTTTGAGATAGGGATTTTGGGTTTTCATGAGCTGTATGCCACAATCAATATTAAAACAATAAAAGGCTTGAACTACTTCAGTTGTGTGGAATGAATCTAAAATATATGAAAGTCTAATGTTTATCAGCACATTACAGAAATTAATTAACTTTATCACAATATACAGAAGGATCTGTATAATTTGCCTGGTTGCATCATGTTTCTGAACCTTATCATACCTGTAGAATATCTATCACTGTGCTACACTGGCAGTCGGTGCTGCGCTGCAGCTGGTGGACAGCGTTATGACGGGGAAAGTGAGGAATGGAATGGCTCTTGTAAGGTAAATTGCAAGGCTGGAGTCTGTGCATTAAAGTTATGTAGTGAATATGCTTAATTTGTAAATATTTAAAATTGCACTAATTAAAAGTAAATATTTTTGCTTAAATTTTTTCATCTCTTTTCAATACTCTCCTTTGTGTTCAGGCCTCCTGGTCATCACAGCCAGCGGAGTGAAGCCAATGGTTTTTGTATTTTCAACAATGTTGCCATAGCCACCCTATATGCCAAGAAACACTATAACGTCAACAGGTATAGAGTTGAGTATGGGGTGAGAGATAAAATAGTGTTAGCAAATGCATCTTTTCTGTATCATGAAGTTTCCCCCCCCCCCCCCCCATATGTTCAGAGTGTTAATCGTGGATTGGGATGTTCACCATGGACAGGGAGTGCAGTACTTCTTTGAAGAGGATTCCAGGTGTGTGTGTGTGTGTGTGTGTGTGTGTGTGTGTGTGTGTGTGTGTGTGTGTGTGTGTGTGTGTGTGTGTGTGTGTGTGTGTGTGTGTGTGTGTGTGTGTGTGTGTGTGTGTGTGTGTGTGTGTGTGTGTGAAATCAGGGCATGAAGGTCAAACTAAATACTTTGTCCTATTCAATGCCTGCCTTTGTGTTTTACTTTCTGTTTCCCAGTGTCCTGTATTTCTCATGGCATCGCTATGAGCACCAGCAGTTCTGGCCCAACCTTGCTGAGTCTGACTTTGACAGTGTGGGGAAGGGCAAAGGAGCTGGGTTTAACGTCAACCTGCCCTGGAATAAGGTACTGGTGCAAAAAATAGTTTTTGAAAAAAACATTTTATTTTAGCAAGAGTGAGAGGTGAATACAGTTTTATTCTAAATATTTTCTTGGTCATGGTTTTATTTCACAAAAAAATTTACACAATTAATGAACTTTCATCCAATGCTAAAACAGTTTTAAGTATCAGTATATTGTGCATTTTACAGTGCACAATTCAGTCCAGATTTTTTTTAGCATATCTGTCACACTTAAATGATTGAGATCATCAAATACATTTTAGTATTATGCAAAGATAACCTGAGTAAATGCAAAATACAGATTTTAAAAGATTTTCCTTTTTTTTAAGGCAAAAAAAAATCTGTGTGCGCGGCATGAACGCAGAGGAAGCGAGCTGGCGGTTCAAATAACAGTCTTTATTTGAATTTAAACAGAACATAAAGACTAATCCCAACACAAAATTAACTACAACAAAAGCTAGACGCCTGACTGAAGTTCAGCCAGGCTATTTATCACCTGACCGAGGTGCAAACTGGGAACTGAAGTAAACACAAAACTACAACTCAAAAACAAACGTAAACGGGCGTTTGGCGCCCTCTAGGGGTTAACCCTCACAGTCCTAACCTACCTGTCCTTATGTGAAAAAGTAATTGCCCCCTAAACCTAGGAACTGGTTGTGCCACCTTTGGCGGCATTAATTGCAATCAAATATGTTCAATAACTGGCAATGAGTTTTCACATCACTGTGGAGGTATTTTGGCACACTTTTTTTTTTGCAGAATTATTTTAATTCAGCCACATTGGAGGGTTTTTGAGGATGAACAAACTCTTTAAGGATCTCTTTCTGGACTTTGACTTTTGACACTCTAAAATCTTTTTGTTTTCTTGAGCCATTCAGAGGTGGACTTGCTGGTGCGTTACGGATCAAAGTCCCTGCTGAATAACCCAATTTATAAGTGATGTATTGTCTGTGTTGTCTTTACTTTTTGACCAGTACATTTATTTTTTTAATTTCTTGTATTCTCTGCTTTATTTGTAGGTGGGAATGAGCAATAGTGACTACCTCTCAGCTTTTTTCCATGTCCTCTTGCCCATTGCATACGAGGTAATTCTAGGGTTTTGTAAAATCTCGAGGCTTGAAAATGTAAGTGCTTGTATATGCGGAAGTTCTAATGTCATCTCATCTAATTCTAATCTTACTCTTTTTTTTTTTTTTCTCTCTTTTTTTTTTTCCAGTTTGATCCTGAGCTGGTGTTTGTCTGTGCAGGGTTCGATTCTGCTATAGGGGATGTAGAGGTTAATTATATCCAACTCATTATATTTCAGTGATGTGATATGTTTTTGCTTTGTGCTTTATCTAGGTTTATAAAATAACTTTCCAGGTGTTTTTATTACTTTGTAGCATTGCTTTGAATTGTTTGCAACCTGGGTGAACAGAAAAATGTTCAAAGCTTTACTGCTGACATTATACATAATTTGATTATGTATAGGTGTTGGGTATTATTTATTTTTTTAATTTATCAGGGTTGAAATCAATACAAAATTTGCTACATTAATGATAGAGCTATGAATGTGCATAACTAAGCATACAGTATCTGTTAATTTAAACAATAGTAATAAAAACGAATTATATATGTTCTCCGAAATACAATGGCTCTAAAATATATTTAAAGTATATTTTAAAATATTCAACCAAAAAAATTTTTATGAACAAAATAAAAAATCCCCAATATAATGGTAGCATTCACAACAGTGGGACATCCATGTGCTTTAAACTTTTACTTAAGGTTTTAATAATCCTACCTGTAAGGTGTGCTCTAAATTATTCACACATTGGCAAGCAGCACAGCCTCCTGTGTGGTTTGAGTAATTTATTTGCTAAGTTTGTTTAGAATTAAGAATGTAATTAAAAATTAGGAATCCAAGTCAATAAAAAATATATATACATTTAATTCTGATATTTATAAAATCATGAGATTTAAAGAATCACAATACAAATTGGTATCATCAAAACATCACATTAGGTGGCCCCTGGTGATTCCCATCCCAATACTTTACTTCTATTTAATATGTGGGTCCACAAGGATAATTCACGGGTCAACAGCTGAAAAAAAAAATGTTGACAACCACTATGCAGAGGTAAACATGTTAAACTTCTGGTGAAAATTCCAGCTGTGTATTTTTCATTCTTGTTTTTTTTTTCAGGGTCTTATGTGTGGTTCTCCAGAAATTTTTGGCCACCTAACACATCTGTTGATGTCTCTGGCTGGGGGCAGGTTGTGTGTTGTCTTAGAGGCATGTACACTGATGTAAACCAAAATAAAAGCTTGTGTTTGTGTTTTATTTAGTAGTCTGTAGTAATGTACAGTAGTAATTCCTTGTCCGTTTCTCTGTCCCAGGGCGGATATAACTTGACGTCTCTTGCTCAGTCAGTTTGCCAAACTGTACAAACTCTGCTTGGAGATCCTACCCCAGTCCTGAGTGATATTGGTACCCCATGTCATAGGTGGGTTTTGCTGCAGAAATGTAGCTAATCATCAAATAGATTTCTACTTCTGTAAAGGGTACAAGAAGTACTACATTTACATTACATTTACATTTCGGCATTTGGCAGACGCTCTTAACCCTCAACTGCTCAGTTGTGTAATGAGATAAAAATTTAAGTCGGTCTGGATAAGGGCCTTGCTCAAGGGCCCAACAGTGGCAACTCGGTGGTTGTGGGGTTTGAACCTGGGATCTTCCGAACCATAGTCCAATGCCTAAACCACTGAGCTACCCCTGGCCCCCCAAGAGGAGGCGAGTTAATTATTTGCAAATGTATATTAAAAATAGAGGGGAAAATGTTACTTGTTTAAAATAATTCAGTTTAAACATGTCTAATAGCATGTGCCTGGAAATACTTGCATGTTCTTTACTGCAATTAAGTATCTTATCACTCTACAGTGCTCTGGAGTCTGTTCATAATGTTCGAGCTGCTCACAAGAACTACTGGTGCTGTCTTAAACACATGGGTATATCATTTTATATTTTAAACAATAGTTTGTGTCAAATTGATAGTGAAATATTAATTGTAATTGTGAATGAATGTAGGATCATTCAGTACATGTCAACAAGTAGCCAGTCATGCTGCAGGTGAATAGCATAATGTGAACATCACACATGAGCATGACCAAAAAGTGGTTATTAGTGACTTTAAATATGAGATGTGGTTTAAATACCTGATGTAAAGAATTAAAGCAGGTCCTTCCCATTCATAATGTCATTTTAATAAAGTGGCCCAGACAATATATGTCCCATTGCACACAAAAAAAAGCGATTCAACTGAGATGACAGATGATCTGATAGATTAGTTTGAAAGTTTTAGGTGCATCAGGCTCAAGCAGAACAACTTTTTATTGTTTCCTTTCTATACAATCTTTTATTGCAAATGATACCAGTGTCATTCTAGATACTGTATACAAGCAAAAACATGCAAATAAAATGTTTAATATGATTTGTAGTCTGCCCTTTGTATGAGCCAAGCACCAAGCGCTGCAAAGTAGATAAGAAGGATGAACAGCAGAACGAAGTGGCACCCGAATATCTATCCTGGCCTGAACCCCTACCCAGAGATGCACCTCCCGTGCACACGGCTGCACTGATCTCTAAAGAGCTGGGGGACGTTCTCCCTGAGGCTTGTCAGTTCCTGGGTGAAATACCACCTAAGTGTTTTGAGGAGGCAGAGAAAATCAGGTAATTTATAGAAAATTGATTTAGGGAGTAATAATTACATAATAATTACAGTGCACATACTGTAGACCTGCTGACCAGTAACAAGTCAGAGTACTGTATACTACTGTAGTAAGAACTGAACAATGGAGCAAATGAAGATTACCTGGTCTTATAACCTACAGTATATCATGTTGTCTTATTGGAAATATGGAGTAACTGCACAGTAAAATTTAAATGTTAAAATTGTGTTTTGGATTGTTAAAGATGTGTGAAGTGGCTCTTGTGCATGGTCTGTAATTCCCTTTTTTTTTTTTCGTTCTTTGTCATTTATTTTTTACTGAGCTTGACCGTGTTTTCTGCTAACAGGACTAAACATTTTCATGATATGACTGATGAGAAGTCCTTACAGTGCATCAAGGATGTTGTTTCACTTTTGGAGAAAATCAAGAACAGTGAGGTATAATGCATATAATCATTTCTGTATGTGCAAACCAGGGTTATAAAAAAAGATAAATTGTAATATAATTATATATAATAATAATAATATAATTAAAATATATCCTTTAATTATCATGGGATGAATCAAGTCATGAAGGCTCAGTGATCCATAGTTTTGATTAAGAAAGTAAATGTTACACTAATGGATACTTTAATAGTTATACTCCATTAATTATTGCTTTTATTTTGTCGAACAGAGATTATTCCTTGTTTAAAACTACCTAGAAGTAGCAGGTCTCGCTGCAGAAAAATGTGATGCTAATGTATGTCAGTAAAAACGGACAGTTCTAACAATTTTTAATGGTCAGGTGCGGAATGGCATGATTGGAGTGCCTGATGCGTTTTTGTTTCTGAAGTGTGCTGTGGAGCATGCCATAAACTCGCTGTCAGAGCGGTATAAACTTTATTCTCATACTTCTTTCTTTTTTTAAAATGCTATAATGTTTCTACTAATAGGACAATATGCAGATCTTCAATCTTTTTATATTTTAGGAGAAACTGACAGTAGAAAGGCTTTATAATGCTTTATTTCCTAATTGTCAGGGTTTTGGTGTTGTTCGTGGGGGATGGTGATGTTCCAGTGGACACTACGCATGGGTAGGATTTGTTTTCATGATCTCCTCCTGGATATACAGAGCAACTTTGATCTAAGTAATTAAACTTTAACACTGGAATTTTTTTTTTTTTTTTTTTTTTTACTTTTACAGGAGAGTGCTTTTGGTGCAGATCTGCACAAAAGAGCCTGAACAAGTGAAGTCTCTGTATCATGTGCCTGTGTGTCTTAACAGGGTATGTGTTATTAAACTATTATAAACCATCAATGATCATTTAAGAATTTTGCCTGCTAAGCCCCATAAACACCAGGCTGTGATACCTTCCTGTGGTGACCAGCATTGACCCTTTTCAGCAATTTGAGCCAAGTTGGCTTTTCTGTGGGATCGCGCTCGATGGGTTAGCCTTTGCTAGCCAGAGGCATAAATGAGACTTGAGTGCCCATGGTACTGTCATTGTTTTACTCATATACAGGTCCTTCTCAAAAAATTAGCATAGTGTGATAAAGTTAATTATTTTCTGTAATGTACTGATAAACATTAGACTTTCATATATTTTAGATTCATTACACACAACTGAAGTAGTTCAAGCCTTTTATTGTTTTAATATTGATGATTGTGGCATACAGCTCATGAAAACCCAAAATCCCTATCTCAAAAAATTTGCATATAATGAAAAAATGGGTAAGACTGCCGACCTGACTGCTGTCCAGAAGGCCATCATTGACACCCTCAAGCAAGAGGGTAAGACACAGAAAGAAGTTTCTGAACGAATAGGCTGTTCCCAGAGTGCTGTATCAAGGCACCTCAGTGGGAAGTCTGTGGGAAGGAAAAAGTGTGGCAGAAAACCCTGCACAACGAGAAGAGGTGACCGGGCCCTGAGGAAGATTGTGGAGAAGGACCGATTCCAGACCTTGGGGGACCTGCGGAAGCAGTGGACTGAGTCTGGAGTAGAAACATCCAGAGCCACCGTGTACAGGCGTGTGCAGGAAATGGGCTACAGGTTGCAAATTTTGCATGTCATTCGGAAATCAAGGTGCCAGAGTCTGGAGGAAGACTGGGGAGAGGGAAATGCCAAAATGCCTGAAGTCCAGTGTCAAGTACCCACATTCAGTGATGGTCTGGGGTGCCATGTCAGCTGCTGGTGTTGGTCCACTGTGTTATCAAGGGCAGGGTCAATGCAGCTAGCTATCAGGAGATGTTGGAGCACTTCATGCTTCCATCTGCTGAAAAGCTTTATGGAGATGAAGATTTCATTTTTCAGCACGACCTGGCACCTGCTCACAGTGCCAAAACCACTGGTAAATGGTTTACTGACCATGGTATTACTGTGCTCAATTGGCCTGCCAACTCTCCTGACCTGAACCCCGTAGAGAATCTGTGGGATATTGTGAAGAGAAAGTTGAGAGACACAAGAATCTGCAAAAGGATTCCCGACCAAGTATTGAGTGCAGAACTGAACATAATTATTTGAAGGTTGACCTTTTTTTTGTATTAAAAACACTTTTCTTTTATTGGTCGGATGAAATATGCAAATTTTTTGAGATAGGGATTTTGGGTTTTCATGAGCTGTATGCCACAATCATCAATATTAAAACAATAAAAGGCTTGAACTACTTCAGTTGTGTGTAATGAATCTAAAATATATGAAAGTCTAATGTTTATCAGTACATACAAAATAATGAACTTTATGCAATATGCAAATTTTTTGAGAAGGACATGTATAAACAAGTCACCTGGTGGTGGTTTTAATGTTGTGGCTGGTGCTTTTGTATGCATTTGCTTTTTCTTATTGTGCTTGTCCGTTTATTTTTATTTCTTGTATACTTTTGTCAATTTCTAAACTTTGTGGCTATTTGCTCAGCTGCAGGCCAGACATTGTATAATGAAGACCTAATGGCACTATAGCACATATCATGGTATAATCTCTTCTTTTGCTTCCCCCAGGGTGTGTTCTTTAGCTCGAGTATCATGCTCGCAGTGTTGAATCTGCTCCTGCCCCTGGCATATGAGTTTAATCCAAGCCTGGTGCTGCAGGTTGTGGCAGAGGGCAGTAGTGGTATGGAGGTGCATGTGTGGGCTCAGATCACCAGCCTCCTGCAGGGGGTAGCACAGGGCAGAACTCTAGCACTGCTTAAGGTATGTTGCACTAAGGCATGTGCACAGTTCCCTTTTTGAAATAGACATATACACATCATATTAATATTGACTAAATAGTCACATTTATACAGTATCTCACTACACTCGGATATGTTGTTAAATTTACTTACTATAAATCATGTGTGTATGTTACAATGATTATTAAATAAAATGCTGCATATTTCATAACTAGTCCCAGTCTGATATGACTGATGCATCTATTCGACTGATACTGGCAAAAAAAATAGTGGAGCAGATATTGGAGACAAATGAAACACATTTAAATGTAAAAATGTCTAGCACAATTGCCCTTTTTTTTTTTTTTTTTAATTTATTTACATCTGTTACAGGATCAAACTGGATGTGTTTCATTTGTCTCCTATTATTTGTATTTCTTGTATACTTTTGTCAATTTCTAAACTTTGTGGCTACATGTTCAGCTGCAGGCCAGACATTGCATAATGAAGACATAATGGCACTATAGCACATATCATGGTATAACAGTCATTACATGTAAAAAGACATGAATGCACTTTTTGTTGGATTTGTATATTTTTAGTTAATTTAATGTAATTATATTTGTGCATTTTAAAAATCAGGACTGTGACGGAGCCATGCTGAAGGCTATAGGAGCCTCTCTCTCTGGGGCTCCCCCTGCATCTCTCGGGCCTCTCGGCCCTCCTCTGGCTGAGAATGTGGAGGCTATAGAGACACAAAGGCAGAGACTGCAGAAGCAGTGGGGTTTACTGTCGAACACTGGTGAGTTCATTTAACTCAGACTGTAGCTATGTTGAACTCTTGTTCAGGAAGTGTTTACTTGAAGGTGATTATACTTCTCTGACAATGGTCCTTGCTTTAGATTAAAATTATCCTTTATATTTCTATTTATGTGCTCATTCTTATTTCTCGTAGAACTTATTTACATGAAATTGCATGGCACACAATGAGTAAGTTAAGTAAAGCTAAACGTGTTGAATGGTTCCTAGTTAATCTAAATGTGTATACGCTCAGTTTCAGAAAATACAACAGAAGATCAAGGATAGCTGAAGACTCCTCCTGCTGACACCAGTATAATTTAAGTAAAGGATAAATGTTACCCAATTTCTGATGTGATTAAATTGGATTTAAATGTGACATCAATGTTCTGTTGCAATGTTATAAAAACACATTTACCTGTGTAGATTTGACAGACATGTGTTCTGTGTGCGTGAAAGTCATTCTACACAGTATCCATGATCCTCTCCTCACTTGTCTTACACCAGACACAAATCTTTTGATAAAGTGCAGGTTAATTCTTTTTATTTTTGCTTTATATTTTGCATCAATTATTTTTAAATAAATATTTTTTCTTCGCTCTTCCGGAACTAATCACGCTCGCAATCCAAAGTTTAACTGTAGTGTGTGTGTTTTTTTTTTTTTTTTTTTTTTTTTTTTTTAAAGCATGTTATAAATACTGGTCAGTGGGACATTGAGTTCAAAGGAGATAATATCAACATGAGGGTTTAAGATTACTGGTTTGCAGTACTAATACAGACATCATACTTTTTTTTTTTTTTTTTTTTTTTTTTTTTTAATATTAAACTATACACTGCAAGTAAAACATTAAGCTGCCTTTGGTAAAAAAGAAAAAAAGAATTCTTATAATTATTTTGTGAAAACTGAATGACTTAAAAATGATTTAAATGATTTTTTTTGTCTTTATTAATGTAAAAATTTCAGTAAAAAATCAGTTGCCATTTTTTATTGACAGTTTTATTATTTTGTGGAAACTTGAAACATGCCTTTCAAAAAAGTAAGTGATTTTAAATGATTTCATATATATTGTAAACCATTGTTTATAAACTTTCTATATAAAAATGTTTGATTCTACTGCAGTTTTTATTGTTGTTTTTGGAAAAGATGATTATTTTACAATAGTAATAAATACTGTGTAAATAAATCATTTATACATGAAAGAGTGTGGTAGATGTTATACTGTATATAGATCACTGGATCTGTAAATGGGATTGTGAATTAAAATTGCCTATAAATGTAATATACGAAATTAGCAGGAAGACCTGTTGTGTGGGAAACATTTCAGCTATCAGTTGTAAATTTCAATTTACCTGTGCTTTCAATCCATATGTAACAAAGATGCTGTCTCCCACATAGTGTCTTCCTAAACCAGAGCGGTGCAAAAACTCTCAATGGCTCTATTCTGAACCAATCAATAACTACAAATTTTCCATTTCTTCCCACTGACATGCAGACTACTTAAGGTACTGTATGTAAAGCAACAAGCAATTGTTGGTGCCATTTATTAGCAAATTGTAATGGTAAATTGCTAAAAATTATTTTTAATTTATTTTAAAAGTAGGTTTTAGGTGTCTTGAACAATCCTAAAGGTTCTAAAATTGTCTGATCTGCCCTAATGTTAAATCTGTCTTAGACAGACAGAGATGGTGATGATGGTCTCAATCATACTGTTATGCTTTTACATGTGACATCACAATTTCTGTCCTCCATGGTCTCTGCCACCTCTGGATGATGAAAGGAACCTTACTGTACTTATCAGACACTAGTGCCAAAATCCATATTCAAACACAGTCGTGCAACTACTATCAGCAAGAAAACATATCTGATAACATTGTCATCTTAAACAACACTTTATGTCTTACACATCCTAGGTAATTATTTCTAAGTCTTTCTGAATTGCCTTTGAACTGTCCGTGTTGTGGTTTAACAAAATTGAAACTTCATAGTCACAACCATACAGTAAATGCTATGTTAATGGTGACAAGTACACCATCCCCACTGTAAAGCATGGTGGTGGATCTCTTATGTTTTGGGGCTGTATGAGCTCCAGTGGCACAGGGAAGTTGAGAAAGATAAGTGCAGCATGTTATCAGAAAATACTGACAGACAATTTGCATTCTACAGCACAAAAGATGCACATGGGACGCTCTTGGATCTTCCAAGATGATAGTGATCTAAAGCACAAGACCAAGTTGACTCTAATGGCTACAGCCGAAAAAGGTGATGGTTCTAGAGTGGGCATTACAGTCACCTGACTTCAATATCAATGAGACACTTTGGGGAGATTGCAAACCTTCAGTTCATCAAAGACATATGTACAAAAATTTACAGAATCTGGAGGCATTTTGCCAAGACGAATGGGCAGATACAGCACATGAGAGAATTACGCACCTCATGCACAAGTATTAAAAAATTTGGAATTGTATAGTTATCACAAATTGACATTTTAAAATGCAATTGTACAGTCATGAGCACATATTAAAAATTGTACACTCCATTTGTTGAATTTTGGAATGAACTAATATTTTACACGTTATCGTGAAGTGCGCGGGTTTTACCATATCTTCTCTTCCCGTAGGCAACAAAGCCTACTGTATATATTACTCAAGCTCGGCCAAATACACCTGTGAAAATTTTAATTAGTTGAGTAGTTTTTATGTGATGTTTGCACAGACAAACAGACTGACAAAAATTCCAAAAACCATTTCGATGTGTTCTATTACTCATCTTTAAAAAAAAAAAAAAATTCTTATCCTTTCTTCAATCATTTTCACATGATTGTCTATTTTTGAATAAGCCCACCACAGCATAATGCATATGAAAATAATTAACAGGAAAGCAGCTATTGATTTCTCATGTGTGACAAAGAACGGGGTGATCCAGTAGCTGATCAGTTAATCATCAGGGAATATTTGTATTGTTTTGGCTCTGAAATAACATAATTAGCAATAGAATAACCAAATGGCCTGATGTCAGATAACGGTACTTCCTCCATCCACAGTTGTGACTGACGTTGTGGAAGTCATGTGTCTGCAAAAGGTTAATAAACAACATGTGCAAAATACTATACGCTACGTGTTTCGGCCCTGTTGGCCCTCCATAGCTCAGACGGGTCACCGTATAACGAGTCCCCTTGACCATTCGTCCTAATGCAGGCCTCTTTCCGCCTGGCTATTGTCTGCGCCGCTGTAGTGCTTTCGCGTGGCACTTCTGCTACCACCGGGTGCGCTGAAGTGTACTTCTAACCGGATTGAAACACAGCCCTGGATGCGAAGGAAATCTCAGCAGTGTGAGAGGAGATGTCCGCTACTTCAGGCAGATCCGCGCCGAACTCGGGGAAGATGAAGAAGGACGAGTCTTTTCTGGGGAAGCTGGGAGGCTCACTGGCGCGCAAGAAGAAGGCGAAAGAAGGTATTTAAAATAAATAAAGAAAGAAATAAATAAAGATCGCTGTTACAGTATATGAGAGCTGAAGTGTGATGTGACGCGCAGAGCTGTAGAGTAGCGCTACTGTCCATGGTGCTGTTTTATTGACACCTTTTTCAGTGCGTGTGTGAGCACTACATGACATCAGTGGTCTTTATCTTGTAAATGTTGTTCATATAAAGAATCTAGGAGTGAGTTTAAAAGGGAATAATCACTGGTGTCCCGTGAAGTCACACTGCATGCTGGCACCGGCGCAGATGAAATGGACATCCTGTAAATAGCCACGTACTGTAGAGCATGTCAGGAATGCAGGGAGGTGAAGATAACACTACTTATTTTCCTACCTGCATTATTACTCTACAACTTCTGTTGTGGCATTACACTCATTGAAATACATTTTCACTTTAGTTTCACTCCCTTTAGTTTTATTCTTCATCAGTCACCTCATTGTTATGTGTGAACAGCTGCAATGTGTGTGTGTGTGTGTGTGTGTGTGTCCTTGTGTGGACTCACATGGATAGTGCTATCTGAATGTCAAGAAATGTCAGGCTTTTTAATTTTTTTTAGAAATCTAAATGTTTCTTAGATTACTGAGGTAAAGGTTAGGTTTAGGTGTACGCATTGCATTAATTACCCATGTTGTGTTATGTTAAGGGAAGATCCTCACAAGAATAGTAGGACGAACAAGGACAAACTTTTATGGGCTGTACTGCGTTGTTTCATTTATGCATGATTGCTAAACACTCTTAAGATAGAAGGACTCATTGCTAGCAAACCCAATTATGTTGAACAAAAGTTTTTTTTTTCTTTTCCTTTCTTCTAACCAGGATTACATTTTAATTAACCATGTCTTAGGACTGTTTGACAGCCGTGTTTCGACAGTTGTGTGTGTGAAACACTTCCTCTGTGGCTGGTTAATTTTAAAATGAGGAATATTGTATCCATTGTGTAGTCTATCAACAAATAAGTTGCTCAGGAAGTTATTCTGACGACAGAAACACAGCCATGTGAAGTGGCCGGGGCTGACTGTTGGGCTGAAATAGCGCAAAGACAGGTGGTCAGTTTGGTAATACTGGTGACATTCTGTTACGGACCTGACACGTGCATGGTGTGGGAACTAATCTTTGACCGCTTAAAACATTGTAAAATTATTTTATGAAGCTCAGTAGTTAATTGGACTACATGACATTTACATGACATGTCACCACTGACACCAGCAACATAAAGGAGCAGTACGTCACTTTATATTATTCCCCCCACTCTGTGTTAGATTTTTCATCTCAGCTTATAACTCTGTTGTGGACATTAATACTAAGAAACTGCGAAAGAATTGTTAAAGAATTGTTCAAGATACCTTTGGGACACACTATTTATCCTGAAAAAAAAAAAAACTTCCTATGGGATTTTCAAGGGTGTGGTACTTCTTGGGTGGATAACTTGCATGTGGTCAGTAGTGAAGAGGAAGCTGAATGAAAACAAAGATTCGATACATCTTCAGTGACTGTTCTTTCAGCTACTCTTGTTAAGTGGTCACCTCAGTGGACCACTAAATCCACATATACAACTTGACACGAGGTTTCCATCAGATGTCCTTCCTGATGCAATCCACTCTATCCAGGCTTGGGACTGGCACTTAGGACACCATGTGTCCAGTGGCTGGGTTTGGGAATGGGCAGGGTATTGAACCGAGCCCCCAATGTCCTAGATTGATTGGCAAGCCTCAGGCCCAAGGTCTTCAGAGATAAGCTCCAGGCCCCTGCGACCCTGTACGCAAGATAAAGCGTTATAGACCATGAGACCCTCTTATCTATTTGCCTGATATCATCATATTAATGCCGCTGTATAGATTTTTTTACGTTGACATTTGCTGCCTGAGTTTAAATTGATTTGATCGTAATTTGTAATATATGGCAAAAGGCTGTGGATGCCTGCTAGGCTGTGGATTTACTTTCTAAACATCTGGTTCCAGATTTTGTCCCTCTGCTTTGGTATCTTATAAACCTCCTATGTGGTTTTGAAGATTAGTTCATTTAGCCCCCAGAATAATTATGAGGTCAGGTCCTGATAAGAGGCATTTCATTTAATTCCAAAGGTGTCCAGTGGGATTGAGGTCAGGGATCTGTGCAGGACACTCGAGCTCCCAAGTTACAAAATATCTCTTCATGGAGCTCGCTTTGTGAACAGGGGCATGGGAAGAATTTTTAGCCTCTTATTTCTATGGATGGGAAAGTGTAATACAGTTACAACAGTTTGGAGGAAGGAACACACATGTGACATGTCATAATGAATCACAAAGGACGCAATGTTCAGACGTCCACGAACCTTAGGTCACATAGCATATCACCTAGAAAGACTACATCTTGTTGTTGTAGTTGTGGTTGTTTTACTATAGAATTGAGACCAAACTAAATTTTTCACACCTCCATACATTTCATGTTAATATACAGTTCCTGTATTGAGTTAATTAAGGTGCCAACTTAAATCCTCTCAAGGTTTCTTCCTATTACCATCTCAGGGAGTTTTTCCTTGCCACTGTCGCCCTCGGCTTGCTCACCAGGGACTATCTGACCATTTTGATTCATACACATTCACATTCCATACAAACTTAAATAATTCTTTTGATTGTATAAAGCTGTTTTGAGACAATGTCAATTGTTAAAAGCGCTATACAAATAAAATTGAATTGAAATTGAATTGAATTGAATAAGGTTATTATCATTGTCCTGCTGGAAGATGCATTTGTGACCAAGTTTCAACTTTCTTACTGTTGTTTTGAGTTGTCTGGATTTATAGATAATGTCATCTGAAGTATACCATCCCTTTTCCAGCAAACCTCTCCACAACATGATGCAGCATGATGCTTCACAGGTGGTGTTGTTAATGCCAGTTAATCACTTGCCATCCACTTCAGTCCACCTTTTTATGCTGGTCTTTAAGTTGAGGCTTTTTCTTGCACAGCATCCTTTCAGAGCATGCCCATGTAGAACTCTCTTAATGGTAGATGTGCACATTTTGGTATGGTGCTGGTACATATTTGGGCAGAAATTAACCTGTTGTATATCCATATTTCTCTCCATAGTCCACCCGAACTGCATTAATGTTCATTCAACTGAATACTTTAGTATCTGTTGCCTCACATTATTTCCAGTTCCAAAGTTTGTTGAGTGTGTTCATTACTATGAAACTTGGAGTCAAACGTTTCCCATATCCTGCTATGCTAATGAATATCTACTATCTCATCCTGTTATCTTCCCAGGAAGATAATTATTTGTTTTTGAGACATAACATTCAGTCAGTGTGCCATGCCTACCAATCATTTAAAAAAGAGCAACATGGACTAGGTTATTAATACCAAAATGTGTGAATACTGCAGTCAAGGTTGTGGTGATGCCAATGAGCTCCATAAAGAGAACGGCAAGTTCCAGAGCTACATTGACACCCTTTTACCTTTTAACATTTTTTTTATTGTTTACAACTGAAATTTACAAACTGAACAGTTTTGTCTTAGTATTTAAATTTGCATGGTTGTCTTTTATTTGCACATGGAGAACACTATAATACAGAGAAATTGTATTTTAAAATAAGATTGTCTGAATGTTTAAGTAGAAATATAGTTAAGGCCAATCAGTTCGGCAAACTTGGTTACCAAAAACTTGACCAGTCACCATTTACTGTATACAGTATGAACAGAAATTGAGCAGCAGACAAACAGAACGTCTACAGTTGTATTTCCTAATGCACAATTAGTTTTTCACAGATAAGCATGAAGGAACTGTGTGTCTGTGATCTGTCAATCCAAATGTTACTCACTGACAAGCATGAAATACAGTTGCATAAATGCAAGTCATTGCTTTCTACATACTCACAGTTACATTTTCCAGGGTGTGTTAACCATAGTGACACAGAAGAAAGGTTCTAAAAGTGAGTTGTGTATATTTTCATCTCTTAAAATGTTAAATATGATCCTTTGCATTTAATTATCAATTTCCTAATTGTAAAATTATGCTTAACTACTATTATTCGACAACACACAGGGGGCTCTGCTCATGTAGTTCTATCTTTCAGCCTGTGCCCTGTTGCTCATTTAGCAGTTATGAGTCAAATTTAACCAGCAATGCTCCAGAAATATCCAGGGCTAGATTTATGGTGACTCCTTGTGTGGCCAAGCTCAAATAACTTTTATTTTGTCTCACAGAACATGTGACATGTTACTATGGCTTGATTGTGAAGATCTTTTATATTACTAGCAGTTTAAATATAGCAGACTGCAACATATGGTATCTTAGTAGGTGAAAGAAATGGTATTTAATATTTCATATTATTATAACAAATAGTCTAAGACAATTTTTTAAAAGCTTGAAATTGTCTTATTTTGTTAGCAGATGTTCTTTTTTTTTTTTTTAATAGAAATAAAGGCAGACAGCACCTTGGTTTAGTGGTTAACACTGTCGCCTTGCACCTCCAGCGTCCTGTTTGTGCGTGTGTGGAGTTTATATGGTCTCGCTGTGTTTTGGTTTGGGTTTCCTCTTCGTACTCTGGGTCCTCCCACAGTCCAAAGAAATGCAGATTGCGCTAATTGGTGTTCCCAAATTGCCAGTAGTGGGTGTGTTATGTGTATGTGTGTCCTGTGATGGAATGGCACCCTGTCTAGGGTGTATCCTGTCTCGTATTGTAACTAAGTTTCCTGGAATAGGCTCCAGGCCCCACACAACACTATACACAACACTATATATATATTTATTGCATATACAGAAATTAAGGCTTGAAAAATACAAAATGGTCAGCTAGTAAGAATAAAACCATTTCAAGGTATTTTTAATTGCTAATATACTGTATCTACTTTCTCTGAGTGATGAAACTAAGCCTATGGGTTAAATCTGGCAAGAACCTGCTCTGGAGTCAGTACCTGAGTTGATTTTCTCTGTACAGGTTGCAGTGGTATTGATTTGTACTGGTTGTACTGTAAGTGGTGCGCTATGACAATGCAGTTAGATGCAGCCTGCTCAGCTGCACTTTGCTAATGGACTTGAACATGAAAATGGTTTCAGAAGATTAAGCCTGCATTGCTTTTAGGGATATGTGTGGCTCACCAGTAAGCATTTGCTGATTAATTTATGTATTAATTTAAATTAAAGACAGCAGGTACCGTAGCAAAACGAATGGAATTTTAAAATATAATGTAAACGTAATTGAAAACTCTGCTAAAATTGATGATGTTGATGATGATTTAAATGATGTTTATGTGCATGTTTTATTTTATTATTTGGAACTGGTATTGCATGTATACTCAAGGAAACCAAAGCCACAAAGCCACTTGTCTGATCGTCATGCTGCCTGTTTTCATGCACACACCAGCATATAAAAAAACTGATATTATAAGGAACTGCCAGTCTACCTGTGCTTTCGAGTCCTGTAGGATTCAGCCATGTTATGAGATTTTAGCTGTTTTTGTCCTCTCCCCTCCTCTCCTGTCGCCTAGTGAAACGGGAGCAGCAAAGTGTAGGGGGTTGTGCATGGACAGAAATAACGCCGCAAAAGCTGGATTCAATGCCATAGCCTTTCAAACAGCAGCCCACTAAATGTGTGTGTGTGGACACACACACACCCATGCACAACCCCTCACTCTCTTTCTCCTGTCATTATCGTAAGGGTACCTGCTGGATCCCGGACTGTATTTAACGATATGGCTGGGCTACTGTGTGGGACTAAGAAAAAAAAGCAAGGTAGTGTTGTGTTTAAGGGAATCAGTGGATGAAAATTATGTGTTTAGTTGTTTGAGTACATGACTGTGCTTCATAGTGAACACTTTTGTGTTATTATTCAGAATTTGTCTCTTTGCAAATGCATGTCGTGGAGCTTAATAGACTTCAGACCAAATGCCTGATATTTGTTTGCTTGTGCAGTCCATTAGTTCTACTGCATGGATAAATGCTGCTGCAGTCCCTGCTGTAAATTCTGAGATTTTACGATTATTTATACCCAGCAAGCCTGCTTTCTCTTTTATATCAGATTAGTTTGTGTTCAGAGCTGGAGGGTCCAGAGATTATCTAGCCAGTGTAGCTACTTTGCAAGGAAATAGCATAATTATGATAAATGCTTAGGCTGTAATTACAAAGGAAATGCCAGTTTGGTTCAACATAGAGAACATGCTCCCACTGCAAGCCTCTTGACTTTTGAAACAGGAAATATAGAAAGAAGTCACTTTTGTACATACTTTTTGTAGTTCATAACTTCAGGAAAGCTGAAAGATGAGAATACATTTTGTTTATTAGCTTTATGGCAACTTTAATATCGGTATCTCAGTCAAGGCTGTGGCTGTATTTTGGTGGCTAATAAATGTCTCTGATATGAATCTCTGCCTCCACCTACCCCCTTAGGATATAGTATAAAATATATATACTGTATATATATATATATATATATATATATATATATATATATATATATATATATATGAATAGGGATCTGGCAAACTGTAGTACCAAAGAGGAAGTGAGAGGACATTTCTGTCACTTTGAATAGCCATTAGTGACCTGCTACAAAAGGGGAAGGAGGGAAAAGGGGAAATTTGGATGATATGGGTGTAGGGAGTATTGTGTCTGTGGGTTATTTGACATCGCACAAATATAGCTGCTGTTCCAATGACACTTCGGCAGTACACTTTTTATATCAGAAAAATTGTCCACAAATACAGCTTCAGAAATCCCCTTATGTTGCTTTAATGTTGTGTTAACATGGTCTCTAATGTTTGTGCATCTTTAGTGAGTGACCTTCAGGAAGAGGGGAAGTATGCCATTAACGCTCCACTCCTCCCTGCCAGTTCTGACCTGCTCCCAGAGGACACGCTGCTAGGTAACGTTCTCCTCCCTCTTCATCAATTCAATCTGATTTACTGTCTTACTACCGAGAATGATTGAACACACAATAACTGCATCATGTTGATTCTCTGTTGTTCTTATAGCAAAAGCTTATTTTTGCTGATACTTAAAGCACTTTGTTTTCAGCATACCAATGAGGGGCTTTTAAGTCAACACCAGGATTTTTGAATAACATAACACGTTTATAAACTTCCTTTATTTCTTTAAATAATTCCCTGCTACAGTACATTAATGCACTTATCCCAGAGGTTCACTATTGCTAGAAAGTTTTCTCAGTATTCTGGATTGGACTGCCTGCTTCACGTCTAAAACATTGGCCTCCTAGGAACGCATTTGGCACAAAGTTGTGGAAATGGCTTGGAGTGAGGTCAGGACTGTTCGGGGGATGTAACAATAACTCCCAGCTGAATTCCAGTAATGTGCAAGTGGTGTTCATGAATTATTGTGTGCACAGTACACACAGACAAGTTATCCATTGATTTTCCACTCGCTGAATGTTCACAGGAATGACAGCAGTGGGCTCCGAGCCACCTCAGTGTCATTCTCAGACGAACAGCCTTTTTAAAAACTTTTTTCTCTATTCAAACGTTTTATTGCGGCTAAGAGTCTCATTACCATTCTGTGTAAATGTCAGCTAGTTTTGTTTTATTCATTCATTCATTCATTCATTCATTCATTTTCTATACCGCTTAATCCTGTGTTCAGGGTCGCAGGGGACCTGGCGCCTATCCCAGGAGACTTCGGGCACTAGGCGGGGTACACCCTGGACAGGGTGCCAATCCATCGCAGGGCACACACACATACACACACTCACACACCCAATCACACACTGCGGGCAATTTTTTAGGAACGCCAATTAGCCTAACCTGCATATCTTTGGACTGTGGGAGGAAACCGGAGTACCCGGAGGAAACCCACCAAGCACGGGGAGAACATGCAAACTCCATGCACACAGAGACGGGAAGTTTTGTTTTATTTCCTGAGAAATTTTATCACAAGGTTGTGTTGAATGCCCATTGTAGCACCCTTTGACTTGTTCTAGTGCATGACATTTTTAAGATGTAAAAGTGACTCTTTTTATGTCAGAAAGAAATATAAATTAACAATATAACTAACGATAACTAACAATAACTAACAATATAAAATATAGTTGCAAAGCAACAATGACTGGGCCTGGACCCACCAGAAAGACAGTATGCCCAGTGGATATAGGCATTTAAATGGAAACTACCAATACCATTATGACATAATTTTAGAATAGGGTTAAGTTCATATTAAGACCTTCAAAAAGCCCCGCGTTCTGGGGGAAAAGTATCAGGCTATGATGTCACTCAATCTTACTCAGGAAGCTATTAGTCACTTTTAAGCACAAGTTTAAAGCACTGCTGTACTGTTTGAGATATCAAAAATCTCTTTGCACTTTTGCCTCCTCAGTGTCTTCAGATCATATTGCCCGGTTTGGTGGTCCCCTTGGAGAAGGATATCAAATTCAATTGCGTGTGTTTTGCAAACAACCAAAAATAACTCACTTCCTGTTGAGTAGAGCCCATGACATGCACAGCGAAAGTTGTTCAACTCAATGAGATCTAAATTTGTACCGGGTTTTACACGTATGAATCCAAGTGTGTACGTCCTGCCCAGCTAAATCATGTGTGGCAGCAGATTTCATCCTGTGTGCTGATTTTCATGACTTTTTGACCTCCAAAAAAGCCCCGGATGCTGGAAAAATAAAATCCTTAGAAAAATTAAGAGGGGCTTTCATACACTATGATGTCATAGGGCTGCTGTTATGGTGCTTGGGCCCTAATGAGGTTGTGCATAACAGACAATAAAGGACAAGAGAGTAAATGCCATTTATTGTCCTCCATATGTAATCATTTCCAATTACTAATACATAAGAACGGCCTACTGATTTATATTTGCTGACATTGATCAAGTTCAATAGTTATCTGGTAGTAATAAACAAAAAGAGTGAAGAGACATTACAAGGTACACAACATTAGCGTTTGGGTCTGAGGAGGCTATTTTCCATAATGGTGATATTTGAAATCATGGGGAATTGAAATGCCAGTAGAAGAAGCAGTAAACAATGAATCAAGAACAAAGCATTTACTGTACATTGCCTAGTCTTCCTTATACTCTGAGTTAGTCTGATGGCTGTGATGCCATGTATGCAGATTTCTATCTTGAATTATAAAGAACTAAAACTTTATTGTTAGTTTTAACTTCACATCTCAACAAAACAAACTTTACTTTTGAAAGCAATTAAATGTCATATGGATATGAAGCAATTTCTCTTTGGTAATATTTTACCATTAATACCCACTGTTACTCAGAATTACATCTGAGTCACAGGAAAGTAGGAAGATTTGATACAGAACGTGTCCTTAAAGAGAAATAAAGTACTGACTCACTGACAAAACGTATTTTTGGTCTGGGTACATAAGCTGTCTACTGAATGAATGTGTGTGTATGTGTGTGTGTGTGTGTGTGGGTGTGTGTGTGTGTGTGTGTGTGTGTGTGTGAAATGTCTGGAAGTTTTGACCTTGTGTGGACAATTGGATGGTCCTCATAAGGATGTCAAATTGATAGGTTGTTTGTTTAATTGATTGCATTTTTTTGTCAATCAATCAACTATTTATTTATAAAGTAAACGTTCCAAAGCATTTATTTGTTAGTTTTATTGTTATGGTTCGTAAAGTGTTCATTATGCCTTGTTCTCTTCACAGAGGAGAATGCGGAGCGGATTATGTTAGATCCCACTTCTAGAGAGAATCCCAAATTTAAAGAGCTACAGAAGGTGTGTTTCTCAATCACTTTGCTTAATTGCTTTCATTTATAGCAACAAAACAAAGCTTAGCCAACCTAGACAACTATAGAGTGTTCAAGAACATGTGAACAGTTTGACAGCAAAACACAATAAACACTTTTTTAAAAACTAATTTTGGCTAATTATTATTCTCTGGCACACAATGTGTCTGTAACCAAACATTTCATTTGAAGACTGCTACAGTATACAAGCTTTGAACTCCATCCATTATCCATCAAAAGCAGACACGTTCTAATAAGCCAAGCGCACCGCTTCTTTCTATCATATCAATCAGAAATTAAACAACAAGCTGTGCAAAGTAGTTACCAAAATTGTCTTTGGAGAATGTTGAAGCCAAGAAAAAGACATTTACTTCCTGTTACCACCACTGCTGTCAACTCAGCACTAATGAAGTGCAAGTTTGCTTCGATTAATGTCCGTAATACGGTCTGTAGGTCTGCAGCCAAGTAAAACAAAAATTGGTAGAGTAGGCTAATGATGCTGCAAACTGAAGTTCTTGTATTTTTATAATATTTTTCATGATTTTTAACAATCTAGAAACCCTTATGACCAAAGAATTCTGGCGTATAATTTTGGAATTTGTGCCACAGTTTGCAATACTTCCTATTACATTTGTGGGAGGATTTTTTTTTCTCGAAAATACAAAAATGTTCTCATTTTGGGGTCAAACTGTTCATGTGGAGTTAAAGCAGTCTACCACATACTGGCTAAGTTGTACTGAGGCAGGGAGAAGCCCATTTAGTTTGGCAGTTCCATTTAGCCCAAGTTCCACAGGTTGGAATAAACAGAACTTACATTACATTTAGCAGACGCTCTTTTCCAGAGCGACTTACATTTTTATCTCATTACACATTTGTGCAGTTGAGGGCCTTGCTCAAGGGCCCAACAGTGGCAACTTGGTGGTTGTGGGGTTTGAACTTGGGACCTTCTGAACCGTAGTCCAATGACTTAACCACTGAGCTACCCCTGACCCTAAACCTGTATGCTCTTGCATTAAACCCAGGCTCTGATCGATTGGATCAATAATGAACTAGAGGAAGAGAGAATCATTGTTAAAGACCTAGAAGAGGATCTTTATGATGGACAGGTGCTGCAGAAGCTATTTGGTAAGAGTATTTGGTATTGAGAGCAAGTCTTTTAATAATTAAATGAAATATACTTTTAGACTTTTTTTATATCTGAATTTTAAAATAGATTTAATAATTTTAATTAAAATTTTCAGTACTGTAATTTATTCTGAGAACTGTGTGTGTGTGTGTGTGTGTGTGTGTGTGTGTGTGTGTGTGTGTGTGTGTGTGTGTGTGTGTGTGTGTGTGTGTGTGAAAAACAGAGAAGCTGTCAGGACATAAGCTGAACGTAGCAGAAGTGACCCAATCAGAGATCGGTCAGAAACAGAAGCTACAGACTGTACTGGAAGCAGTGAATGAGCTGCTCCGCCCTCAAGGCTGGACGATAGACTGGGGAGTTGATTGTGAGTACAACACTGCGAGGAGTGTGTGTTCATCTATATTCATCACCCCAAAATGTTCATCCAGATTACTAAAAGGCTAAATATTGTATTTTTTCAGCGATCCACTCAAAGAACCTGGTGGCCATCGTGTACCTGCTGGTGACCCTGGCTATGCACTTTCTGGCCCCAATCAGGCTCCCTGAGCATGTCTCTGTAAAGGTGGTGGTGGTTAAGGTGTGTAACCTTGTCTATAACATAGACATACTCGTTTAATTCATGTCACATGAATATAAATAGGAATGATCTCAATTTCTTTATCTTTCGCAGAAAAAGGAAGGCATCTTACACACATCACGTATAACCAAAGAACTCACAAGTACTACAGAGTAAGTAAAGTTTCTGACCAGCCCCTTAGTGCCCTCTAGTGGTCAGATGATGCTTCCAAGACAATATCTAACTTATGTTACCCTCTTCTTTTGCAGGATGATGATGGGAAGATTTGGTGAGTAGGAAATATGTTGGTAATCACAAGGCAGTAACCTGTATGAGTACACAGTATTGTCAAAAGTATGTGGACACCTGAGCATTACACCCAACAGTGACCATCCTGTTACAAATTTACTCTGCCTTGTCAGAATAACCTCCGCGCTTCTGGAAATGATTTCCTGATGTTAGTCTTTGAAAGTTTCAGCTGCAGTTAATCCCAAAGATGGTCAGTGGAGTTGGGGTCATGGATCTGTGCAAGTAATTTGAGTTCTTTTACTGTACCTCAACCCTCACACACTCATGGAGCACAAATTGTTCATACTGTACTTGTATTATACTGTTGGAAAAGGTTTGGGCTTTTAGTTCCACTGTACTGCCACCACATATAAAGGCACACTGTGCAATTGCGTGGTTCAAACTTTGTGAAGACATTTTGGGAATGAATCACATGATGTGATAATCAGGTGTCTACAAACTTTGGGCTTTATAGTGCATAAGAAATGGTTGCCAATAAATACAATATATGTAATTTTTTAATATACATGCTTATATTGTTTTATATTTATAGACAGGGATGCCTTTGACACCTTATTGGACCATGCACCTGACAAGCTCAATGTGGTCAAGACGGTAAAAAACCTTGTCTCAAAGGATTGTATTTATTCCCTGATATGTTATAAAGTCTTACTAGTAGTTAATCACTTTAACTTTACGATCTGCTCCAAGTTCAGCCATTACCGACTACCGTTACTGGACCTGTCTATGGTTTAAAACAAAACAAACCAAAATAAATAGCGATTGATGATGCTTTATTGTCTTTCTCAGTCTCTGATTACCTTCGTAAATAAACACTTGAATAAGCTGAATCTGGAAGTTACTGAGCTGGAGTCACAGGTGTGCCAAACTGACTTTCCCTTCTCTTCTATATTTCATTTATGTTGTGTACCTGTTAACATCGAAAGATTAATTTGTGCAAATCATAGGTGTGTGTACGTATTTATAGTTTGCAGATGGTGTGTATCTGGTGCTGCTGATGGGTCTATTGGAAGGTTATTTTGTCCCGCTGTATAACTTTTACCTCACACCAGAGAGCTTTGAACAGAAAGTGAGTGTAACGCTCCTCATTCTTCCATCTGCACTGACCATAAAACTGGTAATGAAACCTAATATATTTGTGTGTTGCATAGGTTCATAATGTAGCATTTGCCTTCGAATTGATGCAGGATGGAGGACTGAAGAAACCTAAAGCTCGACCAGAGGGTAATAAATAATGATGATTTTAGTGGAATAGAACATCAGAAAAAATATAAATTTTAATATAAATATAATTTGTATGAGTTGCACAGCAAATTAATATAGGTGAATGCTTATAGAGCACCTGAAATATGTAACATCTGACCTGTAGTGTTTGGTTTGTTCAGTAGATGGCGACAATTACCATATAACCATCCAGTTCTCTAGTAATTCTTCTGAACCTATTGGAAATTTATAGTTTGATTAATAAACCACAAGGTTGGTTTATTATCAAACTGTTGACATTGATCAAAGATTTATCAGGATGAGGATGTAAGTAAACTAAACTAGGGCTAGTTCAATGTTATAGGGTTAACAAGCTACTAAGATGTTAGAGATTCTCTCGCCAACTGTTTTATTAAATGAAGGCTCGTTGATTTATTAGTTTTATTATTATTATTATTATTATTATACTGTAACACAAAGAAACATAATACAGAAACAAAGAGTCACCTACTCAGAATAACATAAATAAGCAGCCTGTACTCCTCCAGTATGAACATATGGCCAGTGACAAGAGTTAAAACAGGAATGCAATGTATTACAGCACAATTCTCAGGTGCTTAATATGGAACAATAACTTCCAGACCATATCCCACCGTTTAAAAAAGAAGAAGCATTAGCTAGACAGTTTGTCAGGTTGAACCTGTGATGAACATTGTGGAAGTGAATGCAACTGTTTTACTGAGAGATTCTAATGTCTTTAATGGGTTAGGGGAAAATGCACTGTCTTGCATTTTGAATACCTGACTGCTCTAGAACTGCAACCAATTTACTCTAACACTGCATTTTGTTGTTATATGCCATATGTGTTTGTTGTAGATGTTGTGAATTTGAACCTGAAGGCTACTTTGAGAGTCCTGTATAACCTCTTCACCAACTACAAAGCTGCAGAATGATGGAGAAAAGAGAATTTCACTGTGCATCAATGCTTACCGTATTCCTCACTGATGCTATATGTCCACTGTTTCTATTTAAGAAGACTTATTTTTGCCCATTTTTTTATGCTCTGTTTTCGTTCAGAAAGCACTAAATGTAACTCAGATGCTATTATGCATAATTTATGCAAACTAGGCTCACTGCTCCTCACATGGTTAGATTAGATTAATAAATGATTGACTTTGGATGTTATGAACTGTGCACACAATTGATTATTTTAAATATAATATATATATATATAACTTATGTATTCTTACAATTATTAAAACATTTATGTACATGTTTTTGTCCTAGTCATTATTATTATTTAAACTACCTGTTTGTTTTAACAATTATTTGCTGGGTATATAAGCATACATTTAAGCTATAAATGAAATTTGAAAGGTAAAAGTCTGTCTTGATGTAAGTACAGAATAAGATCTGTGCTAATAAGTCTGGACACTCACTTTTTCCCCTAGCCATGATATAGCTATGCTATTCCAGCTTAGCATAGGAAGCTCCTGAATTTAGGCCTGTCCTGAACATGCAGAAAGAGATATTGAATTGGTGGTATAGCTGTATTTTTCAAGGTCACTTCAGAGAAACAATGCATCAAAGCCTTTTTCAACATTGTGTCTGATTCTTTTGGGGAAGATTAAAAAGATGGAAAACAAGCCTAAAAAACAGAGTTACAAATAACTTAAGAATCAGATAAGGAAACCCATGAGGACACCATAAGATTATGCTCAAGTATGAGGCTTAATTAATCTTTGTTTTATTGCCTTCATAACAGGGAGAAACGTGGGTTCCTCAAATGCTTTAAATGATGCTTTTGTCTGGAGAGCACTATCACAAATAGAGTCACAACAATCCTGCCGGGTTAAGTAAGGACAATTCAAAGGGCTGCTGAATGGCAGTATTTTGGACAGAGAAGATAGATGATTCAAGAGAGAGGTAAAAGAAGCCATCTACAGGGTTTGAACAATGAAACTGAAACGCCTGGTTTTAGACCACAATAACTGATTGTATGGTATAGGGCCTCCTTTTGCGGCCAATACAGCAACAATTCGTCTTGGGAATGACAGATACAAGTCCTGCACAGTGGCCAGAGGGATTTGGAGCCATTCTTCTTGGAGAATAGTGGCCAGGTCACTACGTGATGTTGGTGGAGGAAAACATTTCCTGTCTTGCTCCTCCAAAACACCCCAAAGTGGCTCAATAATATTTAGATCAGGTGACTGTGCAGGCCATGGGAGATGTTTAACTTCACTTTCATGTTCATCAAACCAGTCTTGCTGTGTGTCTTGGTGCAGTATCATCTTGATACATGGCACCGTCTTCAGGATACAATGTTTGAACCATTGGGTGCACATGGTCCTCCAGAATGGTTCGTTAGTCCTTGGCAGTGACGCGCCCATCTAGCACAAGTATTGGGCCTAGGGAATGCCATGATATTACCACTCAACTGTGCAACAGTCTGGGAGGTACACTTCTTTGCGGATTCTCAACACTATAACTTTTCCGGATGTGGGAAAGACAGTGAAGGTGGACTCATCAGAGAACAATACATGTTTCACATTGTCCACAGCCCAAGATTTTTACTGCTGGCACCATCAAAACCGACGTTTGTCATTACCACGAGTGACCAAAGGTTTGGCTATAGCAGCCCGGACATTACATTGTACATTGGCCCTGTGTGAACAGGAGTGTTGAGGTGCAAGTTTAATTCTGCAGTGAGTTGGGCAGCTGTGGTTTTAGGTTTTTTTGGATACAATCCGGGTTAGCACCCGGACATCCCTTTCAGACAGCTTGCTCTTGCGTCCGCAGTTGCTCCTGTTGGATGTGGTTCGTCCTTCTAGGTGGTACCCTGGATACCATGGCTCATGATACATCACAAAGACTGAGATCAATAACCAACAATTTGCCCTCTTTAGAACTCTTTTTGATATGTCACCCATAATGTTGTGTGCACTGCAATATTTTTTAAAACTGTGCTATTACTCTGCTAATTAAACCTTCACATTCTGCTCTTACTAGTGGAATGTGAAATCAATGAAAATTGGCCGCCAAGCTGGTCAAATTTAGCCATGTAACCTCCAAAACTAAATTGGCCAGTGTTTCAGTTTCATCCAACCCCTGGATGTCCTTCTCTTAACAGAGCTGGAGGTCATAGGGATGACTTGTCTCTTATTTTTTATGTTGCCCTTTCATCCATCCTCATGAAGATCAAGGCCTCTTCACAGGTCCACCAAGAAAGTCCATTTGACCTGACTCATGAAAAATGCAACATGATTGTGCAGTAAATAAAGGTATAAAAGTACCAGATGTCCAATCAACATTTAAAAAAGCAATTACTTCGCTGATCAGTGCCATGATCATATTCTTTAGTGTTAGATTACAATGTTCATTAAAATTCCAAATATTTTTATCCTCGGAAATTACAGTGCATTTGAATAAATGATGCAAGTATTTGTTAATGCATTTCTTTAACTCTGTGCTTTCCAGCCTTTGGTCCTGGTCAGAACATACTGTATTAGTGTTTTCCATGTTCTACCACACCCACTTCTCTCAGGAAAGGCTGTTAATTAATTGATAACTTAAATCAGATGAACGGGGAGCTATAAAAACATTAAAATGTGCAGGGCAGGTGGTTCTCCAAGACCACTGGCTTAACTTATACCACTGCATTACAATACCTCACAGTACCGTTTAGTCATATTAACATTACATTCACATTAAAACCACAAAGGTTTTAGGTTCCCCTTTTGCTCTCTATTTAAGTTCATTTGAATTTGTAGCTTATTCCAAGACAACTGTGCATGAGGCAGGAATATACCCTATTTGTGTGTGTGTACCCTGCATTGGACTGACATCCCACACTCAAAAACTCACTGTTATATTTTGCATGTTGTTTTGGGAGGAAATAAGAAACCCACATGAATGCTACATGTACATTGAGAATATGCAAAATTACACATACAGTAACCAAGCTCAGGATTGGGGCAGAACAAAAAAAAATCTTGATTAGGATGTTACCTAATAAGGACTTGTTTGCTAAAAGGTGTACATTTTGTAGTGTGTTTGTTGCTAAAGACATTGTATAGTTCTTTTTTTATTCTTCTAGTAAACATTTGAAACATAATGATATTCACATCACTTGGTCTGAAAGCAGAAGTTAGCCATGCTTCTCATCTTTTCACCCACAAATTCAAATAAGTACTTCTCACATGCACATTCCTAAGGTCAGACCTACCACATAGTCAACCATGTTTTATATGTTAACATGTAATGCATATATAGTATGTCATATCACTAAGGCACATTAAAAATAAAAATAAAAACAATAACAAAATACACCATTTGACTATTTTATAATATTCATTGCATGTATGCACTATGGATTTTGATGCCTGGGATCTATCCCAGTCACAATTTGTCATCATTAAACCATGTTATAAGGACTACATATCTATATAAGTATGTAGGAATTTGCTGTCTGTGTAGAGCCAAGTTGTAAGGTGCTTCTAATCTCTGTTTACTTGGGTGCTAATCGGGTCTTGTCAATTTGCCAGGTAACCATGGTAACCTCCCTGCCCAAAGTACAGATTCTTCCTTGTCATAGTCTGACTCTCGACACTTGAGAAACAGAGAGAGAATGAAGACGTGTATAATCTTTCTTAGAAATGGATGTGTAAAGCGCCATATAAAGATGTGTATTATCTAAACATTTAGGCATCGTGTGTGAAACGGAGCAATGGTTATATAGCAAGGGGAAAAAAGAAAAAACAAACTGCAGACCACTCTTTTAACTACCAAAGTCTCTTATACTCTTAAGCACTTGGTTGTCAACAGTCAGGTGTATGATTTAGTACTGAATATTTAATTGAAATGTTCAAATATTGCTGTCTCCTGATTGCAAAAACATATGAAACAGTTGGGCAACAAAAGTGCAGCGCTGTTCAGTTTTCACCCCTGACGCCATGTAACTGAAACAGGAAGCTGTGTTTCTTCAGTGCTACTTCCTCAACAAAAGTAGCCTGACAGTTCACTTTAGTTCTTTGTTGCCTTTACGTTTACTGGGGGAACGTGCATAATACAGGAGTGTTACATCTGTGACTGTCTGCCAGAGTCGACTTGCGAAGACGTTCACAAGAGACGAGTCAGAGCAGAGAGCAAGACCAGGGTGCGCGTGTGGCTGATGCGCTGCTAAAGGTAGGCCTGTTTATTCAGATGTGTGTCGAGACATGGAGCAAAGGCTTGTGTCATCTTGAGGCAAATAGACCTGACAACTGGCACCACACACAAGTAAACATTTCTATCTCCTGCTGTGTTGAAGATGTTTTCTCTGTCAGTTTCTTGTGTCAGTGCTGGTGTACTGAGAAAATAAGGTGAACTATAGTCCCACCCTTCTATCAAGAGAACATCTGATTTGAGTTAATTTTTCTTTCTTCTGTTCTTGGTCTGTTGCTGAATCAAAGTGCTGATTAAATTCACATGTTCTTCTTATCATGACCTTAGCATAAACAGTGAATTGCATCTTATAATACTAAAGTTGGGGTGTAAAAACAGAAATTTCACAGAAATCGATTAAACAAATACCTCTGAGAGCTTGGTATTCTTTTTTTTTTTTTTTTTTGCTAATTCTACAGACAAGTGTTTATTTTGTTTACTTATCCATTTTTTTAAAACATAGAATTAATCACAGAACATCAAATGGATAAAGTGATGGAATCTGAGCAATTTAATGAGGGAGCTTTCCAAGGTGAGTGTTTGACTGCAAGGCCTTTACTGTACCTTTAATAAGCTACAACCCCATTAATAGCTGTGAATACTGTATCACAGAGCCTGTGCTAGCCTTTTCATCTCCTGTATCTGTATTACTAAATAAAACATGAAAAGCCTTCTTGTGTATGGTGCTGAAAAAAAAAATACACACCACTAATAATATTTCAATATGAAGGAGAAAGACGAAAGATAATCCAACCTTCAGCTATGAATGATCCCAAACTAGTGAAGCTTAAAGAGGTGAGATCCTGATTATACTGTAAATTATACTATGTCTTGTATACTGTGGAGATGTTATGTCCATATCTGACCTCTCTAGCTGAACAACAGGTCTTGGTGGAATGGATAAACAGCACTCTGAAGGAAGAGCACATTGTAGTCCAGACTCTGGAGGAAGACATCTATGATGGACTTGTTATTCATCACCTAATGCGTAAGAAATTGGCATTAATTTTTAGTACAACAGTCATTACAGTAACATTGGTTTGTGGAAAAAAAATTAAAAGTTACATAATTAAAATTTTTTTCCCCCCTCAGGCAAGTTAGGAGGAGTACATTTACCAGTTGAGGAGATCGCACTTACCACTGCTGCCCAGATGTACAAACTGGAGCTGATTCTACAGGCCTTCAACCAGGAGCTGGATTCTGGTGCTGAAGCAGACAGTACAGCTAAATGGAGTCCCAAACGTGAGTAATTATTGATTTCATTGCTTATTATACAAACGTTTACAACAGAGCAATCTACAGGTAATTGGATGACAGGTATTGCAGAAGTGGTGAGAATGGATGGTAACACCATTAGGAAGATTAACAATATGTATACTGTATGTACATTCTACAATCATTATTTAAAACTGTCAATCACCAACATTGGTGAAAGTAGGTTGGTGTGGAACGTGATACTGAGACGAGAGCAGTTATCTTCCACCATGCACATTCAAAAATAGTCACAGACACATTTTTAAAAAAATACATCTGATAGCGTTGTCATTTTAAACAACACTCTGTCTACTTAATAATTGTTCGTAAGTCATTCCGAATTGCCTGCATGTTGTTTTATTTATGTCTAAGCCAAGCTAGAAAGTTATCTAGCTTCCATCACATGGCCCTCTGTAACCCATAATTAAGAGCACTACTCGGTTATTTGAGCAAGTGATTGTACTGTACACTAGCTTTTCATTTAACACTATTTGGGATTGAACTCAGAACCCAGAGGTTAATGGAACTGATATTCTAGTGGAATAAGTGGAAATATAAAGAGAATGTACTGATGCTAATACTTCTTCGCTGTATAAGGCCTGGGGCAGAACATACCCTGTCATTTAGCTAAGTAAGTAAGGGTTAATGGTCTTGCTCAAGGACCCCTATGAGAGCCTTCTTGAGTCCTATGATTATCATTTATAACCTTTCATTCATTACAGAAAGATGAATGGTGAACTATCACTGCTCTGTTCACTCATAACTAGCTTAATATATAAGCATAATAATTGTGAGTGTGTGATTAAGGCTTTCTCTGCTGTTAAGTCATTCATAGTCGAGACCTGTTGTCGACTCTGCATCTGCTGGTTGCCATGGTGAAGCGCTACCAGCCCGAACTGGCCCTTCCCCCAAATATCGCTGTGGAAGTCGTCCTGCTTGAGGTGATGATATGAATATGATCTAGTAAAAGTTACAATGGACTTGCACAGTATCATCTTGAATATAGCATAACTTCACTAACTACAGCAATGTTTTAATTAATGTAATGCAATAATGTATGACAAGAGAGTAATCTAAATAACAGCATTAATACACTAAGAGAAATGAATCAGTACATTATTATTTTCTTCCTGCCTTACTTTTAAGTTTTTTGCAAATGATTATGTAAACCAAACCAAACAAAAAAATTTAACTGGATTCAGAAACATTTTTAGAAAAGCAGATTTTCTTTGTACTTATTGCTGATGAATGCCAGTCACTGGTAAAATACCTAGTAAATGTACAGAACAGCTGATTTGACTTTCTTGATGACCCCTAAACTCCATAAGAGGACATGTGCACTGACAGATGTGAGACCAAAATAAATTATCAGGATAATGGCTAAAACAGTATTCCTTCACACTACATTGCAAGTAGAATTGCTATTAATACACTGTCGGGACAAAAATAAATAAATTGGGAAAAAAAGAATACTCATGCTCCCTGAATAACTCTTTCCCAGTTTGAGTTCTGAAATATGCCTGGTCTATCAGGGAGGAAAACCTCCAATGATGGGATAATCTGGTCATTCAGTGCAGCCTGGTCATTACCTGACAATTTTATTGCCACATGATGTTGCTAAAACAACCCTACATCATAACACTGCCTCCAGACACAAGTGCAGTGGACATTATGCACAATGGGTGCACCGGTTCAATCTCCATCATTTTTTTCCTGAGCACATTTCTTCCACAAAGTTGACAGTTCATCAGTATCCTTCCAGGTTTTGATAAGTGTTCTTAACGCCCTTTCATTAAATTCAAATATCCTTAGTTGTTTTCTTTGCTTGATAAATCCTTTTGTGTGCAGCATGATAAATGAGGCCCATTGTTTCTAATGTAGCACATCATGTTTGTCCCCTTACCAAAACAATACCATGAGTCTGCTTGTTTCTGATCATCTTCCGCTATCATCAGTGCATGCTACCACCAGGTAGGCCTTGTGGAATTATGTATATAATGCAACAGGGGCTGAGATTCAGGATGTGTAATATGTTATATACTGTAGTTGCAGCTTCATATTTTCTCAGGCCACTATGAAGTGCACAAGTTTCCAAATTATTATTTCTTTTGTGAAAGTCAGTAAGAAATAGTATATGGAATATCCTTGTCCAGTTCTAAATGTTTTAACGTCGTTAAATTGAAGACACATTCCTTATCTAACATTCCCTCCTGATTTTCAATATGAAGGTAAACAAAGGTGGCATCAAGTCTGACAAGCAGATAGAATACATCACTTTACAAAGGTATAATTATAAAATTATAATTAATCATAAATCAATTAATATACATGATGCATACTAAAAGACCTATTCTTTACCCATCTCATGTTAAAAATCAATTCCAGTGAGGATACAGAAGATTGTAAAAGTAAGCTGAGTTTTTTCTGAAATTATGTAATAATTAGTAATGTAAACCTAAAAATATTTTAATGTCTTTCTCATCAGAAGATGATCCCATAGATGAGCTGCTTAAGCTTGAGACGCACAAAATTGCCACAGTCAAAAAGGTAGAACACTATTGTACAGTACTACATCTGCAATTAGAACAGTAATACAATCAAAACAGTCATACTAACTACTGATACATTTTACCATTATCTACATTATCCACAGGCCCTCTTGCACTTTATCAATAAGAACATGTCACCATTAAGGCTGCAGGTTTCTGACATTGAAAAACAGGTAAATCAACACACCTGATTTCTTTTTCCCAAAGAAAGTAAGGCAGTCAACACTTTGAGTAACAGTAAAGCTCTATATATACTGTAGGCCATAGGTACATTACTGATATTTTATAAATAGCGCACTGTATCACACACCCATGTTTTAAGTTAGACAAGATTAGATTAGACTTATTACCAGAAATCTAAACACTGTAGTGATAGTTGAAGTAAAGTGACAAATTAGATAAGATGTCAGCTACGTAAGTGACAGTTTCAGTGCAAACAGCATAGAATATAAATAGACATGAATGCAATGACTTGGATGTTCAAGTAATGACTGGAATAAAAAGACACCACAATGCAACTTAACATAAAGTGTTTGTATAAGAATATGTAAAGGTGTATATAATCATTAGAATATATTATTGCTATAATCAGTTTGCAGATGGTGTGATTCTGCTTTTGCTGATTGGTGAGTTGGAGGGCTTCTTCATTCCACTCTACGAGTTTTACCTCTCCCCTGCCAGCCATTCAGAGATGGTAAACATCATAGCACATTTTATGGTTATAAAGTGTCTATGTATTCTCCCTCATGTACTAAAAAAAAAAAGAACAATAATCTATAAGTAAATTACTAGTAATGAAGCTTCATAATGAGGACCTACAACAGGACACAGAGAAGGAAGTCTCAGAGAAGGAGAAGACAATCTGCTTTGGGTTTGAATTAAATATATTAACTAACAACATGTTACTACCCCTGTGCTAAAATTATTCTACATCCATATCTTGCTTACCTGTAACTATGAAAGAGCATCTGGATTAAAACTGAAGTAGGAAAAAAAAATCACTGAGTTAAGTTAGGGTAGTGCAAAATAGATAACTATGTGTATAAATATAGTGAAACTATGAACTAAAATGCAGTGACTAAGACATCAGTCCAGTCACGTTATAAGGCATGTGAAGCCTTAACTTTATAATTCATAATTCGACTGAGACACTAAGTCTGAACCACAAAATAAGCAAATCTATATCAGTGCTGATTTGCTGTAATAGCTTGTAGTTTAATGTTACGTAAATGTAATTGTGCAGAGAAAGAAAAAATTGCTGTATACTTATATATATATATTTCACTTTGTATTTACTGTATTGATATATTGGTAACACCCAGATGAGACCAATTTATTTTCTGTTTGTTCAATAAAAAATTCAGCTGTAACTCCTAATTATGTTGCCTCTCTTTACCTGAATTTTTTCTAGCTTCATAATGTGACCCTGGCTTTGGATCTACTTAATAACAGAGAAGTACAAGTACCAGATGTTGGCCCAGAAGGTGAGAAAGAACTTATCTCTGTATGTACTGTAAAGGTCTGTATGAGTATTTTATCTGTTATGCCGTATCAATATTTTTTACTTTTTTAAAGATTCTTGAGTAGTGTTTGAATTGAAATAAAGATAAACTCCCCTTAAAATTGTGCAAGTGATGTTTAAAGACAATCATGTGACTTTAACTGATTTAGGTGACTAAATGGTTCAGCAAATTCTTCAGGAAGTCCAGCAAGAGTGATTAATGAACAACCGAAATTGTACAGTGATCACCCACAACATTAACATCATCTGTTACGTGGTGCGATATGGAGAGATGTTTTAATGTTTGTAAGAGCCCTGACGCAGGGCTTCAGAGAGGGTCAATGAAATAGGAGTTTGGGAGAGTGGGTATGATATGGATGATATGATAGGGAACTCAAAAGAAAACAAAAGAAAACTGAAAACACAAAATAAACAGAGCTCCACCATTGACCATTAAATAAACACATTGAAAGGTGTGGTGCGTTCACACTGATTGCCTTGCGTTTACTGGTCTACCTGGCCGCGTCTCTGCCAGTTCTGAACAGTGCAGAATGTTGTTACCCCATCGTCATGAACCGAATAATATAACTGCTAACAAAAATGACTAAAGAAAGAAAGAAAGAAAGAAATATTAATATTAATAATAATAATAATAATAATAATAAATGCTGGCTATTAAAGAAAGGTATCAGGACACACAGTACAGTACATCACAGCCTGCTGCATATGGGGATTATTAGGAAAATAGTTAAAGGTTGCTGATACAGTATGGCCTCCAAATTTTCCAGATCTTAATCCAACAACGCATCCATGGCATGTTCATTGTGTACATGAATGTATAGTGCTGTGAAACGTTATTCCTTCCTGTTTTTTTGCTGTCGCATATTTGTCAAACTTAAATGAAATTTTAATATTACACAAAGATAATCCAAGTAAATACTAAATGTAGTTTTTAAATTATTCATTCATTCATTCATTTTCTATACCGCTTAATCCTGTGTTCAGGGTCACGGGGGACCTGGAGCCTATCCCAGGAGACTTCGGGCACTAGGCGGGGTACACCCTGGACAGGGTGCCAATCCATCGCAGGGCAGTTTTTAAATTATAATTTTATTTATTAAAGGAAAAAAGCTGTCCAAACCAGCCTGGCCCTATATGAAAAAGTCATTTCCCCTTTGCTAAATCATAAATTAACTGTGATTTTTGGAATTTTACTTACTACCTAAATTCTCTGACAAAGTGAAGCATGGTAAAAGATCTAAAAAAAAAAAAAAAAAAAAAAAAAGCAGCATGATCTAAAGAAATTCAAGAACATATAAACAGCAAAGTAACTGACATGACATCAAAACGTTTCAAGACTAGTTTTGTAACACGGCAACAGATGGCAGCACAAGTTACAGGGAGCACCGACATTCAAAAATCAGCCAAAAGACATCATCCTATGAACTGTGCAACTGGTGCTATTCTGGACAGCAAGTTAAAACAAAGAATGAATGTGAAACTCTGCTTTTAAACACCTCATATCAGTCTGGAATGGGTTAAATTGCTATGTTTAAGGCCTTGGGACCTTAGCAAATCACAGTGATAGTCATTATCCACAAATGAAGAAAACTTGGAGCAGTGGTGAACCTTCTCAAGTGAGTGTGGCCAGCCTACCAAAATTACACCAAGAGCAAACTGACAACTCAAGCAGAAGTTCATGTAAGAACCCAGAACAACATCTAAAGAACGACAGGCCTCACTGCAGGCCTCACTTGCCTCAGTTAAGGTCAGTGTTTGATTTATTATTGATTCAACAATAAGAAAGAGACTGGGCAAAAATGGCATCCATAGGAGAGTTCCAAGGCTCTCCACTGCGGCCCAAAAAGACCACAAAGGCTCATCTCATAATTGCCAGAAAATATCCTGATTATCAACAAGAGTTCTGGGCAAATATTCTGCTGACTTTTAAGACAAAAGGTAAACTTTTTGGAAGTTGTGCAGTCTGTTACATCTAGTGTAAAAATAAACCCAGACTTTCATAAAGAAAAAAAAAAAAGAAATCATCATACCAATGATTTTTGGCAGCAGGACAATGATCTGAAACACACAAGCAAGTCCACCTCTGAATAGCTAAAAAAAAAAAAAAACTATATAAATAAGGTTTTAGAGTGTCCTAGTCAAAGTCCGATTGAAAATCTGATTGAAATGCTGTTGCATGACCTTTACAGGTTTAACTCTCCAACATGGCAGAATAAGAACAATTCTGCAAAGAAGAGTGGGCCAAAATTCCTACACTACAATGTGAAAGACTTATTGCTAGTTATCGCAAACATTTTATTGCAGCTGTTGCCATCATGTGTGACACAAACAGTTGTTAGGTTTCGGAGCAATAACTTTTTTTCAAGGGTCCACGTTGGTTTGGACAGCTTTTTTCCCTTAATAAATGATAAAAAAAATCATTTAAAATATTTTTAAAAATGCATTTTGTATTAACTCAGTAATCTTTGTGTAATATTAAAATTTGAGTGATGATCTGAATCATTTAAGTGTGACAAATGTGCAAAAAACATGAAAGGGAGGAAATACTTTTTCACAGCACTGTAGATGATAGCCCTCACATTCCCATCTATCTTACACTCTATCGCCAGAAGCCTGTGGATAAATGAAGCTTTTGTACATTCCAAGGATTAAAATACAGTATACAATGACATTCTATGCAATTGTATGTTTCTAATTATGTGTCAACAAGTAGGGGAAGACCCACAGACCTTTTTATATACAGTGTTTGAATTAACATTTACTGTATTATTTGTGTTATGCTGCAATTAGAGAGAAAGAAAATCATTCTGGTATGTAAATAATTAAGTAGAAATCACTCGCGGCTCAGAGGTCATAATTGTTCATCTCAATAATCAATCATTCGTTAGTTCTTCAAGAGTTTGGCATGAACAGTAAAAGAATGAAAATGAGAATGATCAAATTGTTCAGTTCAGTTCCTGCACTATAGAAAGATACTAAGCATGCAATAGTAAACTAAAATAGGCATCATGTGTGTGTGCTTATCTATAATTATGTAATTAATTGATTGTTCTGTATGTAGTAGAGTATTGTGTAATTAATTGATCTATAATGTTTTATACAGTTGTACATGCACATGTGTGATTCTCCAAAAAGAGAATAATTTCATGATTCCTTGCCTTCTGTTCTTGGTCTTCTTTTTCTACAGATATTGTGTCACAAGATGAGTCGGCCACATTGAAAGTACTGTACTCCTTGTTTAAGAAACACAAGGACAAATAATCCCCTACAAGCCACAGCTACAGCCCTTGATTAAAATGACTTTGAAAGTCATGGGACAAGCTTCAAATCCTCCTGGAGTGCAATTTTGTAATGATACAGTATATACATAGCCTCAATATTGTGAAAACAGCTCATAGTCATCTAGTTTTAATAAAAATGAGTGAATACTGGATTTCTCAGCCCATTACACAGATTGACTGTGGATAGGGACAGCATGGTGACCCCCCCCCCCACCTCCATTTCTCCATCCCTTGTCTGCCCACACACTCTTTAATTGAACAAGTGCCCTTGAGCTTCTCACTCATTCTTATAGACAGACTTCGTTACGTCATCTCTCTTCCTGTCAAATAAAGACCCTTCCAACAAAAGCTTGACGTGTATCCTTCATTCACCCTGTTTCTGTCAAGAGTCTTTCCCACTGGCTTAACCCTTAGTGATAACAAACAAACAAAAACTCCTTATATGGAAGTGCTATCATTGTGTGTAGGTGGGAAGACCTCAGATGTCAAACTGTGCATTTGGGTGTTTGAATATTTCTTGGTCATAGAAAAAACAGAAACAAACATTAAAAACATACTGTAACATTACAGTAATTGCCAAAATACTGTACTGAAATGAAAAGACAAGCGATATCACCTTGCTGTCTCTTACCTTTTTTAAACTCGGTCCCAAATTTACCCACGACTTCCGTATGAGCGGAAATAATACTTAACTATGAATACTTTTTCCTCTATTGACAGACACATTTCCAACAACAAATGCACAACACGACTTTCTTTTCACTGTTGGAAGCTATGCCCTGTCAACAAACGCAATGTGACTTTTAGTACTGTATATTTTGGCATGTACCATATTTGCCTACATGACCATTTAATGTATGTGTTAATATTTACCCGGTCATGTTCATATTGTTGGTTTAATTAATTCTTCCATTCATTTCATCTTTTATACCGCTTAAGACTTTGGACATGCAGTACACAATCCATCACAGGGCACACACTATGGGCAATTTGGGAACACCAGTTAATCTAACCTGCATGTCTTTGGGTGGGAATCGAACCCTCAGCCATGGAGGTGCAAGGCCACAGTGCTAACTATTATGCTAGAATGTGTTGGTGTAAATATAATAAAATGCTGATTATGACACTCCGTATTGATTTATTAAAGAAAGTGCCTATACAGTACATATAATAATCACTATAATTATTATTTAACCAAATAAATGCCTTTTACAAAATATAAAATATAGGCTGAGTTCAAAAACTGTTTGCTTGTATTTGTAATGTTCTCTGAAACCCTGTTGATGGTCAGGGTTGATGTAAAAAATAACATCTTCCACCAGCTGAGCTAAACTATTAAAAATAACCTGTAAAACACAGTTAAAGAAACAGGATGCCAGTACAAAACCACTAAATTACAGTAATTTGCCATGTGAAAAGTTACCATAAATACATCCTAAACTATCAAACTAATTAACCTCCAGGGGAAAAACTGATAATTACTATCATTTTCTCAGTACTGTTTACAGGAGAACTGACAATTAGGAATAATTTACAATTTTATTAGTAACTATTTTATCAATTATTATTGTTATGGTTGTGGACATATGACAGAATCAAGGTTTAAAGCTTATTATGCCTAGTATGGCTCACTGAATCATCTTGGATTATGGCACCAGGTCATTAAATGATGGGATAGCACATAATGGATTCCTGGCTGAATTTTAGCCCTTATGGTGTATAATTTCTTGCAGAACATATCTGAGAAATCATTGTTGCTAAGGTTTAAAGGAATTTGAAAATAAATATCCCAAACATTTGTTAAATAAGAACCTAATACTGTTGCAAGTTCGTAAATTAGGCTCTTCTGGCTGTAGTTCTTAACAGATTGCCTCCATGCTACCCTGGAAGACCTCCAGTTTATTTTTCCACCATGTGATGTGAGATCAAATTTCTTAGGAAATAAAATGTGTGAGAAATTCAGAAAGTAAGGGAGCTTAAATATTACTGAATTTGACAATACACAAATGGTTAAATGATATCGCGTCAATGTGCTAACATTGCTAATGCTCTTGTGCAGAAAATAATGTTGTTGTTTGTTTTCTTGTAACATCTACAGTTACGGTGCAAAAAAAAATGGCATGAGAAAAAATGCTTTGAAATGAAAACATTTCTACATAAAATAAACTTCTATAAACAGCATTAAAAAGGTAATAAAATAAACATGCAATACTTTGTGTTGCTTGAAAATAATTGGTACAGATACAAATAAATATACAGATTCGTGGAGTTTTATAAGTAAAACAGCTGGAGGTTTTGTGCAGGAGAATATACTAGAATTCTTCTGGTAACTTTGTCGCAGTTGCTCCTTTTTATTTTCATGCAAAATCCAGCCTGCATTATGATGATGATGATGATGATTATTATTATTATTATTATAGTGGGGTGTATCAGGGATAGACAGGAGGGGGAATACAGAAGAAATGTGTTGGATTTTGTGACCTGGTGCAGATCAAATCATCTGAAACTCTAAGACCAAGGAGATGGTGATAGACTTTCCTACACCCTAAAAAATGCTGGGTTAAAAACAACCCAGTCTGGGTTGTTTTTAACCCAGCTGCTGGGTAAATATAGGACTAACTAAATGCTGGGTTAATTTAACCCAGCAAGATGGGTTATTTGTTTAACCCAGCAAGATGAGTTATTATTATTTTCATGTTTTACAGTGAATCTGTAAAAAACAAAAAAAAAACAAAAAAAAAACCCATGTCTATTAAACAGTTACATTATTTTGATATACTGGTCTATTACAAAAAAAAACATACATATATGCAATAAACAACATCCTATTACATGTTCTTGGAAAAATATTTATTTTTCAAAAGCACAAGAACAGATAATCAACAGTGACATCATTACTATACTATTACTGAAAAGGGCAGAATGGAGTAATTGCACAAATAGACTGAGGCAGCTTCTACAGAGCAGGATCTCTCTGTGACTTAAGATATCTTTTCTGCAGAACAAAACTATCCAGCCCTGGTCTCATTTTAACATACAAACACTATGACTTTTCAGGTAGGCCTCGCTATTTCATAGCAACATTACTGAGAGCAGCGCTGGTCATTATCTCCCAACGTCAGGATGTAGGGGAACGGCCTCGACACTTCAGCCACAATGTTGGTTCCAACCTTAGAAAGAAAGAAATGAAAAAGTTAAAATTTTGTTGAATAGCAAAGATTAAACTGAATAAGACTATTAATTTAGTGTGAAATAGGATTGATACTAAAAAATTACAAAGCTGCCCATTAAGATAGAGTATAGGTAACCAGAAACAAAAACATGGAGACAGCTACTACCAAAAATAAAACAGCAGAATAAGCATGGCTTTTAGGATACAGCACTTTATGTCAGACTAGTTGATATTGTAGTCTGCATTGATTTTAAGCTAATTACCGAAAAAATGTCATAGCTGGTGTCATACTGGTACATTACAATCACCAAAATATTAATACTTCCATCTAGTAGTTATCTGTACCGCTGTGGTACTTTTTCCTGTAGTTGGCGCGCTGACTGATAGTTAATTTAACTTTGGTTAAAGAGAGCTACCTGGTTAGCTTACATGCTATTACTGGTGATACATTTGCATACTTGCCAAAGGGGGAAAGGTGCAAAATATTGTTATAACTCGGGAGAAACGCAGGAGAAATTTGAGCGCAGAGTAAATTACTAGCTGGTGAAAAACGGGAGGGTTAGCAGGTCTGTATATTTGTGAGAGGGTCAGTGTTTTGTAACACACCAGCATTTTATTGTCTCAAGCAGTGAGATTAATAAAGTTCTAAAGTGGTTGCTAACGCTAGCAAACTAACTAAATGGCTGCGTCATGCTAGCACTACAGTTAACAGTTTAGCGTTCATTCATCACTTCACCATCTTCGTAACCCTGCAAACATTCTACAGAGAAAGCTAAAAAGCTCAGACATCTTAGCCGTTTCTTTCATACACAGGTGGGGTTGTTTGGCTAACTAGCAGCTATTCTCAGCTAAATTATCATCCAGTACCTCAGACCAGCCGGAAAGTTTGTGTGTAACCTTAACATGGTAACAGTAATAAATGTTACATATAGTAATAATTTTTCAGTCATATGTGAATTAGGTGAGTGAACATGTGTATACAGACCTTGTATTTAACGTCATTTTCCCTTAAATGTCCGAGGAGGATGAACCGTCATCAGCGGTGCGGGAGCTCAAGAGACACGAAGCTGAGTGACAGCCGTTGAATCCACCGGTGAACTTTGGGGGAGGGGCCAATCAAACTTTAACCCAGCAGCTGGGTTACACAAAAACTACCCAACTCTCTGTAAATAACCCAGAAAAATGACCCAACAGCGGCAACCCAGCGTTTGGGTAGAAAAAACAACCCAGCATTTTTTAGAGTGTAGGACTAGGTCAACGCTACTACCAGTCTCCATTAAGGGAGTTAACATCGAGGTGGTGAGGACTTATAAATACCTAGGGCTATTGCTGGATGATAAACTGGACTAAACAGAGAATGCAGAACACCTATAAAGTCCGACAAAAGTCATATTTGGATGTTCTTTCTAAGTAAGATTATTTTAGAATCTGCAATATCTAATGTCGATATGCAATGTGTGTGTGTGTGTGTGTGTGTGTGTGTGTGTGTGTGTGCGTTCACATTTGCGCGTGTGTCTGTGTGTGAAAGTTGTTCTACACAGTAGCTGACTCCCTCCTCCTCTCCTCTTGTCTTACTTCAGCATTACAAATACACATGAGCGTGTGCAAACAAATAAACACACACTCAAACATACACAAACACACTAACGGAAACACTGCTTTGTCTGCATTCTTTTCAAAGGTAAAGAAGGTTAAGGGCCTTGCTTAAGGACCCCACAGCGGCAACCTGGCGGATCCGTCCAGGATGACAATGACCCAAAATATATCAACAAAGTCATGGGGTGGCCTAGACAGCCTTGAGACTTTAATCCTATAGAAAATTTATGAAGGGAGCTGAAATGTGGAGTTGATGAACAACAGGCAAGAAACCTTAAGGATTTAGAGAAGATCTGTAAAGAATAGTAGATCAAGATCCCTCCTGAGATGTGTGCAAACCTGGTGACCAACTACCAACTACTTACCTTGTGCTTTTTCCACCAAGTACTAAGTCATATTTTGTTAGTAGATCAAATACTTAATTTTATCTCATTAATATGCAAATCCATTTATATATTTGTATCATGTGCTTTTTCTGGATTTTTTTTAATTGATATTCTGTCTCTATCCTTTACAATAAACCTAGAATAAAAATAAATCATCAATCAAACTTCAAAATCTGCAAGAGATCAAATAGTTATTTTCCTTACCGTATTTACCAGAAATCTTGGTAGAGTACTGTAGATGTTGAAACCAAGTAGTATAGTAAAATCTATTAAACAGCAGTATAATTATTAATTAATAGCACCTATATAGGTTTGTTAACAGTGCCAATTCATTATTTATTTCAAATAGTTATTACATTCATGATTTGCCCTTGCATAATTACTGAATTGTTTTATTGTTGACTTTTGGAAAGTGACATTGACTTGACAAAACACAGGTCACTTCCATACACCCACATGCAGAGACATGACTCAGAGGCCTGGACATAGAATTTGAGACAAATAACAAATACAGGGACTTCAATCTCTTGTGAAAAAGTGCAATGAGCAATTTGGTAGAAACAAATATATAATTTTAAATTGGAATACATCCATTAGGCTAAAATAAATACAAACCGGATTCCAAAAAAGTTGGGACACTAAACAAATTGTGAATAAAAACTGAATGCAATGATGTGGAGATGGCAAATGTCAATATTTTATTCAGAATATAACATAAATCACGGAACAAAAGTTTAAACTGAGAAAATTTATAATTTTAAGGGGAAAATATGGTGAATCAAAATGTCATGGTGTCAACAAATCCAAAAAAAGTTGGGACAAGGCCATTTTCACCACTGTGTGGCATCTCCCCTTCTTCTTACAACACTCAACAGACGTCTGGGGACCGAGGAGACCAGTTTCTCAAGTTTAGAAATAGGAATGCTCTCCCATTCTTGTCTAATACAGGCCTCTAACTGTTCAATCGTCTTGGGCCTTCTTTGTCGCACCTTCCTCTTTATGATGCACCAAATGTTCTCTATAGGGGAAAGATCTGGACTGCAGACTGGCCATTTCAGTACCCGGATCCTTCTCCTACGCAGCCATGATGTTGTGATTGATGCAGAATGTGGTCTGGCATTACTGTATCTTGTTGAAAAATGCAGGGTCTTCCCTGAAAGAGATGACTAGATGTTGTTCTAGAATCTGAATATATTTTTCTGCATTGTTGGTGCCTTTCCAGACATGCAAGCTGCCCATGCCACACGCACTCCTGCAACCCCATACCATCAGAGATGCAGGCTTCTGAATTGAGCGTTGATAACAACTTGGGTTGTCCTTGTCCTCTTTGGTCCGGATGACATGGCGTCCCACATTTCCAACAAGAACTTCGAATCGTGACTCGTCTGACCACAGAACAGTCTTCCATTTTGCCACACTCCATTTTAAATGATCCCTGACCCAATGAAAACGCCTGTGCTTGTGGATCTTGCTTAGAAATGGCTTCTTCTTTGCACTGTAGAGTTTCAGGTGGCAACGGCGGATGGCACGGTGGATTGTGTTCACTGACAATGGTTTCTGGAAGTATTCCTGAGCCCATTCTGTGATTTCCTTTAAAGTAGCATTCCTGTTTGTGGTGCAGTGTCGTTTAAGGGCCCGGAGATCACGGGCATCCAGTACGGTTTTACGCCCTTGACCCTTACACACAGAGATTGTTCCAGATTCTCTGAATCTTCGGATGATATTATGCACAGTTGATGATGATAACTGCAAAGTCTTTGCAATTTTTCGCTGGGTAACACCTTTCTGATATTGCTCCACTATCTTTCTGCGCAACATTGTGGGAATTGGTGATCCTCTACCCATCTTGGCTCCTGAGAGACACTGCCACTCTGAGAAGCTCTTTTTATACCCAATCATGTTGCCAATTAACCTAATTACTGTTAATTGGTCTTCCAGCTCTTCGTTATGCTCAAATTTACTTTTTCCAGCCTCTTATTGCTACTTGTCACAACTTTTTTGGGATTTGTTGACACTGTGAAATTTGGAATCAACATATTTTCCTTTAAAATGATAAATTTTCTCGGATTAAACTTTTGATCTGTCATCTATGTTCTATTCTGAATAAAATATTGACATTTACCATCTCCACATCATTGCATTCAGTTTTTATTCACAATTTGTTTAGTGTCCCAACTTTTTTGGAATCCGGTTTGTACAATGCATAAAGCATCTTTTTGTATAAAAGGATTCCTTAAAGTTCTTTATATCACTTCCCAGATAGAGAATTATCAAATTCACTAAACAGAGAATGGAGAGAGAGATCTTTCTCACAAACTGCTCAGTTTTCTGCATCTGTGGTTTGCCTATAATTTTCTCTGCCTTGTTAACAATCCAAGACAGTTTTATTGTTTACCCGAATAGACCAAACCAAGTAAAGATTTTGTAGTTTAAAAGGCTTTCAATTAACTTTTTGTATACAGTACTTGTAAACGATTTAGCTTCATTAGCATCTTGGATACTTAAAATACTCCACAATTTCAACATATTGGTCATTAATTTTACTTGAATCAAGGGACAAAATATTTTTTAGATTATAATTAACTCTGTCTTTACTTGTATTTAAAGCAAGATAACTGTTGAAACACCAATTAGGAACTTCGCCAATATACAGGTCCTTCTAAAAAAATTAGCATATTGTGATAAAGTTCATTATTTTCTGTAATGTACTGATAAACATTAGACTTTCATATATTTTAGATTCATTACACACAACTGAAGTAGTTCAAGCCTTTTATTGTTTTAATATTGATGATTGTGGCATACAGCTCATGAAAACCCAAAATCCCTATCTCAAAAAATTAGCATATCATGAAAAGGTTCTCTAAACGAGCTATTAACCTAATCATCTGAATCAACTAATTAACTCTAAACACCTGCAAAAGATTCCTGAGGCTTTTAAAAACTCCCAGCCTGGTTCATTACTCAAAACCGCAATCATAGGTAAGACTGCCGACCTGACTGCTGTCCAGAAGGCCATCATTGACACCCTCAAGCAAGAGGGTAAGACACAAAGAAATTTCTGAACGAATAGGCTGTTCCCAGAGTGCTGTATCAAGGCACCTCAGTGGGAAGTCTGTGGGAAGGAAAAAGTGTGGCAGAAAACGCTGCACAACGAGAAGAGGTGACCGGGCCCTGAGGAAGATTGTGGAGAAGGACCGATTCCAGACCTTGGGGGACCTGCGGAAGCAGTGGACTGAGTCTGGAGTAGAAACATCCAGAGCCACCGTGTACAGGCGTGTGCAGGAAATGGGCTACAGTTGCCGCATTCCCTAGTTCAAGCCACTTTTGAACCAGAAACAGCGGCAGAAGCGCCTGATCTGGGCTACAGAGAAGCAGCACTGGACTGTTGCTCAGTGGTCCAAAGTACTTTTTTCGGATGAAAGAAAATTTTGCATGTCATTCAGAAATCAAGGTTGAAGGTTATTCTCTCCTGGTTAGCAGCACTCCATTCTATGGATCTGTTTCTGCACCTATGATTGTGACAACCATACAGTACAATACTTGATACATTCCACAATACCAAAAGAAAGGCTTGAAATAGATTTTGTTGGTTTTGAAATACAAAGCATACTGAAAAATTAAGAACACTGTGAAAACAAAATCTCACACAGCTGTTTTGATAAATCCTTGTATTTTTATTTTACATTTTAATATAAAAAGTAATACATATTAATTTTTAAACTGAAAAGCATGCTTGTTTTTGGGCTGATCTCATACAGACATCTTATAGAGGAATACAGCACCAATTAAATGTTTGGACGTGCCTTCTAATTCAATGTTATTTGTTTAGTGATTTATTTTCTAGAACAAATAGTGGATATTCAAAACTGTGAAACAACACATATGTAAATAGGTAATTAAGTAACAACAATAGGCAATTGTTGTTGTTTTTATTGTTGTTGTTCAATATAGGTCAGCCCTTCTGGATCAGTTCTGTCCAGTGTGTATACAGTACTGTATATGCAGTAAGACTGAAAAGCTGTATTATTTTTTATAATATGTTATAACATAATACCATGTCCAATTTTAAAATCACTTTACGTAAATACCTCCGATATTTTCCAATTCATTGGTCAAACCCTTTTAACAGTTTGAGACCCATGTACAAAATATTTTAAATTTCATTGTATCTGCTGCAAGAAAGAAAGAAAGAAAGAAAGAAAGAAAGAAAGAAAGAAAATATATCATAAATGAAGTTATTGTAGGAAGAGATTGAACAGTTTTGGTGACAGTATAGTCTTAGAAAAGCTGGCTGTTCTTGGCACACCGACAACTGTCAGAAGAATGCCCAGACAAACCAAAGCGTGCAGACAAAGCATGTAGATGTGTGATTCTTGCTGGACATCTCAGGTGCAATGAGGCTAAATCTAGATCTGCAGCAATGTCCTAATTCCAGAACATGGCTGCGGATATGACAGTCTGTCTTAGTCTTAATGATGTTTCACAACCCCAAGAGTCATGAGGGCTCACATGGGCAGTGGGAGGATTGAGTTCTGGCCAGATGGATCAGATGATACTGTCAAAATGATCAAAACAGGAGAGTCACAGACAAGAGTGGCTTTGAAGTATTGACCATATGACCCCTTAATAATGAGGCACACTGACATTCTAACAAGATAAAGACATTTGTGAAGAGAAACAGAATATGTCTCTTCCCTACACTGTAAAAAATGAACCATGAGGCTTGTAATTTTCATTAAAAAAATTGATGTAATCATTAAAAATAATATGCATATTTCATTTTAAAAAATGGTTTTCTGTGTTTTTTATAATATATTGAGAACATTTCACTAATAAAATTAAGAAATAAATTTTACCTATTTTTTTAAGGAAATGAGTGCAATTTTTAGGCTTAATTTGAGGAACCATTTGGTCAAAAATTTTTAGGAAAAAAGGCTTCATATTTATTTTAAGAGAATTGGCTCAATTATCCGGGTTTTATTAAGTCACCTTCCTTTGAATCTCAACAACAGCAGCAGAGATCAGACGCCATTTTGAAGGAGCAGACGAACAGTGTAAAATGTTAAGAAGTAAGTTAAGCCCCTTACTAATTTTTATATTTTATTTTTATTTCTTAAATAAGCTGATTTTGTTGTACTAGTGTCAGCAATATAAATGAAATAAATTAAACATTGTGAACATTTCTGAAAACATCCTGTCCGCCATTAGCCATTAGCATACTTGAGTTTGTTGTAGTGTCTCCACAGTCCACTGAAACAAGTTTTGGGGAGTTTGTGTTTTACAATGTTACAAAGATAATGGTTTAGATAATGGTAGAAATGGTTTACTGTACAAGTTCTCTCAGGTTTTAGTACAGAATGTGACTATTCCCACAAGAAAAGATGTTAGCATATAATGCTAAACAGTTGATTTCAATGGCATAGAAATTGTCAGTTAGAAACTGTTTTACAAATTGTTTTACAGATCTTAAAACTGCTGTAAATGTTATATACACTATTTTACACAGTGTTTAATATTTTGATACCAGTGAAACATGAAATAAAAGCATGTTTAACCCCAAAATGCATTATGTATTCATTTCATTATAAAAGATTTTTTTATATTATTAAGTAATTTTCCTTAATACATATGAGTACCTTTTGAAAATCATCATGTATCTGGCTAACTAATTTAGGATGTTTTACATGATTTATTTAAGTAGATTCTGCTAGGGGATAAAATCAAGCCGTAAATACTTAAAAATAATATGCGTCTGGCTAAATAATTTAGGATTTTTTACATGATTTCAAGTAAATTCCACAAAAAAAAATCAAGCCTTAAAAACTGCTTAAAAATATTACGTGCAATTTTGTTACCATATTTTTTTTAAGTAGATAGCACATAAGATTTTTTACAGTGTAGGACACATGTATTTTCGATAATTTTATCAGTGTAAAAGTTCCCACACAAAAGTCAGTTTTCCCTAATAATACAACATCTACTAAATGAGAAGGATGAAACCAACCAAATGCATCTTGCTGGTCATGTTGCATCACAGAGTGGCAGTACACATTCTCTCACAAACAGGATGTCTTACAGATGTCCACGATGCACTACCATATCACTGTGATTGAAATGTAATAGATAGTATGCCATCCCCATGCTCCCTTGGCTCCTGGACATTAAAGGCTATGGCATCATCAGGATTCAAACTCACAATTTCCATAGACTTTAAGGTGATTGATTTTCTGCTGTGCTACTCAACAACATGAGCTACAATATGTATTCAGATGAGCATGCTGTTGCAAATTCTTAGCTGATGTATGCTTTAGATTGCATTTAAGAAAAAAAACTAAGTCACACATTTGTAGCAAGTAACACAGCTGGAAAGATAGATCTTTATTCTTCCCATTAGTAACAGTACAAAGTATACAATCGCAAGTACAGTTGAAATAGAGACTGTACAGTCTACCTACAGTAACAGCAAAACACAGGTGCACATTTGTGGGTGGGTGTGGGTATGCATGTGGAACATGTGCATCACACAACCTTCTTTAAGGTACCAGTAGCTAAACTGCTACTGCGTACAAGTATAAAGTTATTAAGGCAACATTTGCCAAGACGGGTTGTCTTGAATTTTTTTTTTTTTTAATAAATAAATAAAAAATAATAATGCGAGGCTGTTCCCTCTTTGTGGTAAACCAATGACATTCATTTAGTTAATATTAATCCGTTAATATCACCCTAATGACTTGTTGACTCCCTTGAAAATCCTGACATTTGGTGAAATCCAATCCGAACACTTAATGATGTTTATAGATTGAATCAGCCTAGCAGTCTGTGTACTAGACCACAATGAATTATAAATTGTCTCTCATCTCCAATTAAATTCCCATCACCTACCTTGTTCCTTTTATCTGCCATTGTTCATTCTTTGTCTGTCTTCCTCCTGAATACTCAGCCACCTAATCATTGCAGTGAATGTTAAGGTACAGTATAATACAAGATAATACTGTTCCACTCTAGAAATCAAGTAATAGGATTTTAGCTATATTGGGCATTTTTAAGTGCATTTACCATAATTACAGCCTGCAGGATTACAATCATTACCTAATCAGCCACACATTTCCCGTGAGACTTGTTATTTCTTTTCACATAATGCTGCAGTGCATGCTGTATTCATGTTCATTTTACAACTCCAACTTATTAATAAAACATCAGAAATGATGAGGCAGTACTAAGTACACATACTAAGTACACATACAGATGGATTTACTGGTTAAACATTGATTGCAAAGGGAAACTGCTACTTTAACTCCTTAAGTAATTTCCTAGTCTTAAATAAAAAAAATAATAAAAACCTACATAAAAATACAGTTTAATAACTGAAAACATTTCCTGCTTTCAGGTGACCTCCATCTGATGTTTTAGCTATTCTAACCATTTGAACAAAGTAAACGCAATTGACTGACCCTACATGATGCTGACATTTACAGTATGATCACACCTGTGTACGTACATGTTATGGAACAGTAAACATCTTTGCTGTCCAGGAACTAAAAATCTCTCAAATGTCTCTAAGCTGGCTTCATGACAATTAAATTATACTTACACTGCACCTATGATGAAGTACAATATGTACATGTACCATGTTCAGTCTTCAGTAAGCTGCTTTTGCAGAAATTATATTGTTTAAGTGGTTTCTCTTAGGTCTTTCCTCATTATATTTCCTAAATAAAAAATACATAAATAATGTAAAAAAAACGAAAAAAGCTTGTTTCACCACACAACTTCAGTAATTATTCAGAAATAAGTCATAAACAATGTTTCAACAATATAAATAAATCTATATTAAACATAGAGGTGTTCTAAGTTCATTAGATCTTCCTGAAGTTCAATTCAGTTCATGTGATCATCATAATTGCTTTTCCCTTCAATCCAGTCTATGATGAAGTTCCTTAAATTACCTGATTTTATAACAGAATCACTGGCATACTTGGTTCTGTTTCTCTGCGTGATTCTGATGGGAAATCCATACAGAAGAACAGATGATTAGACATGGTTGTGCTTGAAGAGCGACAGCTGGAAGGGGATGCACGCCTGAACAAGCATTCACTAACAACAGGGTTATTCTCCAAGGATTGAGGCATAAACTTTATTTTCCTCCAAGCATTCTTTTCAGATGTTTTCCCATCATCAGGCATCTCTGAAAAAGGGGAAAAATAGTGAGATAAAGGACAAACATGCACTTCACTGTATCCAAGTCTGGCAAAACTATGAGCATTTTCAAATTTAACCCTCTATAAACTCCCAGGGGTTCAAATGTGCATTTTATATAATTTACGTATTTGGTTTGCTGTAGTTCCTGGATAATTCGTAGGAAATTACAAACAATATGCTGTGGGTTTACCATGATTTGCTTTATCTATAGTGAAGAACTTCACTTGAACATAAAATTGGTAACAATCCCTGCTGAAAGTAAAATATTTCCTAAGGGGTATTATCGAAATAGTTCCTGTAAGTTTCTTATGAAAAAATGCTGAACCATATGAAAACCTCTAGGGCAATTTGCATTAGGGGACTGTAAGGAAGCATCTATCGGCACAGTAGAATGTCTTTCACATTTAACTTGTCACAACCAGCAAAATAAATATGCAATTGGAACATTACATCATAACACAATTCACAAACATTTTAGCATTAATAATTTGCCCTGCGATGGATTGGCACTCTGTCCAGGTTGTACCCTGCCTACAGCCCCCCCACCCCACCCCCCTGTACAGGATAATCAGTATAGAATGTTAATTTTTTATTATTATTTCATTTGTGCTTTTGGAGCAAGAGTAATCAACTTCACAGCCATAACACTGTTTCCTTTCCCAAAATGTTCAAACACAACATGAATATATTAGGAAATAAACTTCTTTGTATTATAACCTCAGGCTGCTGGAACTTTAGTTATTAGAAAAATGGCGTACTATTCAGAAGACTTAAGGATCAGTCTTATTTTTACTTGAAGGTGTTTTCCGTTTCCTTTTTAATTTTACATACAATATGCCAAGCACACTTTAAAAATAGAATGATTTTTGTTTACTTCAGTTTACTGTACTGTCCTTCACAGCGATACCAAAAATGATCAAAGTTATCAAAGTGGCTGCATTAAAGGTTTTAAAAATGGCATTTTAATGTAAACAAATAGAGTAGTGATTTAAAAAAACCCTGTAATTTCTCATTTGTAACATACTTTTATACTGGGTGATTGCATAAGAACTTGATTTTAAAAAGAAAAACTTTTTATATGGTTTTATAATCTTGGATTACATAACTTCAGTAAATCCCATAAACCTTTAGACAACACATCTTACCCATTTAATTAATAATCATTAATTTCCACTTTTACTCTTTCATTTCACAGTCTGTCTTACAGTATGTACACTCTTGGCATCTGCTCACTGCACTAAAGTCCCACCTTTTCTTTATATCCATTTTTCTTTGTGATATACTGTTTCTAGTAAGTTCTGTAACTGAGTGACAGTGTGGTTTCATGTGTTTTAGGGCAGCACTAATATAAATTGGTCCCCAGTCAGATCTCAGTCAAGAAGGAGAGTGCTTAAGCATAAATTTACTATAAGTATTGTAGGCAGCTGAAGTACACTCAATCTGACCATCAAGTCACGTCCCAGGAAACATTAGCATTTTTAAAGTAAATGAGATTATGATTATCAGTTAAAGCATACTGTAAGGATATGTTTTATTATTCAATTAACTACTTATGGCAGACTGTCAGTAAAGGGTAATCAAATATACCATTACTTATTACTTAATGTACACCTTTAAAGGTTTACTCCAGAAGGTATTTATGGTCCTTATGATCCTAATTATGTATGTTAAATATTTTTAGAGGTCAACTATATCCACATTTAAAGCTGAAAGGCACTTATTAAAAGAAGAAAAGATACCATACTACCACAAAAACAAGAAAATGCACAGTTAAGTTCAAAAAAAAAATTTCAGTAGGAACAGTTGCAAAAATTCCAAGAATCGCATGAACAATTGCATAATTTGTAAAGATGGTAAGTGTAGCTTACTTAATGCCCTGTAAAATTGTTATGCAGAATAAGCCATGTTACATTATGTCCTAGGCATCATATATCTTTGATAGTTAGATAATAATATGGAAAACAATGTTATTGTGCTTCCATGAGATTCATTCAACACACTGTGTGACTGAAAAGCCAGCATGTTGTGCTACTTTTAGTATATACAGTATTGTTCTTACATTCAATACAATGCAGGGACTGTCTGTGTATGTGATGAATATTTGATAAAGGCTGTCTTTGTCAGTTATGATGTTTCTGCTGGATAAGACCTTATCCCTGCCCTAATAATATTATATCATGCTTTTGTGTCAGCATGTAGGAAGATATTTTTACTATGCAGTTTTACATTTTTTTTTCTTTGGCTTTGCCCTTTTTATCCTGCAAGTCATCACATTGGATCATTTGATCCGCAAGACCTGGCATGGGTTTTACGCAAGATGCCATTCCTGTCACAACCCTCTCTTTCTCACTAAAAAAAAGTAGGTTTGGCACCAACACTGGATACAGTCTCTGTGTTGTATGGGCATAAGTTTAAGGGTCTTGTCCAAGGATCCAACAGTGGTGAACTGATGGTGGCAGGGCTCGACCACCTGATCCTCCAGTCAGGAACCAATACCCTCATCTGACTGAGCCACCCTCAATTTATAGTGTATATACAGTATTTGTACCTATTAAATAGTATTTATATTTTAAATTATACATTTCTTATTATCACAATTAATAACAAGAATCATTATCAGTAATCATTACTTTTATCTGACCCTCTGAAATAAAACTGAAATAAATTTAAATACCATCAATATTTAAGTTCATTTATAGCATACTCTGAGATTCTTTAGTCTCATTTTGTTTCAAAACGTGAAATCTTTTCCAAGTCAGCCAAGAAGTTTTTTATAAAGGTCATGACATCAAAATCTACAGACAATCATGAATCATTTTCCCAACAGTAGAAAAAGATGCATTGCACAGCTACTGATATAATTGTGTCCAGAAGGAGCACTCCCACTGCCTCGTTCTGTCTGTTTTCCTTTATGGTGTATTTTTAGCTAAAATTATGGCATGCCCCAAGTTCTGACTGCCCCAACTACTACAGCGCAGCCAGATAGAGTTTCCTCAGCTTAGTGCAGAATCCCAGTGGGTTCTTAGATGTCTGTAACTTAAGCCAGACCATTTGGCATTCTGTCTTCTGTTGGGATGCAAAAGTTAACATGCATGCCCTGAAATGGTCTGTAGAGAGACTGCCAAGGCCTACAGCCCAACTGCTCTTCTGTTGGCTTTCTATCTTATTTACAAAGCAACATATGCAAAATCTTGTTTTATCAACATCAAAGTGTTTCTTTGTACTCATGTGATTAGACATTATTTATTGCTACCATCCTAGACCCAATGTAATGTCTGTACGATTTTCATTACCTGAAATGGTGCAGAATGTCACCTGCACCATGATCTAGTTCACGATAAGTTCACCCATTAAATGCCTTTTTCTTTTTATTATATTATTTTCCATGGATGGGATCACCAATGACGTAAGTTTCCCTATAGCAATGACCATTGAAGTGACCGTGATAGGTCATTGTGGCCAATCATCTCTTAGTGATGACAACTTGAATGGATGGATCAATATACCGTCCTTCTTTTAAGGTCTCTGACTTAACCTTGACTTTACAGCACCAGTGATGGATGGTGTGTTTGTGGCAAATAACACAAAGCATGACTTTGACTCACAACAGAAAGCCATGCGGTAGAGTATTTTTCTGCTACAAGTATTCTGTCACGCAGAGATAAAATAGTCTCTTTTTCTTCCTTTGCATCTTGGTGTGTATTTACTGTATACTGTATTACAAGCATTTTTTTTTTTTTGCAGAATGCCCCAGAGTGTCCACTACAGTCAGTTTCCCCTTTTTAGCATCACTGGCTTGTCTGAAGGCAAATAATGCTGACATGGTGAGCCTAGCTGACAGTTTCAGACCCTGGTACAGAGTAGAATCTGGCCTAAACACAGCAGTCTAAACAGTTTGCTAGTCACAAACATTCACATTCAGTAACAACTCACAAGCACAACAAGATGATGTGAAAGCCTTAGCTAGTGAAATTGGTATTTTCACCACTATGTAATATGGAACAGTCATGTGTCCAGGAATTGCATAGAACATATAAAAAAAGATTCTAACAAATATCAATCTAGAATATGTACAGACTCAACTAATATTTCTCTTAGTATATTAGCATACTGTATATTAAAAAATATATTTTTTTAAGTAATTGTCTACTGTATCTTGTAGACTTTTCACTTATTTCATGCTTGTCACTGCTTGACTTTTTTTTTTCAATTTCACAATGACAAATTTTAATTCCATAATTTAAAATATTGCAGTTTACAGATTTTATGTTGTTGCAATTTAAGTTTAAGTTCATAAACAGTTTTTCAACTAGCTGTGAATATAATTGAGAATTTACTATAGTCAACAATTGGAGAAAACGCAAACAGACCTTCTTAAACCTTGTTTTCTCAGTTCTAGCAGTCTGTAAGTAAGGAGAAGACTGTAAATATCGGGAGTGAGGTAACAAGCCCAAGAGACAGGATGAGCCACATGACTTTAAACCAAATAGCTGGTCACGTTCTGCTAGGTGGAGGACTGTGGGCAACAGTTGAGGCATAGACGCAGAGGGGGATAAGGTGTAACAAAGTCTTTAATAACCAAAACCAAACATGAACAAAGGAAGTTGGCTTTACTTGGAGCGTGCTATAAACAGAACTCATAAGAAACTAAAACATACACAGACTAGGGATTATACACACACTAATACAATACAGACATGGGATACAAAACGGACGAGACGAGACACACTAAACAGACTAGAGGACTAAACACAGGGGACTATACATGCAGGGGATAAACACACAAGACAGGCTTGGCTAGGCCTACTAGCTGTTATGCACATTAGCTGCTAAGCTAGCTAATAGCTAATCAGACTAATAGTTAAACAGGCTAGCAGCCTGAGACCCAAGGGATGAACAGACAAGGTACACAGCAGACTAGGTATGAAACAGACTAAGAACTCTAAAGGTTAGTGGCTAAAGATGTTAGTACTTAAACAGACTAAGAGCTAATCAGACGATGAGACTAGACAGACTCGAAGACTAGACAGACTATGATCCAACCAGGTTAGTAGTGCCCTCATTAGTATTTACACAGACTAATAACTAAACATGCAATGGGGGTGACTTACACAGGAGGGTACATACAAAAGGCTAATTCTCCTAGAGGCTAATCCTACTTAAGAGAGACAAAGACATCTTAATAGAAACAAACTTAACTTAAATCTCCATATACAAAAAGGCCAACTATCAAACAAACTAAAACAAAACCAGATCAAACAAAACCCACTTAACAGAACTGAAATTATAATGCTCCACCCAGTTTCCCAGACCAAACAGCTATTTATCCTATTACTAATGAGCTACCTCGATCAGGTGAGCACCTGACCGAGGTGCCTTCTGGGAAACTGAGTCTACTAACAAAAACTACAAAACAAACACTGCCCTCTAGTGGGCAACCCTCACATAGACTTTGTTCTCATTATCTATAATATTGGAAGGTTTTCTGAAATCGTGTGAACTTTCCCATGTCTCTATCTCTTACATCTCTCTTTGTTCATATGTCATATGTCCATAAAACTACCCCCTTGCTGTGCATTCCTGATAAGGTAAACCTTCCTATGGCTTGCTAGAATCCTTTTGTCTAATTGGAACATGACAATGTGGTTCCTATCATCTGTCTATCTCCGAGTCTTCGTATGACTAATTCTCTTTGTTCTACGTGGAACATGCTAATTACAATTGTATCTTGTTAACAGATGTACTGTATGTGAAACAAGGAATGTAAAAACTTTGTCTATCCTTTGAATAAACTAGAGAGAACTTCAGACGCATCATCCATGTTTGTCCATCTCTTGGGAGCCAGGTACTACTGTAAGTGTTTTGAGGTGCAGCAGACGTATCAAGCAATAATTTTTCTTCCTTTACTTAACTTTTACCATAACAAATATATACTTAATATGAAAGGAACACTAATATAGCTGGAAAGTGAAATAATTTCTTAATGGATTCAGGCTTGCATGGTCAGTCATGATGGTTTTACTAGAGAAAGAAGCTGAAGGGTTAGATGCTGCGACTTGAACCCTCAATATACTGGTTAGTAACCCAAGTGCGCGAGCACTCCTGGAGTCAATGGACGAAGTGAGAGTGGCGCGGTGTCCCAAATTAAATACTGATTTTCAATGTTGTTGGGCTCATTATCATGGCCTATACAAGACCTTGCATTAAGGCCCTACTATGACTTCTTACTGTATGAGAAGTGGGCTTACTGTATTTATTCATTCATTCATTCATTTTCTATACCGCTTAATCCTGTGTTCAGGGTCGCGGGGGGCCTGGAGCATATCCCAGGAGACTTCGGGCAACAACGCATCCATGGCATGTTCATTGTGTACATGAATGTATAGTGCTGTTTTTTTGCTGTCGCATATTTGTCAAACTTAAATGAAATTTTAATATTACACAAAGATAATCCAAGTAAATACTAAATGTAGTTTTTAAATTATTCATTCATTCATTCATTTTCTATACCGCTTAATCCTGTGTTCAGGGTCGCGGGGGGCCTGGAGCATATCCCAGGAGACTTCGGGCACTAGGCGGGGTACACCCTGGACAGGGTGCCAATCCATCGCAGGGCTTACTGTATTTAGAGACAGACAAATCTTTCTTCTTAGTATCACCGAGCACTTTCTCCATGTTAACAATCAGCTCCTTCAGTGGTGCAAGTGTAGTTGTCACTTCTGAACACTTGTGCTCATTCCTTGGGTCAGTATTGTTCCATGATATATGTAATCCATGTATTTTTACCATGTTTAAACAGAATGCTTGTTATGTATACTGTATAATTTATGGTTGCTTATCAGTCAGAACAGGCAAAAATAAATATGTATGGTTTCATGGATAGATGGTGGAATAAAAGAGTAATGTCTTGAAACTACTGGTGGCAGTTAATAGAACCACAGTTACAGTATTATTTGTACGCATCTAGCATTTATACATTGGGAAGAGTCTTTGATGGTCCCATATACAGTAATATGTTTAAGTAAGGCTGTCTTATTTTGTGTTTTGGGTTGTCTGAGATTTTTAAGAGAACAACTAACAATTAAAACACCACCATCTTCATAGCACCAACAACCACTGCGAGTAATTTATATGTAATATTATACATATACATATGTACAGTATGTGGTGTTTTTATGCAGTAACTGTTAATTTTACTTCAAACATGCAGCATGTTGATAGAACACAAGGCAACCAACAAACGGGAATAATTCTGTCTACTGATAACATTCCCATGGGTTGCCTCTTGTTATCCAAATGGCACAATATTCATACCATACCCATACCAGGGGGAAAATGGCTCAAAGAACTCTTATACAGTGACATAAAATTGGCTTAAAATATTCTGCTTGCTTCAATTCCCAAGTACATCACAACCAATAAAATAACAGTGACCTATCCTACAAGCTTTGACCCTCAGATGTTTTCCTCAGGATTGGAGCCAGTTCTATTAATTTCTTTAATGGTCCCTGAGGAACAGATTAGACTGTCTTCAATGACCTCAAGCAGACAATTTAATTCAATGCAGTTTGCTGACATATGCATTGTGTCTATAAAGAACAGTCACAAATGAGTTGTTTCTGCAATCTCTGCCCTGTTCTTGCAAGGTAACAATAACAGCTGCCTGAGAGATGGATGTCATAGACCTCTATGAAAGGCTTATTCAAACTAGAAAAAAAAAATAGATTCAAAAACTGCGTTGAATGAAAAGCATTTGAATTATCCAGGTTTGAGCTGAGAGTGCTGCATGTAAGATCAATAAATTTGAGGACCCCAAAACTACCCCATATTATCTTTAGTCCAATTTATCTATGTATATTTATCATGTCTGCATTATTATGTATAAATAATTCACTATTTCCAAACTTAAAAATTAATAACTAAAAAAAAAAATAGGAACATTACAGAAGGATATTTGCCAGATTATAAAGAAAGTAACATATTACATAACAGACCAATTTTCAGATATAAATAAATAAACAAGTACTTATTTATAGTACTGTGCAAATGTTTTTGCAAAAATGCCATAAGCAAAGATGCCTTTGAAAACATTTTTAATTCTATAATGAGCACTCAAAAGTAATAAAATATACAGTATTTTGTGTGAAAACTTATTACTTGAAACTAATCAGTAGTGTTAGATCCAGATTTGTGCAATTTTATAAATAAAAACAGGTTTTAAAAATGTTATTCTAGTTGATTTGTCACAAATTCTGGAATTATTTAATTTTTTTACATAAAAATGCAGACATAATAAACATATAACAACATTTGTAATGTGCGATTGATAAAGAAAATAGAGAAAGCAGAATATTATATGGGTGACTTTGCAAGACTAAATTTACAGGGGTTGTACAATGAAATTGAAACACTGGCCAATTCAGTGTTGGAGGTTTCATGTCTAAATCTGACCAGCCTAATGGCCAACCTTCATTGATTGCACATTCCACCAGTAAGAGCAGAGTGTGAAGGTTTAATTAGCAGAGTAATAGCACAGTTTTGCTTAAAATATTGCAATGCACACAACATTATGGGTGACATATCAGAGTTCAAAAGAGGACAAATTGTTGGTGCGCGTCTCACTGGCACATCTGTGACCAAGACAGCAAGTCTTTGTGATGTATCAAGAGCCACTGAATCTAGGGTAATGTCCACATACCACCATGAAGGACAAACCACATCCAACAGGGGTAACTGTGGACGCAAGTGGAGGGTGTCTGAATGGTATGTCCGGGTGCTAACCTGGATTGTATCCAAAAAGCATAAAACTACAGCTGCCCAACTAACTTAAGAATTAAATGTGCACCTCAACTATCCTGGTTCCACCAAAGCTGTTCGTCGGGAGCTCCACAGGGTCAATGAACAGCACCGGGCTGCTATAGCCCAACTTTTGGTCACTCATGCCAATGCCAAACGTCAGTTTCAATGGTGCCAGCAGCGAAAATCTTGGGCTGTGGACAAGGTGAAAGATGTATTGTCCAACTTCACTGTCTTTCCCACATTAGAGTTACGGTGTGGAGAAGCCCCAAAGAAGCGTACCACCCAGACTGTTGCATGCCCAGTGTAAAGCATGGGGGTGGATCAGTCATGGTTTAGGCTGCAATATCATGGCATTCCCTAGGCCCAATACTTGTGCTATAGTAGATGGGCGCATCACTGCCAAGTACTACCAAACAATTCTGGAGGACCATGTGTACCCAGGGGTTCAAACAGTGTATCAGGATAATAATGCACCAATACACACAGCAAGACTGGTGACAGAGTGGTTTGATAAACATGAAAGTGAAAGTTGAGCATTTCCCATGGTCCGCACAGTCACCAGATCTAAATATTATTGAGCCACTCTGGGTTGTTTTGGAGTGAGTCAGGAAACATTTTCCTCCACCAGCCTCACGTAGTGACCTGGCCACACTATTCTGCAAGAAGAATGGCTCAATATCCCTCTGGCCACTGTGCAGAGCCAACCCGGTGTTGGACAATGAAACTGAAACACCTGGTTTTGCAGTAGATCACAATAATTTATTAGTATGGTGTAGGGACTCCTTTTGTAGGCAGTAACAGCATCAATTCGTCTTGGGAATGACAGATACAAGTCCTGCACAGTGGCCAGCGTACCAGCGTACATCTATATATATATATATATATATATATATATATATATATATATATATATATATATATATATATATATATATATATATACAGTGGTGTGAAAAACTATTTGCCCCCTTCCTGATTTCTTATTCTTTTGCATGTTTGTCACACTTAAATGTTTCTGCTCATCAAAAACCGTTAACTATTAGTCAAAGATAACATAATTGAACACAAAATGCAGTTTTTAAATGAAGGTTTACGTTATTAAGGGAGAAAAAAAACTCCAAATCTACATGGCCCTGTGTGAAAAAGTGATTGCCCCCCTTGTTAAAAAATAACTTAACTGTGGTTTATCACACCTGAGTCCAATTTCTGTAGTCACCCCCAGGCCTGATTACTGCCACACCTGTTTCAATCAAAAAATCACTTAAATAGGAGCTACCTGACACAAAAAGAAGTAGACCAAAAGCACCTCAAAAGCTAGACATCATGCCAAGATCCAAAGAAATTCAGGAACAAATGAGAACAAAAGTAATTGAGATCTATCAGTCTGGTAAAGGTTATAAAGCCATTTCTAAAGCTTTGGGACTCCAGCGAACCACAGTGAGAGCCATTATCCACAAATGGCAAAAACATGGAACAGTGGTGAACCTTCCCAGGAGTGGCCGGCCGACCAAAATTACCCCAAGAGCGCAGAGACAACTCATCCGAGAGGCCACAAAAGACCCCAGGACAACATCTAAAGAACTGCAGGCCTCACTTGCCTCAATTAAGGTCAGTTTTCACGACTCCACCATAAGAAAGAGACTGGGCAAAAACGGCCAGGATGGCAGATTTCCAAGGCGCAAACCACTTTTAAGCAAAAAGAACATTAAGGCTTGTCTCAATTTTGCTAAAAAACATCTCAATGATTGCCACGACTTTTGGGAAAATACCTTGTGGACCGACGAGACAAAAGTTTAACTTTTTGGAAGGTGCGTGTCCCGTTACATCTGGCGTAAAAGTAACACAGCATTTCAGAAAAAGAACATCATACCAACAGTAAAATATGGTGGTGGTAGTGTGATGGTCTGGGGTTGTTTTGCTGCTTCAGGACCTGGAAGGCTTGCTGTGATAGATGGAACCATGAATTCTACTGTCTACCAAAAAATCTTGAAGGAGAATGTCCGGCCATCTGTTCGTCAACTCAAGCTGAAGCGATCTTGTGTGCTGCAGCAGGACAATGACCCAAAACACACCAGCAAATCCACCTCTGAATGGCTGAAGAAAAACAAAATGAAGACTTTGGAGTGGCCTAGTCAAAGTCCTGACCTGAATCCTATTGAGATGTTGTGGCATGACCTTAAAAATGCGGTCCATGCTAGAAAACCCTCAAATAAAGCTGAATTACAACAATTCTGCAAAGATGAGTGGGCCAAAATTCCTCCAGAGCGCTGTAAAAGACTCGTTGCAAGTTATCGCAAACGCTTGATTGCAGTTATTGCTGCTAAGGGTGGCCCAACCAGTTATTAGGTTCAGGGGGCAATTACTTTTGCACACAGGGCCATCTAGGTTTGGATTTTTTTTCTCCCTAAATAACAAAATCCCTCATTTAAAAACTGCATTTTGTGTTTACTTGTGTTATCTTTAACTAATAGTTAAATGTGTTTGATGATCAGAAACATTTTGTGTGACAAACATGCAAAAGAATAAGAAATCAGGAGGGGGGGCAAATAGTTTTTCACACCACTGTATATTAAGAGAAGCATTAAGAATTCCTTAAGGGGCCAAGCCCAACTACAAGCCCAACTACAAACCCAAAAACAACCCCACATCTTAATCTCCCCTCCACAATTTTACACTTGGCACAATGCAGTCAGACAATTACCATTCTCCTGGCAAACGCCAAACCCAGACTCATTCATTGAATTGCCAGACAGAAGCATGATTTGTCACTCCAGAGGACACATCTCCACTGCTCCAGTGGAGTCAGGTGGTGGCATCTTTTACACCAATTCATCTGATGCTTTGCATTGCACTTGGTGATGTAAGGATGCAGCTGCAATCATGGAAACCCATTCCATGAAGCTCTCTACACACATACTGTTCTTGAGCTAATCTGACAGCCACATGAAGTTTGGAGGTCTCTTTATTGACTCTATTGCAGAAAGTTGGCGACTGCTGTCCATTATGCATCTCAGCATTCACTGACCCTGCTTTTAAGTGGCCTACCACTACGTGACTGAGTTGTTGTTGTTGTTCCCAATTCCAGTTTGTTATAATACCACTAACTGTTACCTGTGAAATATTTAGTAACGAGGAAATTTCATGACTGGATCCTGAGAGCGACCCATTCTTTCACAAATGTTTGTAGAAGCAGTCTGCATGCCTAGGTGCTTGAGTTTATACACCCGTAACCATGGAAGTGATTGGTACACTTGAATTTAATTATTTGGATGAGTGAGTGAATACTTTTGGGAATACGTTTGCCAAATACTATACAATAATTTTGTTCGTGTTATATTGAAATTCATATTCTGTTTTTCAAACCCATTATATACAGTCAGGTCCATAAATTTTGGAACAACAAAACATTTTACCATTTGGCCTCTGTACAGTACCACATTGAATTTAAAATAAAACACTCATGATGTGAGCAAAATCACTTTTACCTTTAATACAAAGGGTTTAACAAATGTGTGGAGTTAACGATTCAGTAATTACAACCCTTTTCATACACACACACACACACACAATATGGAGAGCTAATAAATAATGGAACAAACTAACATAACTACAAACATAAGGATTTTCTTTAATATTTGGATGAAAATCCTTTGCAGTCAATGACTGATGTCTGGAACCCATGGTCATGAACAAATGCTGATTTTCTACTTACGAGATGCTTTGCCAGCCCTTTTATGCAGCTGCCTTCAAGTAAGTGAAAGGCCTGCTCTACTGGATTACGGTCAGGTGACTGACTTGGCCTGTAAAAATTATCCCATCTCATTGCCTTGGATAGTTTTCACTGGATGTTTTGGTCCATATTCAAAACATATCCATCTACAGAATATAAATGTAAATACATGTGAAGCAGTATCCTCTCAGTTCTGCAGCATTTGGCTGTAACTGAGCAGACAGTATAGCCCTATATGCTTCATATTTCATCCTGCTACTTTTATCACCAGTCAGGTCATCAATAAACACCAGACTCTGTCACTTCCATTGGCAGCCATAACCTGCCTCAACCTTGAATGACAGATGATGTGGTATGCTTTGGCTCATGAGCTGTTCCTTTTGGTCTCCTTACTTTTCTCTTTCCTTTATTCCTGTCCAAGTTAATTTTGGTTCCATCAGTGTAAGGTTTCCCTCAAAGTCTAATCTGGCCTTTCTGTACTTGAGCATAACCAGTGGGTTGCACCATATTGAGGAGCATTTGTATTTACTTGACATTTACTCTTGACTATAAACTTTGACAATAACTTGTCCATCTTCTCAAGATTGTTCTTGAGTTGGGTCGATGCTGCAAACTAATTTTTCTCTATCATGAAGAAACTGTTGGGAACTCTTTCAGAGACCAGGAGACGTTGGGATATCATTCAAGCAGAAGTTACTCTTTATTGAGAACTCGCCGAGCGTCGCTGTAGTCATCAAAGTCTCTCTTACAACTCAGCTCTGGAGAGTTTATACTTTACAAGAGGGAGGGATACAAAGAGGTGGAGACAATCTAAACAAAGCATAGTGTGGTACCGGAGGCAGCCTAGTAACGGAAGTTCCCCAGCCCTGATCTCATCAGCATAACACTGGCTTTCAAATGCATAGGTGTTAATCTAATCAGCCTGACAGTATCCCTCAAACCTTTACATTATCATAGAGACAAAGGCACGGCCTGGCCTTGAGATTAGCATTCACATTGACTGTGGGACCCTACCCAGCGGTCAGGAAGTACATAAAGACAAAAGGTTAATGTCTCTGACACCTGGGCTACCAGACTTGTATCTTCTTAGAATGTCACCAACTTTACCTTAAAATGTAAAACCCAATGTACATAACTTGTTCAGTTTATATACTATTACGTTGGAAGCTAGATTTAACATTTTATAAATTTGTAATCCTACAAAACTTATGCTTGTTCCAAAATTTATAGCCTTGGCTCTATTTTTAAAGATTGTTGAGAAACATTTAAAAAACATGAGAAACATTTAAAAAAAACAAAAACAATACAAAAGGTTAAGTTTTAAAATGCATCATTATCCTCCTACTGTACTTCAGTAACTGTCAATAGCAGTTTATTATAGTAATCCTGCTGGGAGAACTGAAATGGCTATACCAGACTGTAAACCTCCTTTTTCTTGGCACGAACATTCTCAAATATTCCATCTAGCACATTTAGTTCATTCATGGTGCCACTTTTTTTGCACAGCTGGTCGACTCACTCTACTGATCAGGTTTCAGAAAGAAGAATGACTATGGGGATGTGGTGTACATTTCTATTACATGTTGTCATTCATTGTTGTGTTTTGCAAAAAACATGGAATTCATAAGCTACAAATAAAAGAAAACATCACAACTGGAAAAATAAGTTTGGTTATGGACAACTTTGTTTTAAAAGGTAAATAATGTGGCAGAATGTGTCAGTGTGGTTCAAGCTGTTAATAAAATGCTGAGTTAAGAACCTGGAAAGTTATAGAAATGCTGAACTGGAGTAAGTGGCAGGCATCTACTGGATAGAAAGCAATACAGGCTAGGGAAAATGCAAATCACATAAGAGGATTTGTTGATGCCACAAATTTGATGTCAAATTTGATGTTGATGTCACATTTTTATTGTGATATTCTAAAGTGTAGTGTGAAGCTAAGTGCTTTTGTAAAATAAATCTCAAAATATAAAATAGAATTTGAAAGGATTAAGAATTTGATACAAAATAATTTAATACAAATTTTTTTTAAAGGGTCATGTTGTAGTGAAATTAGTATTAAATGTCTGAGAATATATGTATAAACCAAAATGATCAGTTTATTACTGATGAGCAAGCTGATGGCGATGGTGGCAAGGACATACTTCCTGAGATGGCAATAGGAAGAAACCTTGAGAGGAATACAAAAGGAACCCATCCTCATTTTGGTGATAATGGATAGCAGGAAATGATTTGCAGTTTTACAGGGTGTTAGGTGCCTGCAAGTTCAATATAACAGGAGAGGTGTTTTAGTTCATATGGAGTCCACTTTCATTATTGGAGGCTCAGGTACAAAACTGTATATACCTAGCTCTGTGTGTGTGTGTGTGTGTGTGTGTGTGTGTGTGTGTGTGTGTGTGTGTGTGTGTGTGTGTGTGTGTGTGTGCACACGGGCTTCATCTGTACAGTATATAATCATCTAAACATGTTATTATTGTGCATTATTGTTTGTTTCTGTCTAACTGTGGATTTGGATGTTTCTTCCTTGAGTAAAGAAATCAGATCATGGAGTATGTATGGAGTAAAACTTACTCACTTGTACCTTTCCATTTAATATCAGAGAATACTTTTTTAACTTATAATAGAAAAGAAGCATCCGCACACTGTCCAAAAAAAAAATTCTTCTTTTTTAAAAATAAAAACAAGAATTGCAAAACATTTGCTCAGATTCTCATCAATACACTAAAATACACTTTAGGGACCTTAAATCTAGTGTACAGAACAGTTTTGCACTCACCAGGCAATTGATGTGTTGTGTGCAGTGTGTGTCGGACTCTGGGCTTCTGGCTTCAGGCTGTGTCTGGGCTGGGATTGATATTGTGGTTGTTGGTAGTGGGATAATCCTGTCAGAGCTGCAGGATGAGAAAGCTGCCCCTGACTCTGCTCTTGTTCAGGCTGTTGCCACTGATTGCGAGCCTGCTTCAACCAGCGCCCCCCAAGCCCCCACTTCTCCAGGTAAACCCTGAACATTTCATAGTTTATGGCTGAATAGTAGAGGAAGTCCAGTGCCAGCAGCACCATGATGAAAAAGCCATAGATCCACACTCCAACTAGCGCTGTGTAGTTACTGAAATAAAGCAAAGAGGACATAAGGTAAGAACAGTTGATTCTGTTCAGTAATGATAGCAAAGCAGGAACTTTAATGCCTACAAATGGTTATAATGTCTAGTTGCCTTGGTAGAGATGGTTTTGGTTATGTTTATTTACTTGTTTTAGCTGGCTGGAGAATTATAAAGATATTTTTGGCTTTGACAAACTCCTTTCTTGGCAAAAATAAGTCTCTGCAACATTTTGAGCTAGCAGTACTTGGAGAAGACGAGTAAAATAGTATAATATAAAAGTTATCATTCATTCATTTTCTGTACCGCTTAATCCTGTGTTCAGGGTCGCGGGGGACCTGGAGCCTATCCCAGGAGACTTCGGGCACTAGGCGGGGTACACCCTGGACAGGGTGCCAATCCATCGCAGGGCACACACACATATACACACTCACACACCCATTCACACACTACGGGCAATTTAGGAATGCCAATTAGCCTAACCTGCATGTCTTTTTGGACTGTGGGAGGAAACCGGAGTACCCGGAGGAAACCCACCAAGCACGGGGAGAACATGCAAACTCCATGCACACCGAGACGGGAATCGAGCCTGGCTGGGGAATCGAACCCAGACCCTGGAGGTGCAAGGCGTCAGTGCTAACCACTACACCACCGTGCCGCCCAAAAGTTATCATTAAAGGGTAATTTTCCTGCTTTTTCGCCTGTATTTCTGTAACAAACCTTGGCTCCACCACCACAACCAGGATATAGAAGACACTGAAGATAAATGAACTGATGAACGAGGCAGCCTGTTATATTTAAGCAGCTGTAAAATTTTATACAAATGATTTTGCATCTCATGTTAATGGCAAAATGATTACCTACTTGAGTATAAATCAACTTTTAATCATTTACAGCCTCTGTCATTGAAGACCATTGATGTTTTAAACTGATTAATACTTCAGTTACTTGCTTTTAGTAGCAGTGGAATTCAGACTTTACAAAAGCATCTCCTTTTATTATTTTTACACTGTGTATAGCTGATGGTAGGGGTGGGCGATATACCGGTATACACGGTTAACCAGTAGAAATTTGTCAACTGATAGAGATTTTGGTCTATCGTCTTAATCGCGGTTGAGATCACGTGACGTTGCACGTTACGTAATCACGCAATACACATTCACTTCTATGGGAAGCCAAACACATCTAAAGTGGGACGAAACCGTGGCACCCGATTGAGCCGGCGTGGGCAGAACAAATATCCAGACCCGGTGGATCGCGCAGCGCGGACCAACTTGAGCAGCGGTGCTCGAATCACAAACCTGCGCGACGCTGATAGAAATAGACCGCGCCGACCATCAAAATACATTTTACCCCGCTGGGATGCGCACGTACAAACCAGGCATGGCACGGCGGAAACAATAGTAAACAGTCCTGACATTTTAAATAAATAGTTTTAAAATAAAAAAAACAGTGGGTCGCGCAGGTTTGTGATTAGAGCGGCGCTGCTGAAGTTAATCCACGCTGCGCGATCCACCGGGCTGCGCAAATAAACCAGATCATCTCTGCGCTATCCAGATAGTCGCTGGATAGATCCACTGGGCTGCGCAGATATTTGGTTCAATCGGGTGTAAAAACAATAAAAAACGAGAGCACACAAAATCCTTATCAACTGTTTATTCTCCTTTATTCACAAAAACAAACTGACACGCTAGAGGAGGAAGTGCGCATGCGCCTTTTGCTTTTCAACGGCAAGCCCCGAGGGGATAAAAACCTCACACACACATAGGCACCTCATGAGCGCATATGCATCTAACATTAGCACAATATAACAAAATCAAATTAGGTTTGTTACACATCCAATTGAATATTGCCAAAGTAAAAAAAATGTGGCAAACCTCAGCAATTCCCAGTTTAATAAATAAATAAATAAAATTACATTACGTAAAACAGATTCTTTGTGTTTGAATTTTTATTTATGCATTTTCAGATACAAATTGCTATATTGTGATATATATCGTATCGTTATCGAGGTAGAAAATTGCTTTTACCGTGATAGAAAATTTTGGTTATATCGCACACCCCTAGCTGATGGTTATTTTTGAACAAATTAAAAGTACATAAGTGCACAAAATTCTATCCAATTACCTGCTCAGACAAGGTGAAATACAAAAGGATGAAAATTATGGTAGCTGTAAAAGCAAGCCCTTTCACAAAGTAATTTTAAAACAATTCTGTCTTTTATGTGCATTTAGGTTAACCTGCTTGAAATATTTATTCAATCCCACACCAATCTGTAGACAAAAAAACACTTTTTACTCTTTTCTCATTACTGGATTGTTATGCATCAGCTTGCTTTGTCAAAAAGTATCCACCGCTGAGCTGAGTGTGAGTGGATGTGGTCTTTTTTATAACCTAAGGGCACTGATAAATATCACTGGCTATGTCCTGCTGACCGCAAATGTGAATAAAATGGCTTCTCACCAGGTTTCCTTTTCTTACACAATAATGCCTGAGAGTATAGTAGGTGAGCACAGTCTGGCGTGACCATTAGTAAAAGGATACATACTGTGTGGGAGACAAAGTACAACTCCTAGCCTTCCTAAACTGTGATAATAACTTCATTAGGTTAAAGGCGAAGGAGTGCATGAGAATCACATAAATTATTTCGGCATTTTAAAAATGCAGATTTGACTTGGATTTGACATTGTTCATCTCAGGAAATCTACATCTTCATTTCAACAGCAAGGTCTGCGTAGGAAATGAGATGTTGTTCCAAGATGCAGCAAAAAATATCACTCTTTTGAGGTCCAGATTTATCACATAATCTTGCCTTTCGATCTGAGTGGGCTGCACGGGTTGGTGCCAGGCTGATAATCCCTCTATCTATGCCTCATGCTATCTAAATGTCAGTTACTTGCTCCACCATCCATCTGGAAGCTTTGCTATTTGCTGTCTTCTCAGTGGGAACAACATAACAGTGGTGTGTGGTCAACCAACATGGTAGACACAGCTTAATGTCAATGAAAATGTGCTATTCCATGTTAGCTTATACTAATAATAAAAAAAAAAAATCATGTTTGGGTAATGAGTAAAAAAAAGTAAAAATCATAATATTTCTACACAAAAATTCACACAAGCAGATCAAATCTATTAGCTGCTTCCAACGAAATTATCAAGCTTAAGTGGCTATTGAGAAGCAATGCCATACTGTATATACAGTAAACACATTAATTGACTTACTTGTGAGAAAACCCATCCAGAGTGGTTGTGAGGTTGACCTGCATAATGGTTTGAAACTCAGTATCATTGCAGCAGTACTTGAAGGCAGTGTTGTTGTGGTGACAACAGAACATATAGGTCTTGTTGTCTGACAGGCGAGGACAGTGGAATCCAAAATGATACCGGCCCTTGTGGTCAGTGTAGGGTTCACACACCCGGAAATGAGCCGAGAGAGCTGCAAAACAGAAAACAGAATTTAAAAGGACCATATTTTAGCATTTCTTTAATATATTAACACAAGCCTCAGAGCTTGCTTCAAAGTGTGTCTATTAATGCTCCAGCTAAAATACCCAGATAATGCATTTTCCTGCTCTGAACATACCATTTCAATGTCTGTGTAAACGTGATGCCTAGCCCCACCACACCAATTTCACTAACTTTCCTACCTAATCTAATTTGTTTTCCTCAGCTCCTTATTTGGGCCTGTTTTTCATAATAAATTTAAAAACTACCTCCAGTGGTTTTAATAAGCCATGTCTTTCTGCCTATCTGTCGGAGCTTCTTGTCCCGTACTCCCCTTCCAGAGATTTGCGATCCTCTGATCATCATTTACTGCACATCCCCAGAACAAAGCTCAAAACCAGAGGTGGCAGAGCCTTTTCGGCGGTAGCCCCCAGCCTGTGGAACGGCCTCCCGTTGCATTTGAGAGCCACCCAAAATCTTAATCATTTTAAAACCATGCTTAAAACACATCTGTTTTCATGTGCATTTTCCTTATGATTTATTAAGCTAGTTTTATTTTATTAGTTTTATTTTATTTTATTATTTTATTTATTACTATTATGATTTTTTTTATTTTATTTTATCCTATGGATTTCTGTTTCATGGTTTGTAATAGTGAGCGAAAAATATTAAGTAGATATGCGGTATAGTACCTGCTGATTTATTGTTTTATACTTGTACAGCATTTGGTCAGCGGAAGTTGCTTTAAATGTGCTTTATAAATAAATTTGATTGATTGATTGATTGATTTCAACATGCAAGCTTTTAAACCAACCACAAAATTTCACATCTAGCCAGAAAAGCATTTAATAAAGAGAACTGTGTCAAAATATGAACCCCTTCAACTTCTTGAGACCTACTGTATTTAGCACTCATATAAATGTCTTGTAGTGCCTATTCGTGCTGCACCTACATACTGTATGCTGCACCTTAGCTATATCAGAGAAAATATATTTTAAAAAAAAGGCACAGCTTATCTGTTCATTTTACATTTGATTTTTTTAGAACCTCAAACAAATCTGCTGTATAATTTACAAACTGACCTGGATTTAAAACATTTATCACAAAAGAAAGGCAACATTAAAAAAAAAATAGATATTAATAAGTCATTGTAAATAGTTGGATAAGATTAAGTCTATTTCTGTCATGTATAACGAACAATGTGCTTTTAAAAACAAGCACTGAATAAGGTTTGAATAAGGAGGGCATTCCTGTTTCCATCCATTCTTGAATGGTCTTTATTGTGTTCAGGCTTTGCTTATTAAGAGCAATCATATTGATGGACAAAGCAAAAAAAGTTTGCAAGAAAATTCAGACACAGCTTTGGTTTGCTCCAAGACACAAATACCCCCCTTGAGACATCATTCAAATCCATTTGTGTTCATGTTCAATAACTTTGTATAGCTGTATTTGTATAGTACCAGACATTAACCCTGATGGAGTTTTACAGAATTCTTGGTATAAATATGAAATAGAAATGGGCAGTTGCTTTGAATTAACAACTTTGTTGTATCTTTTTTAAACATTCAATAATTTAAAAAGTTCAGTATACAATGGTTCAGTATACAATATACTTGGGCAAATTTGTTGTATTAAATAGTGTTTTTGTTTGTATGATTTTGCATTGAATAGAAAGTTTACATACTGTACGTATGTACTACTTTATACAGTATGTCATATGTACGTATACAGTATAATGCTTTTTCCGCATCATAATTTGTTGCATTTTTGGCTATCTAATTGCATTTATTTTGAATATCGCTTAAAGGTGTCAATCGTATTGCCACATTTTGTGTGAAATGTAACTTTTTACATTCCACAAAAAGTAAATATGTTGTGCAATGGTCCATATACATATTCGTTTAAGTAGTGTATCATTAACTTTATACACTCTTTTTTATTCTTATGCGCAGTATAAATTGGAGTGAAAAACAGCCTGTGCTACCATATGTAGCAAACTCATATACTCAGACACTGATCTATTAGTCTTACCTGCAGAGGAAAATAGGAGTAGGATGACGGCCAAAAGGTTGAAGGACCGACATCTAGTGACACTCATCTTTTTTTCCTCCCCCATGAGAGGATGGCCGGAGGAGGAGGGACAGCTTCAGCTGAGCTCAGGCATCATGTGTCATGTCCAGCTGATATTGTCATGGCTGCAGCAATCTGACAGGCCACCTGTCAAGACAGAATATCCAGCTGGTCAGGATGGATCTAAGGACAGCTGTGTCACAGTAAGGGATTGAATTCTATCCAATTTTTCCCACTGACTCACAATTCACAATTCAAAATATTTAATTATGTCCATTGTGTTGCTAAAAAATAAAATTAATAAATAACAGCATACAGTAGGTTGAAAATGGTATTAACAGAGGGATGCAGACAAAAGGTGACAGAGGCATGAGGAGGTGAATAAATATGCATAGAAATAAAGTGAGTAAAGTACCATCAAAGATGTGTCCACACCATAACAAAGCACATAAAATGCTAATTTAATAGTTCCTTATGAAATTAAAAATGATTTGCACCTAAGCTCTTGCCTGCAGCCTTGTGTTTGAGCAAAGAGCATTGCTACTGTGCATAAGTATGGTCATTTACATGAACACATTCAAAGAGGAACAGACCTGTAATTCAAAGTGTCTACCTCAGTTCCTTCCTCTACTATTAAGTCTTTCTAGGATTTCTTTCTAATACGGGTCACCAAACCTAGCATTTTGAGCAATCAGAGTTCAGAAAGATTGTATAGTGCATTTTATATTAGTGCTAACGATACGTAACCTATAGTCTTACATTGTCTTTTGTATATCTGTCCTGATTGAAAACCCTAGGTCGAGGTCAAGCATTCAAAACCATTCATGTTTATATTGTGTTCAAAGTCTATACATCAGTTCGACCTCTCAGTGCTCTCTGACTAATAAAATAAGTGTAATTTATGCAGTATGCAGTAATAGACAAATTATAAAAGAAACAGGATTTCCAAGAATTTCTTCACTACCTAAAATCTGTTATATGTTTTTTTTTCTTTAAATTTAAATAAACATTCTGATTTGGCATAGGTACAAATTTACACTGTTTGTAGTTAATGAATTTCCCTTCAGAGCAGTGATGATTCTTGAAACACAACTGAACACTTGGACTTAAAAATAGCACCTGTTTTAGTCCTTACCTTTGTTTCCTCTTGTGTTTACAGGCACCATTTCTCACATTATTTTAGACCTGATAAAACATGTACTACAGCATTGTAGGTGTAAAGGAATATATTTCTGGCAAATTCTTTTCTTCATTAATTTGCAAACTGTTTATACGCACGGTATACTGTATCTGCATGGGACAGAAGTATAGGGTTCATTCCTGTATGCCTGTTAAACAACCTCTTTTCTTCACACATATGAGAAAATGGGTTGCATGTACTGTGCAACAATACTAATGAAGTGTTTAGATTTTTTAATGGGGTGGGGTGGGGGGGTGGGGGGGTGTTCAGCTCAGAAATAGCCTCATGGTTGTGGATATAAAACAGCAAATGTAATATAGAGTATGGTAAAGCCATTACACATCTTGAATATGAGTTAACCTTTAACGCATATCAGAGTGCAGACATAAATGCAGACAGTTCTCTCCATTAAAGTATCAGATCTACAGAGGCAGGCAGCCACTAGCATAAATGCACAACACACACAGAGAAAGAAAAAGAGAAGCAAAATTCCTAACACATGTTGGATTAGTCAGGCGAGAGATGTGATAGGAAAAAGAGTCTAAAGCAGCCTTCTGGTTTTATTAAACAGAATCTAATCGTCAATAAGAAGTGCCACAGTAACCGGGCAGAGATAATAAAAATAAAAAGATGGATGCAATAAACTGTTGCTGCCCAGCTAAAAACTTTAGCAATTTCTAAATGGTTCCAGGAACATCTGGTTATATCAAACCTTCAAGCTTCAGGGTGTTCCTAGAATATTTGTAACATAATGTGTGTAAAGGTGCTTACAATGTCACTTTTTAAAAAATTTTAGTTGTTTGTTTATGAGTATTTTTCTTTTACTAAGTATTGTCTGGGAAGTATTCTAAACTTTACAACTTTTATTAAAGTAATAATGCAAAAGAATTCTGTTGTTTTCATCTTTTCTGTTAACATTTTATTAGTGTTAATTATACATTGAAATACACTTATGGTTTCTGATCAGCAAACAATATTTAAAAGGCACTTACTGTATATGTCTAATGCATTAAACTTTTCTAAAGAAAACTTAATTATTCAGTCAAAATCAATACTACTACTACTACTACTACTACTAAACATTTCACTGCATATCATACAGAGTCCATGACAAATCAAATTTGAGTTTGAAATTACTACTACTACTAGTACTACCACTACTATGAATAATAATAATAATAATAATAATAATAATAATAATAATAACAACAACAACAACAACAACAACAATAATAATAATAATAATAATAATAATAATAATAATAATTACAGCTAGACCAGACATGTAATTTTCTTGAAGGCCTGCAAAATATATATATATATATATATATATATATATATATATATATATATATATATATATATATATATATATATATATAATATAAATGATTAAAATTTAAATTCACTCTGTATTATCTGGCCCGAAAGCTCTCTCCACTTACAAACAAACAAACAAACAAACAAACAAACAGAAATTCTAGCCCTCAGATAGAAAATCTTTATCACTGCTTAGGGATGCATATGAAGTTATATCTTTTTAAAATAATAACTATGGCACTATAAACCAGTTTCAATCATACATGAACTGATCTCATTTATCGATTACCCAAGTAAAAAAAAAATAATAATGGTGAGATAACAATTTGAATGTTAATTTATTTATACGGTCAAAAGATGACATAAAAGCCATAAGCCATAGTCATACTGTATGTACATGTAAGCTGTTACCTTGGACTGCGTAGCAAGTTAGTCAGAATACTTTATTGTTGCTTTATTGTTGCTGGTGTACATATATTCTTACTTATCTTTTTTGCTTCAGGTGATCTGAGCAGATTAAAATGACTATAAACAGGGTATACATACTACATACTCATTTTGTTACCTTCTCATTGTCATTCTCCAGTCCACTGATCTGCACCCTGTTAGTAGAAGTTAGGAGACTTTTCTGCTTCTATTAACACTACAGTAATGGGTCTGTAGTTTAAGTAGTTTATGTTTACAGTATCCTTTCACACATTTCTTATTTCTATTGCATGTACATGGATTACTACTTCCCTTTTTTTTCCTTTTTCTTTCTTTTATGTATGCCATCAGCCTCAACTCCATGTTCCCTTAATTATCACTATGGTAACCACACTCTGTAGAACATTCTCTCAGGAATACACTGTTTAGTTGTGGTCCTGGCTGTTTACTTCCTTAATTACTTGAGTGGCAAGACAACAAAGTGCATTACAAACACTTCAGCTACTGTACATGCTGTTGAATATTTCTATCACAAGTTATCAGAGAACACATGCATAAATCAGTTATATTTTTATATTTAGTTTTACTTAGTCTTGTTTGCTTTATGCTTCTCATAATAAGAAAAAATAGATGGGTTGATATTTTGTAACTTTTAAGCCTTGTAGCTGGTTCTATTATGTAAAATAATCTTTTTCAGTTTCATTGATTCACTTTATCATAGCACAGGTAAATGCATACTTTAAAAGAAAAGAAAAATAAACTTAAAACAAACAAAAAAAAGATATTCATTAAAAAAAAATACAAAAAAATTATAAGCATGTTGTTAAATAACAAACATAAAACCTGTAATTGTTGATGTGGTGAAGTGTTTTTAGAGGAGACATTTATTTACAACTTACAGATTAGTCTCAGCTGTAAGCGCTTTGCTACACTGAAAATATCCCAGCATGGGAAAGACTACAGGAAAAGGATCTTTTCTGGAATCTCTGTAAAATGTCAAGCTGCTTTTTGAGAGAGAGAGAGAGAGAGAGAGAGAGAGAGAGAGAGAGAGAGAGAGAGAGAGAGAATAACCATCTATTGAAGTTTAAATCAAGAAAGCAGTTGAAAACATTAACTACTGTATTTTACTTCAAAACCATTAAAAACTGGTATATAAAAGCATGGTGTGTCATCTGTTAACAGATTAAATGTTGTCATTATATGCTATAACACACTCCAATAACAACAAGGTCATGTTATGTGTTATTTCTTACCTGACCAACATATTAACTGTTAAGAGCTGCATTCTAGATTCAGGGGCAGTTGGCTTAACAGTGATTGCAGAATTAATGTTCTCAATATGAGAGCCAACTAATAGGAGAGAGCAGCTGGAAAATAAAGGTCAGTTCTACATATTAAAAAAATAAGAAATAGCAATTTGTAGAGCAAAACCTTATTCAACACCTGAGATTGTCAATGTTTTAATCATACTCAACCAGATGCCCAGAGAACCTTTCTGGAGAGTTTCCTTTCTATTAAAATTGTTAGATATAATAACTTTAGCAAAATAACTTTCTCTTCCCAAGAAACAAATAAAAATTCCAAAAAATCCTCAATCAGATTTCTCATTTCTGTATTAGTTATATTCCAGAAAGTTTACTGAATACGCTGTCACACTGGCATGCAGCTTCATAATGCATAATTAATTATTATGTTCATTATATAAATATAATATAATTATATAATATATTTCTGTATAATATATTGTTTCCCAGGAAAATCCTTACTTAAGAAAACCAAAATATGCATACAGAAAGTACAAGTTTTTGTTGTTGTTGTTTTTAAATTAAATAATTTATTTTGGGAGACCCCCACAGAGATATGCTCTGTGCACAGTGTGGGGTCTGCGTGGGTGATGTGGACAGAAATATGGTTTCATTTTGGAAATAAATAAGACATAGCTTAGACGGGGCAAACCACTGAAGACCAAAAAAAGCAAAATCGTGTTTCTCTTAAGCAAGACAAGTAACACACAAACACACAAACACACACACACACACACACACACACACACACACACACACACACACACACACACACACACACACACACACACACACACACACACAAACAGACAGTAAAAATATCAAAGTACAATATAGGCTAAAAAAAGTGAGAAAGAACAATATGTAGATACAGCACAGATTCTCCGTTCCAAACAGTTTTCACATTTAGTGACGTCATCCAAGCTTGTAATTAGCTCAACTAGAGATGTGTGTAGGATGTTTTTCCTTCTATTCTGTTCACTTAGTATTATTATTATTATTATTATTATTATTATTATTAATATTAATATTTATTATTATTATTATTATTATTATTATTATTATTTTTATTGTACACTAGGCACAATATTTTCTAATGACTGATGTTGGCTCTGTTTCACAAGAAATACATAAACATGTATTATATTATAATCAGACACCTAATTTAAAACAATGTGTCCCTGCCCAGGTAGTTACTGTAGTTCCTGAATATAGGATTTGTTTGTCCTGCAAACCTGCATCACAAGCATCACCTTTATTTGCTTGTTGTTTGATCTATAGTCTCAAATTCTATTTCTAGCAAACTTTCTGACACGGTTGAAAGTGTCTCTTCCCTGTTCCTTGAAATCATGTGCCTATGAGCAAGTTAATCTATACTGTAGCACATAACATGGCTAGATAGAATTTTATGTACTTTGACATTGTCATGGCATATATTTATATCTAAGGACTAGATTAAAATATGCATGTAAATATATATAATTATGAATAATTATATATTTTATTGATGTAGTTAGTCTTACTAGATTGAAAATTATTTCACTAATAATGCATGGCTGATACTTTTGTAAGTCACATAATATAAGAAAAATAAAATTTATATGAAAAAATAAATAAAAACATATAACATCTTAAGCTATAACTATAAAAAACTTTTTTTTAAAGATTTGTTCTAAGTGATCCATGTGCTGTATAATATGTCTCTGTGTGTGGTAGGATTTATAAGTACTAAGAATAAACACACTCAAAGTGGAACCATGCATATTTCTATGTAAGTTTAAGTTTAGAGTTTTATTATAAACTAGATGTGTCCTCGACTTCGTTAATTCTTTTTAGCGCATTTTTAAAAATGTACAAGGGTATCTGTTGAATTTTGGAATGAACTAAAATTTTTACATGTTACCATGAAGTACATGGAATGAAGGTGTGAGATCATGTTTATTAAGTAGTTTAGAGTTGATCCACTCATAAGCACATATTTTAAAATGTAAAGCACCATCTTTTCTTCCCATGGGCCGACTGTGATGGAACAAAGACTATATGTTGCCTCAAGCTTGGCCAATTACATCTGTGAAAACCCTACTAAAATCATTTTTTATTCGATGCGTGCACAAACAAACACAGACTAAAATTCCAAAAAATGTCTTGATGTGTTCTATTACTCATCTTACATCACCCCAAATTATTTATTTTTTGCAAATATCTTACAGACACATCCACTTTTTTACAGTTTTATTATATGTATAAATTTCCGTATTATAATACCAGAAACCCATAGATAACTATTTCTAGTTGTTGAATAAGGTTGAACAGATTTATCTTTTATGCTGAAAAAGAAGCAGAAAATTTCAAAGGCATATAATTATTTGGATAGAATCATTACCCTAATTTAGTAGGATATAAATAAAAAACCTTTCAAACATTAAATATGCTGTTACTTGTCACAATATGATACATTTTCTCATTGCCCCCCCCCCCCCAAGTACAACTTAGGGTTATTAAATCTCTCTCACATCCGTCTCATAAAGGGCATGTGCGAATTTGTATCATTAATATATGCATGATAAATGCATAACAACACATGCGTCTCACAGAGACAGTAGTTATAAATTAATCACATGAATGCTACTTTTTAAGATGCCAAGCATTATCAGATGTATACTGTGACCCCGTTTACAGATTCATGATAGAAAAACTGATCGACACTGACAGCTTATGTAAGAGACGTTTGTACGTGCATGTTATTCTCATATCTCACTGAAAAGTGTTTTACAGCATGTAATTCAAGTTCCTTATGGATAATGTGGGAAAAAAAACATTAATTGAGTCTGACGTGGCAAATCATATAATCTTTCCAAATATATGGTAACAGTATAAATTTAGCCTATTTGATAAAGGAGAATCTAATCCGTAGTGTCATTTTGACTTGGGGTAAAAAGGTGGTCTTTATAATCAACAGTAGTACATTTTCCATGAATGCTTTTCTAATTGGATGATTAAATTTGAGCTGGGTGTCGATTACTTTTCTTTTAAAATATTATTTTTCTATCCAACAGCAACAGGGTTTGATGGGTGTGGTAGAGTGGCTTAATGACGCTCATTGCCATGCAAGCTTCAGGGAGAATATGTGGGTCTGACACACAGCAGGATCCAAATGAGGTTAGTTACAGGGAGAGTGGATGGAGGGAAATTATTTGATTACAAGCTTCTGCTGAGGTTTTCTGGTCTGTTGTCTGTTAAATCTAATTTCACTTATGAAGGAATAAGACTGCAGGTAATGTACCATATTGATGATCAAACCCTTACATTTTAACATACTATCTCTTTCTATACAATGAGCTATGAATAACAGAGTGTAACATATTATTGCATTGCATTTACTCTCTTTTAGAATTAGTCTGAAATCTGTCTGTAACAGCCTTGGGTGTCCTGCATTTTTTGGGGGGGAATGAGTTGCATACTAACAAAACATCAGACCAGGTTTGGAACTCCCAGTTGTACATTAAATCAGACCCAGTAAAGCAGCTCTGCTGTTGTGGCTGTATGACATATATTTTTTTTTTATAGCATTCCTGGTTCAACAAATAACATTCAAGAGGAGACCTTAAATAAATTGCATTACAACATAACCTTAATTCATTTATCATCTTTGCTACTACTTCAAGTTTCAAGATTCACCTGCAACCAGTTGCTGCCTGTTCATCCATGCGCAGTGGTTAATTATCCTGCAGAGAAACAGGGGCCTGGAGCCAACACCAGGGAGCTAAGGGCACAAGGCAGGGTACAGCACTGATGGGGTGCCAGCCCAACACTGAGCAGAAGCACACACAATCACTCAGTACTCAATTTTGGAAATCCCAAACCTGGAGATGCGAGGCAACAACGCGGGAATGAATGGTGCATTGTCCAAGTGCAACTTGATCATGGAGCTAAACTATTTGCTTTGGGTGAAGGCACCATCTAGCGATCATTGTGTGTCAGCAACAGCTTCCCATTCAAAACAATAGGCGGTCAAATGACCGCTGAACCATGTTATAAGGTCACACTGGCGCGGCGCTTCTAGTGTTAACAGTAACAGTGCTAACCATGTGTCCAGTTCTAACCATGTAGCCACATAGCGGATGTTCTTCATTTACATCTCATAACTTTAATCTATGCTTTAATAAGTAAAGAAAACTGTTTGTGTTTTGGATTAGCTTTATGAAGCAAAACAGCTCACTTATCACAAAGTATTACAGTGGTTAGCACAAAAGATAAACAGAGTCACTGTATTTAAACTAAATGTTATCTACTGTACATAACCTTCCACTTCAGTTAGCATACTGCTACATTTAAACATAAACATTAAGCTCGCCTTGGTATTAGTTTTCCCTTGTGCCACCGGGGCAGCTCTGGCCCCTAGGGGTATGGCTTCATGGGACCTTTGGTGTGTGCTGTGATGTCTGTCACCAGAACCTCCATGAGCTGGGTTTCTTTATCACATCCTAGGGATGCTTGATCAGATTGGCCCTTTGCCTGCTAAGCCTTGTGCTCAGAACGCTGTGAACGGCTAGGTACTCTGATATCTTTTTGGTTTTTTTTGTATACTGTATGCTGCATTGGATTTTCCATGGGATCAGGCCAGACAAGGATGGACCTAAGTCCCCTTGCCATAGATGGGCCTTGGGTGTCTATGATCCTGTTGACCTTACAGGCCTTCTAGAACATCTCCACAATGACTAGTATCACATGAGATAGTGGTACACCGGTAACAAAGACCTATCACAGTTGGGGCCCAGGATGGGTAGAGGATGAAGCAGCCAGGATACACATGTGCAAGGCTCCTTATTCTAGCCACATACCTAACAATCTGCCACATAGGCCTGGACACTGTTGTTCATCACTGGCCACCGAAAAAATGCCTGCATAAAAACTGCAAGGTCCTGACAGTTCTGGGCATCCTGAAAATGGGGATGTATGGGGATGTATAGGTCTGAATCTGGCTCCATTTGGAGGCCTGTTCCAGGCCCCAATGTAAGGGAGCCAAGACTGAGGGGTACCTGATCTATACAATACACAATAAACTACATGAAGATCAAGGAACATGTGACCTGTCTGATTCCATTTTTAAAAATGTATGCAATTTGATGTTATTTGTATAAATTGAATTGTGTTCAGGTGCTTGGCCTCCTGAATGAATGCCAATTTGTAATGATCTGTCACCAGTGCTGACAGTCCTTTAAGCCAGAAGTTCATGATTCCCTATGTCATTATTGCTTTATGCAGTGGGAATGTACTGTACAGTATGTAGTACTGTAGTGTAAGTTGTGAACAGTCTCTGAACATTAAAAGAGGACAGTGCCAGGGTGACATGGAACTGGAATTGTGATTTTCAAGATCAAAATTCTTCCAGAGATTCACTGAAGATTTTGTCCAAATAGACAAATGTAAAACAGTTCAAAACGTTTCTCACGTACTGTAGGACCTCATTAATGAACCACTGTCGGACCATGGAAGCATTCATCAGGCCAAAGAGCATAACCAAATATTCACAGTGCTTAGACAGCTTGAGGAATGCTTTCTTCCACTTATCTCCTGCCCTGATGTGGATTAAATTATACACACTGCATGAATCTAATTTATTAGTGGGGAGCTGCACCCATGAGTGAGCTGATTGCACAATTAAAGGGACGATGAGGGCAACATCTGGATACTCTATTTAAAACAAATCCTTGTTAATGACCTAGTAGTCTTGGGGCACTTGCTCAAAGCTGCTTGGTCAGAGGTAATGGGAACTGGGACTCAAATATCATTAAGTCAGCTTTGGAAGAATTGCACACCCAGAACAGAACTGATTTGTGTGAACTAGTCAAACTAGAATCACTTCAGTAAAGGTACCATCTAAACCAGAGTCAACGAAGTCTTCCACTTATGCATTTTGGTCCTGTTCCCAGACAAGTGTGGTGGAGAAAAAAGACCAGGGCCATCAAAGATCCAACACCCTGGAATGACCCATGCCTTTCAGTTTAAGGCAAGCCCAGCATAAATGTCAGTGGCCAGCTTGGCCAAAATTCTTCTCTTCTTTTCATGTCTCCTTATCTAAGCTAAGCAGCACCTATTTGCATGGGTTCCTTTTTCAGTATAAGGCTCAGGAGTGGCCAATCTCAACTCAACCACCAGCAATTCCTGAAGTTGACTTGTCAGCCGATTAGAGATCTGGGCCCGGTTTCTCGATAACGCACACTATTCGCGCGCTAAGTAGACTCTTAAGATATATCTTACGTTAAGTGATAACTTTTCTAAGTGTATTTCTTGAACTGTCTCTTAGGAGTCTTCTTAAGTTACTGACTCTTACGTCCGACGTTACGCGGCGCTGTCTACAGTGAAGGTCCTGAATTAGCGGACATCGGTGGCTCAGGAATCGATTTTTCACTCCTTTTGCATGACAGTGTTAAGAAAGACGGCACTTTCTATGCAAATTAAACATTGCACTAAATTCTTTTAATAGTGTTTATTTCGACATGGGTTAACTTAACAATAACATGTCATAATAGACAAATATATAAATTAATATTAATTAATATAATAATACAATATATAATATTTTCATGTAACATGTGGCCGTGAAACGAACCGGGTATCCAATCATAGTTGATGGACAAACAGCTGATACACTCTTCACCAGCTTCAGAAACAATGTGAAGTGTCAGTTGTTGGGGTTGTATAGAGCACTTATGGAATGAATACGATGAGATGACAGGGTGGAGGTTTAATACCCCTATCTCACACGCGGGGCCGTAAGTGCGGTTCATTATGATTCGGCGCGAGTTTTGGTGCTGTTATTACGTTTCCATCTTACCACGCAAAAAAAATAAACATGTGAAAGCTCGCGGACCTTGTAGATCTTCGCGGACCGTCGGGCGGCCACTCGAGGCGGATCACGGTGCCTAATACCCCTCTCTCACCTGTGTGGTGCCTAATACCCCTCTCTCACCTGTGTGGCCGGACTCATCTCCGTGAGCTGCCGCGATTGCCCACGACGTTCCTTTAACATTCCGCGAAGTTCTGCAAAGTCTGCAAGCTTCCGCGAGGACCAGCAAAAAATTAAACGTTGAATTTTTCACGCGGAAAGATGGAAACGTAATCACAGCGCAAAACTCGGGGTGAATCATGATCAAGCCTACAGCCACAGCGCGAGACCGTGCAGGTGAGATAGGGGTATAACACACCGCATCTCACAGCGAGTCAAACCGCATAAGTGAATACTGTAGGGGTATTAAACATTACAATCACACAGAAACATGAATGGATGCGGGGTTTGAAACTCCCATGGTTATTTTCTCATTTAACTAAATCAAATTTCATAAAAATAAAACGTGTCAAAAGAAAAACCCATAAAGTCATGGATAATGGCTAATGAGCAATGAAACATATTTTAAACAAAAAGCAGCGAGCAGCTGGACATCGGGACGGGGAGTGTACAGTACAGTACAGTAAGTACAGTAAGTACGACGCGTTGGTCTGGCACGCGCAGTTCTGAGCAGCTCAAGAAGCTCCATAATCTGTTGCCTTGGAAAGCAAAACTTTTATTTTATATATATTTTTTAATAACGACCACGGGGAAAATATGAAAAGGGCTGAAGTTTTGTCTAAAGGAAAAATGTACATGACCCACACAGTCTCCGCGGACCGCGCCATCTTCAGTTTAACACAACACCACGCTATATCGCTGCCAAATTGTTCGCCACCTGTTTAATATTAATAGTGATTGGCAATTTAAATGCTTTAGTCACATTATGAAATAGGCTAATTAAAAGTCACTCTATTAGTTCTGATATCAAATAAAATAAAATTCTTAAACAGGTCTACAGTATATTCCATCATTAATACGACTTTGATAACGTGCCATAATGTGTTTCCATACACCGCTGATTTATAAAGACTGCTGCTCAGTGGCGGCGACTAGCGTCTTGAGCTGAAACTACGCTAAGTATGAGTTAAGGTTGGTCCAGACCAACCTTACGAACGTCTGACTTAGCTAAGAGATACTTAGCGTAAGAACGTTTCGAGAAATGCGCCATAAGGTTAAGAGAGAGGTTAAGGTACGACTTAAGAACTACTTAGAGATAAGAAGCTTTCGAGAAACCGGGCCCTGATTCACGGCTTAACCCAGAGGCAGTAGTGATTTGATATAGAAGCAGCACCTGTATTCATCTTATGCACTGCAATATATTCTGCATCTCTAAGAATAGCGTAGCCAGTGCCTAACGGTGTTTTCCAATGGCGGTGATTTGACCTGCCACAATTTCTTCCATTCTCTCCAAATTTGCTAACATACTACTATGGAGTTCAAAGCAAGATATAAATAGAACCGCTGATTAAGGCCCGTTTGTCCTGAAGAGGACAATGAGTAGAAATTAGAATCAGGCGTGAGCTGTGGGGTTGGATGAGATGGTGTGAAGCATGCTTGTGCTTTTGTGACAGTGAAACCAAAGGCAGAGCATCTATGCAGGTGGAATGAGGTGTTCCATAGACAGGGAATGGTATTGTCACTAACCCTGTGGGCTCCTTGTGAAATAAAATATTTGCATCAGTTAAGCTTCCCCTCTAAACAAAAATGTCACCTTGACACGTCAGTATTTATACTACAGTAAATGCTCTCTTAATAGAGCCTTTCCTTTAAGTACAATCTCTAGTACAAATGACAAATATTTAAAATAAATCTTAGTGCGATCTTCCAGCTTAATTTCCATACAGTATCTCATACACATGGAACAGAAATTATGTCTGCACACAGAAAGCTGCACAAAAATAGTGCATGGCCAGGTGTCATGTGTTTTCTCTGATTACCTGCCTGAGGGTATTGCTTGGCAACCAACCTTATAAAAGCCCTTTTAGCTGGGCTTGAGGCTTCCTCAGAAGGCATCCCTGGCATTACACAAATCCTATCCAGTGTGGAAGACGCTGATGAAATTTTTCAGAACATACTCTTATACTGCACTGGTAAAGATCTAATTTCAATTTTCAATTTTAATTTTCAATTAATTTCTAATTTCTCTTCAAAAACTTAACATAGTAGATTTGAGTAGAAACTGTAGATTTCAGATAATGTTTTTATATCATATGATTTAGCATATCAAACTGAATAATCATCATTAGTGCTATAATTTCAGTTGCTTTCTATAGTGATTATGGAGAAGAGGAACCAAAATCTACCACTGGGTAGACAAGTAGGCCTATGACCAATATGCTACAGAGATAAATACTGTAGCTAGATAGATACAGTAGATGCTTTATTGATCATAAAATTGCATTTCCAACATCCAGTAGGAATGAGAACAGTAACAAAAACACAAAGACAGGGTTTTAGTTGTGATTGCACACTGTAGAGCTTTCATACAAACCAATATTCAAACCTTAGTTTACAGAAAAATTTAGAATGCTCATATACTGTAACTGCAAACTCTTAGAACAAAAAGAAAAACATATACTGTAGCCTATCCATTCTCAAACACCAACTCGAAGCATTTTGCATATTTTTTTTTGTTTGTTTTTGTTTAAATATGTGAGAAAAAATATGGTACTCTCTGGACAAATAACATCTAGCAGCCAAAATAATTACAGTGGATAACTGAATTAAAGCCAAACAAGCATGCATAGACTCTTGGGGCCTACAATTTCTCCCTAACAGCACTCTAAAGATTAAGGCTTAGTGCAAACACCCAGTTAATGTTTCCCAAGCTCATTTTTCCTTTCACAGTTTGTTAGCCTGTGCCTTTTCCCTGTTACTCATAAACTGGGCATCTGATGGCTTTGATAGTTTCTTATTTTAGTTTTTTTTTTCATAAGCATCCATATAATACCCATCCCTCAACACTTTTAACTAAAGGACTACATCTTGGTGGCATGCAGAATGGTTTTATTTTATTTTATTTTTATTGATTTTGCAGGGGCCAAAAAAAATAAATCTAAATGTCTATGAAACGATTATATTTTTTATCATATATTTACAGTACCATGAATGAACTGTTGTTCATTTGGTTGCATTTTATAGTATAACTGAATTTATCAACTGAATTGTAGTACAAAGTTAGAGATTTGTGACTTTGTAAGAAATTAAAAACAAGGTATGCATGCCCTATAAATATTATGTACTGTATATCAGGGAAGTACTGTATATTATCTTAAAGTAGAATTGGCTACTTGACCATCTAAAACATTAATACCATACCCAATTAATGTATTACATGCTAATTCACATAAATGCCCTATTATTATTTTTATATGCTACTAACAATTAATCATTTTATTAATTTAACTACAATTCTTTATTCAAAAAGGTTCTCAAACTTACAATTCATATATGTAACACCTGTCTGAAGAAAATAACAGCGACTCAGACAACTACACTCCTCCATGCAGAAAATTGTAAGCTTCCTTAAATTCTTAGGCATGGGCATGTGCATTTTGAGCTTAATTTAGTTTGCAATAGGGTTTAAATCCAGAGACTGAGATGATTATTGGAAAGCAAAGATTTTTGTGTTTGTTTAATCATTTCAGTGTTGGTTTGCAGGTATGTTTGTCTCATGTTCTTATTAAAAGCATCTGCGGAGCTACTTCTGGACCTTAAAGACAACGGGGGTTTGGGTTGAAATATCCAACAACTAATTCATATCTATCTGTAGAAGAGCCCCTGAACTACAAAATGCAAAAGAGCCATCAGGCTCACTGCTTCACCCTCATATTTTACAGCATGTATCAGGCGCTTCCCTTGGTGGTGAACATGACATTTTTTGGACTCAAATAGCCACAAAATGTGCTGCCAATCAAGTTTGTGTTATTAGAGGGTTCAACTTTTGAGAGGCAACCACTTAGGAATGCCTTTTTTATGGTGTTTCTAATCAAGTTGCTGTTAATCTGAAAGTTGACGATTACAATAATCCAAACTGTAAAACAGCTAATATTTAAAACATCTATTTTTGCACTTGTTCCACTCTCCTTCAACATCCTCCTCAGTGTGTGGGGGAACTGTGTGCTCATGGCTCCAATGCCTAGTGAATTCCCCTGTGAAACATCTTGTTATGACCCAAATTGTGATTTATAGCATTTTAACTGCTTAGGTAGGTTTTAGACTGGTCATTTGTTTTTCCCTTGGTAATGGATAACAAAGGGAATTAAAATGTGTCTCATATTTATTCCCAATTATCATTTATAATTAAAGGCAGTGGTGAGTGGAGCCTGAAGGTAAATGATAAGGCACATCAAGATGTTTCATTGTATTACTATTATATCATAGTTATGTCAATAATTATGGCACACATTATTAAGAAACAAACTAGTTATCTAAAAGCAAAAAGATAATTACCAAAATCTCCTGTTGTTTAAAAAACTAATTTTATGAACACTGTCAGTACTGTAATTGGAGGAATCTGTACATTCTGTACATTTTATTTATAAATATATAAATAGAATATAAATTCTATTTTATTTACATTTATATTCAATTTTACATTTTTCATTTTATCTATGAGTACATAAATATAAATATTTGAGGATTTGGGAGAATCTGGTTACACTGAGACTAGAGACAGTTTTACATTCAGCTCTAGGCTTCATAGAAATGATACGTCTGCATGAGGACATAATTATTGGTTGAAATACATACTGCCTCTATGACATTTTCCTTAAAAAAACATTTTAGATATCTAGTAGTTTAACTTATTTAATACTGTACCAAAGCCCTCTTCATAATCCTCCAGATATTGTGAATAAAATTGTCACAAGACATTTATGACATGCCCGAAGCAAAAACATTGTGTACATCTGTTCCACTGAATTTAATGTTGACATCAATCTGAGAAAATAGCCCAAAGGAGCGGTCCTAATTTAAATAACCAGAAAGAATTTGCTTCCATTTTGTCTGATAAATGTCCACAAACAGATCGATTAGAGGGGAAAGAGTCACAATAGGGTTGCTATACCAAAGAGTTTTTATAAAAATATTAGCCTGAAACTTATGATACCATACTGTGTGTCTGTCCAATTCATCTGATTTCTTATACTAAAATCGCTGGCAGAATATTACTGACAATAAACAATTTGCGATTCTAAAACCTACAACGACTCTTGAGCTAGTAGGAGGTTTCCAGTAATACAGTCTCTCTGTTTAAATGCTGCTTTTAGAACAAATGGAAAGATCAGTGGATAATGGTAGTGCACTTTCACCCCAAATTGTCATAAATTTCCATATAATGGAAATTGTCATAAGAAATACTAAGAAACCATATTGATCTTAAATGACATTTCAGTCAAATCATTGGGCTTCATCAAGCAAAGAAATCAACTAAGGACTTTTGAAATTACTCAAACTTGGTTAAGAACCCACAAAAAACCCCAAATCATGAATGGAGATCATTTGAACACATAATAAAACATCAACAGTAAAAGCCATAGCTATGTTTAATAGTAAAATTAAGAGCATTTCCATATGTACACAGTAAGAACTTGATTGGGACTAAACAGCCTTGTGGCCACCCATCGTGTATTGGGTCAACATGTAAAATATATAGTGTACACTGTACAATCCTCTCGAGGCAGTGTTATGATCTGGGATTGCTTCAGTTGCTCAGGTCTAGGCTCAGCAACATTATGTGGCAATAAAATGAAGTCAGCTGATGACCTGAATGTACTGAATGGCGCAGGTATATTTAGGACTCAAATTGTGAATGACTGGCTCTCTGCGCATGAGGAATCAGTGTCAAACATGAACTGGCCACCACATTGGTCAGAATCAAAGCTGAAGGTTAAATGTGCACTTGGGTTTTTTTTGGCCAGGCAGTGTATTTAACCATGTAAAAAGAACATACGTATGAGAAGGTATAAATGAAACCTTTTTAAAGTCCAAACGTATTTAATAAAAAAAAAAAGTAATTTTAAAAAATGTCCTATTCATGCTTTCCTCTCCAATCAAGGCAATTTGAAGTTTTTCAATAAATGTAACAATGCTTTTTTGAAACAATGAAAGCATAACAGCCGTAACATTAAAACCATAAAACAGTGTGCCACAAAAACAGCTCTGGCCCCTCGAGGCATGACTTCACAAGATAATCAATGTTCATTTAATGTGGTGTTAATTTTATGGCTGATCAGTGTACACTGATAAATGCCAAATAAAAGGTGTACACTCTAATATTTCACTGTATTGCCTTTAGCATTGATTATAGCACACATCTGTAACCTTTCAACAACCTTACACAATGCCACATTTATTTTCATCCAGAATGTGTGTGTAACTGCTCTTACTTTCACTAATAAACATAACTGTGATTTGTACTGTTGATTTTTTACAATGCAACAATGTAACATCATCTGGGTCATGCAAGATTTCCCCCGTCCCCCCAAACACATTTCTTCCTCACATTTGACAGGTCACCAGCTCCTTCTAGGTTTTAATAATGCATTGGCCAATTGTTAACCCAATTTCAGTCAGTTAGCAATCTTCTTAGTTTTCTTTGCTTGATGCAGGCCATGATTGTTTAAGAAATTAGAAGTATTACATGGGGTTAAATGAATTGCTTCCAGTTGAAATGTATTAATCACTGCAGTATAACCAATGAAAGGCTATTAAGTGTTTGCTTATTTTAATTAAAATGGATTTTGGCCAGATAATGCATGACTATGTCACTCACTGAGATTAAAGAGGAACTATTGGATTATGTTCAGAACAAGCATATGTTCCACTAAAATATAATTGTTATCTTGTAATATATGCATAGTATGTATTTATTAAGGACATAATTATAGTCCTGTGGATTAGCAATGGCTGCGCTGGACAGAGATTTATTCAATTACCTGAAGCAAGCATCCACTATAAAATTGTAGAATGAACGGGTACCCTTAAAAATGTTTATGCTTAATTAAATTCTAGTCTTTGCTTTATGTATAACCCTTCACAGTGTCAAATTAGGAGGGTGAGTGTTTCAGGTGATGCATGGTTTCCATGGCCAGAACACTGAGGAGAATGCAGAGAGTCCACAAGAAGTACAATTAAAGTAGAATAAATTATACAGCAGTCAGAAAGACTCTTCAGCCATCTGAAATAAAGGCACAAGGGGAAAACATCCTCCTAAGATCACACCCAGAAGGTCAGAGCACACTCTGCTCTTTGGAATATTTGTCTGGAAATTTAGCCTCACAGTCCAACTGGCCTCACAGTGCTCTGGCTGAAAAACTGCAATTGCCGGAGTATTCCAAAGAACTGCGCCAATTCAAACGATGGATGTGGAAACCGACTGCTATAGTGATGGCATTTCACTTTTATTGGTTGTTCATCCCCCCACCCCCCACACACACACTCAGAAAACTAATAAAATACTTAAAAAGTCCCACACTTCTCATAATAAATAAATGTTATGCAGAACTGGGATTCCCCAGACGGACAACCAAACAACACTTATACACAGATCAGATTTACCTTCCTTTGAAAATACTAAAGGATAAACATATATGCTTTACTTCTTTACCTCTACTTTTTGAAATAGTTTTTCATTTTTTGATTTTGCACGTTACCTTGAATCTTTTTCTATTCTTTTTTCCTTAGACTTACAGCATTTTGGTATTATCATTTTGTATCTCTCAGTGAAGGTTACCTGGAAATCCATTTACAAGTCTAATAATGCTGTAGAAGTATTGAGCAAGGAAAGAATGCTCGGAAGTTAGAAGAGTAGACCGTACCTTCATCCAATGCATCTAACTTACTGTGAATGGATGCAAGTGAACAGATAAAGACACGTGTACCATTGAAGTACCTTCAATGACTCATGAGGAATCCCTGCCAGTCTGCATGTAGATGTCAATCACACAATGTACTCCTGTCTCTCTCTCTCTCTCTCTCACTCTGCGTGTTTTGTGTGTGTGTGTGTGTGTGTGTGTGTGTGTGTGTGTGTGTGTGTGTGTGTGTGTGTGTGTGTGCGTGCGTGCCTGCGTGTGTGTGTGTGTGTGTGTTATATACACAAATCTTACCATTGTCTACTTGTCATGCGCCCAACTACAAAAATCAATTGTATTATTGGGGGGACGATAACAGAACAAACAGAGAAGACATTCTTCAGTGCAAGCAAAGTCATCCTTGTGAGAGTTTCTCCCAGTGCTTTGGTGACGTGTCTTTTGTTATTCTAATCGTTTAATTCTAGTTCATTTTTGTTTCTCGTCCCTTAATCATAGTGCTGCACAGACCCAAGCAGCTGAACTGACTCCCAATGTTACACTGTCAGAAGCGCTGTCTTCAATAAATAGTTTACCAAAGCAGCATGTTTCGTAAATCAAGCATGATGCCACTGTTGTTGTTTGAACGCTGCATGTTTCCAGCAGGGTTGCTCTGAAGTTAATTAACAGCAAGAACCTCTCAGTTATTAATTAGGTGGAGTACCACTGGGAGCCAAATGAAAACACCCGTCATGTCACGATGTTTATTTCAGAAAACAAGGGACACTTTTTTTTTTCACTGTTCATGGTGTGTATGAAGTTAAGTATGAGCAACCAGGAACAGGTGGGACATTTTTTCATCCAGCACTGCTGATTTGCTACTGTATCTGTATATCATTTGGGTTCCTTGCACTCTCTCTTCCTCTCTCTCTCTCTCAAGATGCAATTGGGTTCTCTCTCTCTCTCTCTCTTTCTTCCTTTTATTATTTCTTTCTTTGACACACATAACACACACCCAGAATCACATGCTTTTTCCTGCTCTCTGTCCAGACCTGTGTGTGTATATAAACCATAATTACACTCATGCATTGTGTCTGTATGGCAGTGTACGTAGGGTGTGTGTGTGTGTGTGTGTGTGTGTGTGTGTGTGTGTGTGTGTGTGTGTGTGTGTGTGTGTGTGTGTGTGTGTGTGTGGTTTCTGTGAGCTCTCTAACCTTCAACCTGCCTGTTTCCAAGTTACCAACCTCGGTCTGCCTGTCAATCCAACTTAATTAGCCAAGCAGCTAAGGAACATTGAGCAACACATGGTGATGGTAAAGACTTATAATTTATCCATCTTCAAACTGACTGCAAGCTGTGGAATAAGGTTACTGTGGGAACAGTAAACAGGATAAGAAAGCAACATAGTAAAATATTTTGTGGGGCTTTATATATATATATATATATATATATATATATATATATATATATATAGCAATGTTCTTTATCATCTTTAAGTCACTTTGCAAAATCATTTGATGTACAACTAGTTTAGTTGATTTGAGTTGAATTGTACAAAAACAACTCGACACTAGCTACTGCCGTAAAAATCATTTCAGACAAGGTTTCAGCAGGCTTTCCCATTGTTCCCAAAGAATTCCCTATTTTTTTATTAAAAGCAGCAGTCTCCGCTTACCAGCCTCTCTCCTGTTTACTGCACAAGTGGGGGAATCCCTCTTCCTGTCTCTCGCTCTCTCCTCCTCTCCAGCTTTGTCAGTTAGTCCTTAGTCGTTCCTCAGGCTCGGGTGCCATTTACTTCTTGGATTGGAACCACAGGGTTTTCCTGAAGCGCAGGTTAATACGAGCACTTCTTTCAGGAGAAAGGAAGGTGAATGAGCAGCTTGCCAAGTCCTGAGAGTTCAAGTGCTTTAGAGTCGACTGTGCATGAGTGAGTGAGAAGCAGATACAGCTAATACTGAACACACTGTGAGAGAGAGGGAGAGAGAGAGAGAGAGAGAGAGAGAGTGGAAGGAGGGGGATGTGCACTGAACGAAAAAACGATTCTCTCCACCATGTGCGTGCATCTTCCACCTCCTCCATATACTGGGTTTCTTTAAAGGACTGCTACTCTTGAAGCCTGAAGGTGATATTGTGCCACCAATTCAGAAGTCCATTCCAAAAGACATTCTTTTGATAGCAATATTCCAAAATAAACAATTTGTACATTATCTTTGGCCTCTCTGCAAGTTAACACTCATGCCATATCTGAACACACACAGCTGAGCAAATTCGAGAGAAACAGATGCTCACAGTTGTCTAAGACTAAGTTAAGGAAACAAGGTACATGATCATGTCCTCTAACATACTGTAGTGCATTTGAAATCCAAAATCTAAATCTAAAATCTGATGTATTTGTTGTTTTACTTTGTTAATACCAGCAGTTCGAAAAATAATCCCATCTTTAATTCAAATTTATATTAATGCCCTCATTCAGTGTTTTTTTTTATTTCTAAAGAATAATTAATCCACAGAGACTTCGAGCATTGCATGCTGTCATGATAGAGGACTGGCAACAGATGCAATGGCAGTTAAAATGTTTCAATGAATAAAGCATGCAAACAAACAACTATAAGAAGGTTGAAATTCTTTACTAGAGTGAGGAACATGGTCAAACCCAGAATAACAGTAACAAGTTGGTAAGTTCAGGTATAGTGTTACACTAATACCAATAGTTTTTCTTATGGTAACACAGCTGTTTAGCACTAATCCTGAGTGTTCATCATATTGTATAGAAATACATTTTCATCAATTATTTAATTATGGCTGTGATTTGTACTGTGGATATTTTATAATGCAACTTAAACAAGCGTTTAAGTGATCTCTGTTCACTGTCATTCATGGATTTTCTGACCATGTTTCTCCTGCGTACTGGATGGTTCACTACTATCCTTCCTGGTTTTAATAATGCATTGTATGGTTCTTAACCCAGTTCCAGTAATTTTAATGTTTTCTTTGCTTGATGCAAGTTAATAAGCTTGACAATTGATGCAAACCAACAGCATTTTTTCTTTCCCCAGGCTGTGTCCCCACCAATATCTAAAGACAGTAAAAGAAATGGTCTGCATTTTGGTGCTATAGAAATATTTACAAACCAGGTTTTTGAAATGGCATCCTATTGTTTTAAAGCACTTATTTCTTGGGCAAGATTGTTAAAGCAAGATCCTGCAAAAGTGCTTCCTTCTCAAACCTCTTATCTGGATATTGTTGTTTTCTTTCATACCTCTCCAAGTAAAAGTAGGTCATAATGTTCATCTCTTGCAATTTCTGCATCATGAAAGTTACCAATGAATGCAAATATCACAAGCCATGGATTATTATCATACAGTACATAATAAGGAGGATAAAACTCAAATGCAAATACAACAAAACCTCCACTAATAACTTCTAGTAATTTCATATTTGGGTTGTATGAACTATAAAAATTTAGCATTTTGCAAGAAGCAAAATTCTTTGCTTATTTTCTTTCACTCGATTTTCATTCATTATTTAAGTTTGTTCTCTTTCGTCTCACATCCTGTTTACATATAGTTTGATTCTATATCTTGTGTTCTCCAGTCCAAAGCCCATAAGTCTCCAAAAGTCACTTCATTCTCCACGCTCAATTTGGCAAACATTTCTTAATCTGACCCGCAGGTCTCTGCAAATTATTACAGTCTTTGTTATTGTATTTTATTTATTTATTTTTTTTGTTTTGTGAGAGCAACTTTATTTTTGGTGTCTAATATTTCTTGTTTAATATAAACAAGTACTTTACAAATGTTTTTCATTCTCCTTTATTCAGAAAGAATCTACTTAGATGCTTAAAATATTAACTAGTTAAATTAGTACTCATTTTGGATCCTATGAGTTTTCTTTTTCATATTGACACACCAGATTAAAACAGTTGCTCCTTTGAGGACAAGGATTATATTTCCTGGGGCCACCAAGTTTTTTCTTCCAATGTTAGTTTTCTTAACCTGTTTATTTATCCAGTGTTGGTTTATTTATTACTCTATTTTAGAAAGCCTAAAATTATGAACTGATATAAACAATGGATGACGAGATTTTTATCAAATTAGGACTTTTTTCAAATTAGGACTCACTGTAGTCAGCACCATAGGCTCCAGGTCCCCGCGACCCTAATACAGGATAAAGCAGTATAGAAGATGAATGAATGAATGAATGAATGTAGTCAGCACCACTATTTAATCATTCGAATACCCTGCTGTCCTGTCAGTCTATAAAAGTATGAAACAATGTTTCAAAAAAGTGTGACTTGAAATCTAAATGTTATTCTCACACAGTTATTTTATGTTTGAATCCACTTTCAAAATTGTTGATTTTGTAGTGTTTTTTAAGGAGTTTTATTTTCTATGGTAGGTTTTAGTGAAGGATAATCCTATAATTATGACAGTTGTAACACTGGGTGTACCGGCAGCACAGTGGCCATCTAAACAGAGTTTTACAACAGGCCCAAAACCGGTTGCTAGGCGACACCCTGAGGCTGGTAATCTGCAAATTTAATTTGCCACTTTATCTGCTGTTTTAGCACCCTGGCGGCTCCTCTCAGCACCTTGACTAAAAAAGACCTCAGTGGAGTTCAGGTAGACAATGAAAGCAAAGCAGTTTAATCCCTAAAGAGAAGCTTAACATGAGAATCAATTCTGTTCATGCCTGATCTTGAAGCTAGTTCATTGTGGAGAGTAGTGCCTCAGACATAGAATTTAGTGTTTGGAAATTCCAAACATAAAACTGGCCATAAAACTGGGTTAACATGAGTGGAGCAACTGGAAGGTGAGAAGCACCAGTCAGGAATCTGGATAGACTATTGGCGCTTTTCCACTGCATAGTACGGCACGACACGGTTCAGTTCAGCTCACTTTTGGGGGGTTTTCCACTGGGAACTGTACCTGGTATCTGGTCCTTTTTTTAGTACCACCTCAGCCAAGGTTCCAAGATCGCCGAAGCGTTACCAAAACGTGACGTATAAACTCTGCTGGTCACTGATTGGCCGGAGAAAATCGTTATTCCTGCGTCACTGAACTTGCGACACGAGACACAACAGAGCCGCTATATTTAGAACAGCCAGCGAAGGATCGGACGCACCTTTTTGTATTAACCAAAAATTTTCTTTGGCTGCCATCAGCGTCTTTTGAAACAAACTCCTTCGTCTCGCTGTTAAAAACATCCACATGCCGAGAATGAAGAACACCATGCCGTCGATATGCTCCATTGTTGTGTGTTTGTTTCTGGCGCGTTTACGATGATGTCACGGCAGTAGAGGCGCCGCAACTATAACGACACGTGAATAATCCCGCCCACTCTAAAGCGGTACTAAACTGCAGTGGAAGCGCAAACCGAGCCGAACTGAGCTGAACCAAAGTGAGCTGTACTGAACCGTGCTGTGCCATACTATGCAGTGGAAAAGAGGCATATAAGAACCTTGCCTACATTCAGGAGGCGAAGTGCCTGAACCCTTGACAGACCAGATGTTCCTTATTTTTTGCCCTCACAGGAACTTACCCTCAAGCCTATAATTTATTATTTTCATGTCATGGCATCTTTGCACTGGAGTCTGAAAGAGAACATCTGCAACACTCTAAAACAGGAGCCATATATGGGCTGTGGTCCCCCAGGTAAACTCTATTTCCCATCAACCATGCAACATCTGATACGGATGGAGTATGCTCACAATACTCTGTAGCACTCTTCACTGTGCATGTCACTATTTGAGGGCCAATTTGAATATCCTCCAGCCATGTTTGCAGAATAAGAGAAGGAGGTTGTGGTCCCCACAGTGGAACACATAGTGCACCACAAGCGGGTCTACAAGGTGGGTCTACAAGCTATGGCTTATAGAACGCCATGCAGTGTACAACATTCTGGCCAGGCAGCAGGTAAACTTTATCACAAAGGATGTTCCATTGAGGCTAGTGTATAAGAAATTGGCAAGTTATATTGGGCCTTTTAAGAACTTAATCCAGTAGTATACAGTCTAGTTCTTCCTTCCACCATTAGAAATAACTTTACCTTACAGATCTCACTGTTAAAAGAATTCGTGTAAAGCCCTCTGGGGACCTCCACCTGTCAATGCAATAATTTTTTAAGCTGCCTCAATCTTCACTAAGATACATATTGTGGACTCCAACATAACTGTAGCACCAAGTACTTGTACATGCACTGTTACCTACAGTGGTGTGAAAAACTATTTGCCCCCTTCCTGATTTCTTATTCTTTTGCATGTTTGTCACACTTAAATGTTTCTGCTCATCAAAAACCGTTAACTATTAGTCAAAGATAACATAATTGAACACAAAATGCAGTTTTTAAATGAAGGTTTACGTTATTAAGGGAGAAAAAAAACTCCAAATCTACATGGCCCTGTGTGAAAAAGTGATTGCCCCCCTTGTTAAAAAATAACTTAACTGTGGTTTATCACACCTGAGTTCAGTTTCTGTAGTCACCCCCAGGCCTGATTACTGCCACACCTGTTTCAATCAAGAAATCACTTAAATAGGAGCTACCTGACACAGAGAAGTAGACCAAAAGCACCTCAAAAGCTAGACATCATGCCAAGATCCAAAGAAATTCAGGAACAAATGAGAACAAAAGTAATTGAGATCTATCAGTCTGGTAAAGGTTATAAAGCCATTTCTAAAGCTTTGGGACTCCAGCGAACCACAGTGAGAGCCATTATCCACAAATGGCAAAAACATGGAACAGTGGTGAACCTTCCCAGGAGTGGCCGGCCGACCAAAATTACCCCAAGAGCGCAGAGACGACTCATCCGAGAGGCCACAAAAGACCCCAGGACAACATCTAAAGAACTGCAGACCTCACTTGCCTCAATTAAGGTCAGTGTTCACGACTCCACCATAAGAAAGAGACTGGGCAAAAACGGCCTGCATGGCAGATTTCCAAGGCGCAAACCACTTTTAAGCAAAAAGAACATTAAGGCTCGTCTCAATTTTGCTAAAAAACATCTCAATGATTGCCAAGACTTTTGGGAAAATACCTTGTGGACCGACGAGACAAAAGTTGAACTTTTTGGAAGGTGCGTGTCCCGTTACATCTGGCGTAAAAGTAACACAGCATTTCAGAAAAAGAACATCATACCAACAGTAAAATATGGTGGTGGTAGTGTGATGGTCTGGGGTTGTTTTGCTGCTTCAGGACCTGGAAGGCTTGCTGTGATAGATGGAACCATGAATTCTACTGTCTACCAAAAAATCCTGAAGGAGAATGTCCGGCCATCTGTTTGTCAACTCAAGCTGAAGCGATCTTGTGTGCTGCAGCAGGACAATGACCCAAAACACACCAGCAAATCCACCTCTGAATGGCTGAAGAAAAACAAAATGAAGACTTTGGAGTGGCCTAGTCAAAGTCCTGACCTGAATCCTATTGAGATGTTGTGGCATGACCTTAAAAAGGTGGTTCATGCTAGAAAACCCTCAAATAAAGCTGAATTACAACAATTCTGCAAAGATGAGCGGGCCAAAATTCCTCCAGAGCGCTGTAAAAGACTCGTTGCAAGTTATCGCAAACGCTTGATTGCAGTTATTGCTGCTAAGGCTGGCCCAACCAGTTATTAGGTTCAGAGGGCAATTACTTTTTCACACAGGGCCATGTAGGTTTGGATTTTTTTTCTCCCTAAATAATAAAAACCCTCATTAAAAACTGCATTTTGTGTTCACTTGTGTTATCTTTGACTAATAGTTAAATGTGTTTGATGATCAGAAACATTTTGTGTCACAAACATGCAAAAGAATAAGAAATCAGGAAGGGGGCAAATAGTTTTTCACACGACTGTATAACAAGTCTTTTCTTCTCTTATTTTAGTGACTTAATGAAGCATTAGATTAGCTTCAAATTCAGTTCAACAACATGTATCTTCCTCATTGTATACAATGTAGTTAGTGCTATAGCTATCATTGAGCTAGCTGTGTGTATTTGAATGTGAATAATCCACCTGACTTTAGTGTGGAGCATTAGGATGAGTGCCCCTGGTCCCACCTCAGTTTAATATTTCAGGATCCTGGAGTAGGCAAAAATTTGTAGAAAATGAGGCATCTCTTTGTCTCCCTAGAAGGCATGCGCTAGACAAGATCTAATTTGAAACAGCATTTTGAAGTAACTTTAGCCAATGTACTAACATTAACTTACTATAATTGACTATCTTCATCTTGTTTTGTTCTGCTCAAGCCAGGTTAGACCAGCATTGATTCCAGTAGCTAACATAATAGGCAAGTCAAATGATATAGCAAATTCACAAAGATTACATTACTATTATACAGAGATTATTTTATGCAAAGGTTGCATTATACACAAATGCATGATATTAACTTTAATTTTGTATAAAACATTTATTTTTTACTTATTGTTCAAATACATTTACTATTTACATTTTTTATTGAGTAACCTGTTCTGTACACTTTCTGGCCAAAAAAAATTACAATAATTTATACACTATGTTTCATTCAATTACCTTTACCTTTTGATTACAGCACACAACATGGTGGTCAGTTCACTTATGAAAATGATTCCTCATGCTCCCAGAACCACTCTTTTACAACTTTATTTGTTCATTCAGGTTTTTTGCTACATAACGTTGCTGAGCCTATGTCTGATCAACTAAAGCAACTCCAGATCATAACACTGCCTCTAGACACAGGGTATAAGGGTCAGACCACATTTTTTCAATTCAATTCAGTTTTATTTGTATAGCGCTTTTAACATTTGACATTGTCTTAAAACAGCTTTACACAATCAAAAGAACTATTTAAGTTTGTGTGGAATGTGAATGTGTATGAATCAAAATGTTCAGATAGTCCCTGGTGAGCAAGCCCGGGGGCGACAGTGGCAAGGAAAAACTCCCTGAGATGGTAATAGGAAGAAACCTTGAGAGGAACCAGACTCAACAGGGAACCCATCCTCATCTGGGTGAAACAGATAGCAGGAAATTATCTGCATTTATACATGACGCTTAAAGTCCAATGTTCATGCTTCCCAACAAACTGAAATGTTTTTTTCTGATTAGCTTCACTAACAAGTGTTTTTATTATGGCTACACAGCTGTTGAGACCCAATCCTGTGAGTTCTCATCACATTGCATGTGTATGGAAATGCTCTTACTTTCACTATTAAACGTAACTATGGGTTTAATGTTGATTTTTACTGTGCAACTTCACCAAGTCTCCAGTCATGATTTTTCTTGATGCAGTCTAATAATTATTGGCCAGGTAGTTAATAATTTCACTAAAATGTTATTTATAATATAACATAAAAGTTTTAAAAACGAATTCATTGCTTGTGGAATCTAGTAATCATATATAATGTATGAATGTATAATATGTAATCATATATATTTATTTTATTTTTATTTTTTTTCTATTTTTCCCCAGTAAGTAATCTAGAATAGCCATGTGATTTAGCATCAGATTTTGTGAGGTGAAAAGAAACTCAAAACCCCAGAGGAACCCTACATTCACAAGGAGAGAACATGCACAGGCATGCTAGACACAGATAATAACCCCTGAGCTTAGGATCAAAATAGGGACAGCAACACTACCCACAAAGGGTAGTATTCAGCCATGCAATATCATGCAACATTTCAGTCTCCTGTTAATATATATCTTCTCCCTGTGTGAGAGAAACTTTTAGTATGTTCTATAACTGGTAAAACATCAAGAGATTGGTAATGCTTGGAAGTGATAGGACATTTCATAAATGCAAAATTTATAAATAAAAAAGATGTAAATATACACAATTGCTGAGTGAATAATGAATTATTCTCTTTTGGCCTTTAGGGGAATGGAGTGTCTTTGAGATCTGGAGACCTCATTATATTCTCCTAACATTTCTCCAATCCATCAATCCCTATTCTCTATCTGTGGCTTGGTTTAAATTAGAGAATTGACACTGATGTGAAACTTCTTGCCCACTTTGCCCAGAAAAGGATTTGTACCATATCATTTTGTAGAGAGAGAGAGAGAGAGAGAGAGAGAGAGAGAGAGAGAAATCACTGTGCACAATGAGACAAATCGTCCAAGTGAAAATATGTGAAAAGAATTATATTATGGCTTGTGTTGGCATGAACGCAGGTTGATGAAAACTCATGCTGGCCTACAAATCAGAGAAGAATGGTTTTGTCTACTCTAGTTAAATGTAATCCACCTGGTAGTCTGGATACATGGTTGCCCTGACATATGTAATGATTCATAGCACACCTCCTTGGTTGAATTATTCCTATTATTATTAAAACTGAATGTTTTCTATGTACTGTAAGGTGCTCTTAACAATTTGTAACCTACATTAACTCATTTAACTTTCATTTTACCAAATAAAAATCTTACTGGTTGTTATTTGTTTATTTAACCAAAACAAGATATGCTTGCTCTCTTTTCACGAGATAAAGTTCTCTATTATAATGAAATGGTTGAGAGTAAAAAAAAATCCTGTTATAAGATAAGAATAAGCCAAATATTATACAGGTATTACTGTAAATCTATTTCCAATTTCAAGTTATAAATATTCTTGGCAGATAATTGGGTCTATGTTAAGCATTTATTTACAGAAAGAAGTAAAATGATCCATTCATTTGATCTATGATGTACTGTTAAAATATTCTATAAAACATCTTTAAGTTTTTTCAACAATGTCATAATCCCTTTTTTGTTGTTTATACTCTTGCCTTCTTTTCTAACTGATCCCATCAAAAAATATAAGAGATAAATTCAATTCAATTTTATTTGTATAGCGCTTTTAACAATTGACATTGTCTCAAAACAGCTTTACACAATCAAAAGATTTATTTAAGTTTGTATGGAATGTTAATGTGTATGAATCAAAATGTCCAGATAGTCCCTGGTGAGCAAGCCGCGGGCGACAGTGGCAAGGAAAAACTCCCTGAGATGGTAATAGGAAGAACCCTTGAGAGGAACCAGACTCAACAGGGAACCCATCCTCATCTGGGTGAAACAGATAGCAGGAAATGATCTGCATTTATACAGTGTGTTAGGTGGCAGCCAGTTCAGTATAACAGTTGATGTTAATTGATGTTAAAATGCAGTCCAGGTAGTTATTGGAGACTTAATAACTAATAAAGAAAATCCAAAGGTCAACTATATTTTAAGCAATTTTCTATCAGAAGCTGTGATTTAATTTTTTTTGCTTAACCAAAAATTTAAACGTTTGTGACAATAATCAAATTCACTTGATCCCTTCCTACAACAATTGTGCATTATTATTGTAATGATTATTATAATTATTATAATTTTTATTATTATTATTATTATTATTATTATTATTATTATTATTATTATTATTATTATTATGTAAACATACATGACCAAAACATGGTATTGGTGCTAAAAAGTACTTTCTACATAATGCTTTATCCATGCTACCTTTTGGTAAATATGCATACACATTTATATTTTTAGCAGATAAAAGGGAACGCATTTGCTAAATACAATTTCATGCCCGTTTATGTAGCGTCAGTAACGTTTTTGCATTAAAATCTTTCAATGATCTTAATTGTCATTCAGCTGAAACTTGGCCAATGTAGATTTTACATGAAAAGACATAAATCAGAAAAAGTATATTATTCTAAAATGCAAAATGTTAGAAAAACTGCAAAATTGTTAGGAAATTGCAAATTCAATTCGACATGGTTACAAACATATGATTTTAGAAGCTTACACCAATTTTAGCTTCAATACTTATGAATAAATTGAATTTTAAACTATTATTGGTTGAAGTGAGATAGTAGGATAGGGTAAACTTCAGAAGTATTACATGTATAACATGAACATTTAAAAAATAAAATCAGCATAAATACTGTGTTTTGGTTGCTAGGTATAGAACTAAAGAAGTATTCCAGACACATGAACTGCATGAAACTATTTGCTTGAGTATTGTATAATTGCGCTGTCTAAACAGTCAGGAGAGTCTCTCTAGAGGTTTTTCTAGCTGCACACATATTAATAATACGACAGAAGATTTAATGAATTTGTTTGGACTCTAGGATGTGTCAGTCAAACCTGAGTAAGAGGAGACTGTCTCATTTAAACAAAAGACCATTGCTTGTCAAGTGAATAACTCAGCAGAGAGTGTTAGACGAATGAGGGTATTAATCACCTTGTGCCAAACTAATCTAACCCAGAGACTTTAGACTGGTTTCCATTGAGTAGAATCACTATCTTCAAATTAAATTAGCATTGTTAGTGTGTTTTAAAGATACATCAAATGACCAGTACTAACCGTTGTTACATTTGTGTGTTCAAATTAATATAATAATAAAGAAGAAATAATTATTTTTACATTACTCATTGTTCATTGGTGTGTGTGATTTTAAAGGGGCTTTTGTAAATATATAATATTTATTATAATATTTGAATTTACTTAAAATAACTTAATGATATGACTTACCATAGTAGTCCAAGACTGCTGGTTAAACTGCAATAAGGTAACCAGCTGCAAATATCCTTTTTCTACACTTTAGATTTTCTCCATGAGGTTTCTCCATGGCATGGCTCTGGTTGGCGCTGTCTTGCTTTACTTTTCATGTGACAGAAAGGTCATTAACTGTAGTCATTTGCCAAAAATTGTAAAAGAATTAAGCTTCTCAAACAAGGATATACAATTTTGTGCGCCTGAGAAAAATAATTTGCCAGACTGAGTGATAGTCTAAATTTGCCATTTAGTGCATTTGGCAGTGAAACGCATCAAATGAAAAATGGATTTTACATTTCTACAATGAAAAAATTATACCTTGATAAATGAACACTTTTTGAATATAGTCAAATAGAGCTTTTTTAAGAACAGTGTGAGAAGATCTACTGTATCTGAAAATCACTGGCATGTTGTGTATGTATTTTTCAGAGTGTGCATGTTTGTGCATGAGAGAGAGAGAGAGAGAGAGAGAGAGAGAGAGAGAGAGAGAGAGAGAGAGAGATCACAAACAAATCTTTCATGGTGATTGTTTTACGTGTGGGGGCTCACCAAATGTCCCAAGAAGGTCAAACTGTCAAATACATGTCTCTCTCTCTCTCTCTCTCTCTCTCTCTGTCTGTCTCTCTCACACACACACACACACACACACACACTAGACATGTTAAGGATGTACTTTCTTTTAATATTCTGTACTAGTATGACTTTTTATGTGTGTGTGTGTGTGTGTGTGTGTGTGTGTGTGTGTGTGTGTGTGTGTGTGTGTGCGGGAGAGCCTGCCTAACCAAGCCTATTCATGAACATGTTCCTTATGTATGTTACAGGGTGTTACACACTATGTGCCATGAACAGAGCATAATTAGAGCCTGGAAAGGCCAGATCTTTGATGTTAATAAAGGAAATGTTCGAAGACACTGGGCTGTGTCATCAGAGCAGTCTAGTTGCCATGGCTAGTCTGACGTCACAAGAACCAGAGAAAATCGTTCGCTCGCTTACTGTTATTTTGAGCTTGCTTTGTTTCTTTAGTAATTGGCTGGCTGTGTCTCTCTGAACTGGAGGATGGGACTGATAGGATTAGTGGGACTGAACAACACTGCCCAGAATGAAAAGAAGATCAGTGGTCCCTGGTTAGAAGTGTGAGAGAGCATTCCTCTCTTAGAGCCGTTAAAAATGACTCAGAATCTATGTGCATTTTGAAATGATTTTTATTTAATGCTTGGGGTTTGAAAATCTGATCATTAATGTTAAATGTAAAACAGATTACAGAGCATTGTAAACAGGACGCTCTGATTTCTTAAAGTTTTTAAAACGTTACTTTTTTATTTCAACTCAACTATTTATTTTTGATGACTTTGTTTAATGTAGTGTAACATTACTGTGTAAGAAGGCTATGTTGTTGAGCTTCATTTGTATTCTCACTTAGTTTTAAGCCACTGTATCAAAAAATCTATATATAAAATAACTAAGAAAATGCCATAATTGCTAAATTTATTGTTGCAAGTTATGTCAACTAGCCAATTATTTTGGTCTGTCACAATCTCACCCTGCCATGTTGCACTTCTTTTCTGCCAGAGCACGTTATGGCAAATTCACATTATTGCCACTTAAATTTTTTTCTAGAATTGTGAAATTCCTGCCACTACAAATTCTTGAAATGTGCAACAGTATTACTTAAATGTCAATGTGAAATGTTTCTGTGTCTTGGTATGTTATTTATGTTATTTAAGTCAGCCAGCTATTTCTGCCAAAAATGTATAAATGCAAAATCATGTAAAGGAAATCTAACTGCTTGTCATTATTGAAGTATCACAGTATACTCATCATTTAAATTAAAGAAAATGAGGTGGTTGGATATTTTGTTGCACCACACCTATACAACGTGTTAGTTGTTGTTTTTTTCTTTTTACCCAAGATTTTTTGATGGAATAAAGCATCAAAGTAGATAACAGTTTGATCACCTGTACATAAAATGTGTAGCTTTCATACTTCCACCACTTTCAATAAGGATCTCATGCATTTCATCAAAAGAAATGTAGTGTACTATACTTCTGTCCATTTTGTGATCAGTGAAGATGAATGAGTAAAGACTGGTGCAACCAGGGACAGCAGTTTTATACTGCTCTAGTGTCAGTAGGATGTGTATTTCATACTAGCACAAGTATGACTCATGTTCCTAACTGAGGTGTTGCTGTGAGATGTTCATACAGTGCAGAATTGACAAAGGCACTCTCAGAAGCTTTAAAAATGTCCTGTTGTGTTGTGGCAACATGAATGTCCAAAACGACAGGATTGTTTCAAATCTCAGAATCTCCAGGGGAGAGGATGAAAAAGGAGGTCTATTCTAAGGTCTTTCCACATTCAAGACTCAGACATCAATTAGTCCCAAAATAGCCTGGGCAGTGGAGTTGATTGGTTGAGTGTGAAAAGAAAGAGGCAGATACCTGCGTTTCCTCAGCTGACATGAAACAGCGAGTTGGGCTCGGGGGTATCTGAGCTAGCTGAGATAATTATGGGTTACAGAGACAGTAACTTGGAGCCATGATTCCAGGGCAGTGATTGAAGATATGAAAAAAAAATTCAACTATTGCTAATTTACCACATAGATCGATCTTTTAATGTTAAAAAATATATATGAAATATTTTTTAAACAATTATCATGTTCCCAATCAACACTTCAAATTATTATTTTTTAATTATAAACATGGCAAAACAACGAAATTTTTTTTGTCTGTACAGGTTTAAATTGTCATGAATTAAAAATTATATTAAATATATTATAGTATAGTTTTTTATATATAATTTAATTATATTAAATAAATAATAATTATAATTCTTATATATGTTTACAAAAAATAATAATAAAAAAACTGACATGGGGGACAATGATTGATTGAAATATATCAACTCTGTGGCAGTGTCTGGGGTGTCATGTTAACTAGAAATGGAGCTCCAAAGTCAGTCCAAAGGACTGTTTTCTCCATGTTTCAGGTACTATAAATCACAGCAGAACTAGTCTGGTGTCAACAGAAAGCTATTGATGGGTAAATTGTTTGTGTAACCATATAACCTCACTCACTCAGTTGGTTATACCGCTTTATTTTGTATACAGGGTCGCAGGGGTCCTGGAGGCTATCCCAGGAGTCTTAGGGCACAAGTTAGAGTACACCCTTGAAAGGGAGAAAATCCATGGCATCCAGGGCACACTCATACACATTCACAAACTATGGTAAAAGCTAATTAGCCTAATCTGCATGTCTTTGGACTGTGGAAGGAAACTGGATTACTCAATGGAAAGCCACTAAGCAGCACAGGCAGAATATGCCACCTCCATGCACACAGACCCAAAGCGGGTCTCCAGATCCTGGAGGTGCAACCAGTAAGCCACCATGCATTTTTTTTCATGACACTTCAAGCCTGTCATACTAGCCAAGTCTAAATGTAAAGTCTTATTTGCTTTCAAAATGACCAATAATGACCAAAGCTGAATGGCTTAAATTTCACAACCTTTTAAAAAATGCAAATGTTTAAAATATTTAAGTAAATTATGGGTTAATTGGTATGACCCAGGAAAACAATGTTTGGGAGGAGGATATAAATTTGGAGTTTGGCATTAAAAGCAGAATGTAACTGCAAAGCAGCTGTCTGCTCTCAGATTCATATGGAATATCATTTATTCTTCATCACAGTGGGCCCCATGCTCTTGCAACACATGTTTAGGCAGATAAAATAATAACACAGCAAGCTACATGGTACATGATAATTTTTCATTAGGGTTAAGGCAAAAAATAAAAAGGAACCACACACAATTTAGCATCAGGTGGGAGTACATTCCTGACTGGAAATTCGCTCATATTTCTGTCAGAATCTTAAAAAGTCATGTTGTATTTTATACACATGTCTGGGTTGCCAGATATTTTCAGCTCCATTTGGTGGTAAAGCCTCCCCCTTACTTCTCTATCAATCCAGGCTGTTTCCATAGCAACATGACTGCTATCAGCTCACCACTGCCCACATCCACCGTAGTAAAGCAAGTTTAGATTAAAAATATATATATATATATTCATACCTGAATAGCTGCCAGGCTATTGGCTGTACACTTACCATCACAGTTAACAAACTTTCATCTTTGAATCACTGAAACACAAGGGCATAACATTTAAACATAGCATAAAAAAAATTTATGTCATACAGTATATAATTAAAAAAGAGTCTTGATTTAGTCAACACCAATTATCTTGGTTGAGATTTTTTATTTTACTGTCCACTCAATCAAATGTACCTTGTGGAAATGTCTGTATTGTATTAATAATTCTCTAGTCCAAGGGCGTTCAAGTAAAATTTGTCAAGGTACGGTTACATACATTTCCATGCATACCAAGCTCAGGATAAGCAACTAACATGACTGACACTGATCTTACAAAGCTTAACAATGAATTATCTCAGTATGATAATAGAATCAATAGGGATTAGAGGGGTGTGTGTAACTGTGTGTGTGTTTTGTTTCGTTTTTTGCCTATTCCACATGCTCCTGCAGCTTTTTTTGTACCTGCCCACAATACTTACAAACTCCCTGATATGTAAACAAGTTAGTCATAAAAACAAGAACAAAGCAGCTACTGCAGGTGATAAACACAGTCCGTCTTTGTCCTGTGAGCTTCATATCTGACCACTTGTATTGAAGTAGAAACTACTCATTTTTTTCCCCAATGCACACCTCTACTCTGTTTTTCTCTGTTTCATCAAACCTTCAGTTTCTGACCTCTCTCTGGCCCAGCAAGCTGCCTTCAGCTAAGTAATTTACATTGGTGATTGTACGTGATCTGATAAAGTACAGAAGAGGATCTGGAACATCCCCCAAGCTGGTTCAGGTTTAAAAGAAACTAGAGTAACAGAACAACACACAGTTTGTTCATACAAGGTATGCAAAGATAATGTTTTACAAGCGTCCAGCTTGTTCTGGTAACATTTGATTCTGGATGTGTATCCAGATTGCAGTCTGCTTGTCCTCCAGCTCAATTTCTGACTACAACCTGACAGAAACGGCAGATATTCTCAAGCATACGGCATATCCTAACATCACTGCTCCATGTGACACACTCGTCTTAGTACAACATCCACTAATATGCCACTATACACATACACAGCCACCTATACATTAATGGAAGCATATCTAATGACCTATATTGTAATTTTACAAAAATAAAATAAAATAAAAAAAAGTACCCAATGTGATGGGATATGGCTTGCAAGGATAAGCTGTTCACAATAGTAGGTGCATTAAACATGAATAAGGAGAATTACTTTCCAGATAACTAAATTACCGAAATTCCTTTCTAGAATCTAGATGTCCACAGATTAAGCACAGCGTCCAGTCAAAGGGCTCAAAACTATTCCCATCAAAGTTAACTAAAGGGTCAACATGTTTTGTGTGGTTTAAACGAATGAGATGGCTAATGGCAAACACATCATTTCTCTTTACCATCCTTACTATTCAGAAACACAGCAGGAAGCACTTGATTTAGAGGAGGGAAAAAACATCAAATCATGAGTTCCATATTTGTCTTTCAGTGCATATGTTTCTATGTGCACCAGATAGATGCCTATGATGATACTCTCAGCTAGAAGGTATGAATATACTGGTGTTATTATAGTAATGTTGTGTTAATGATAGGTAGTTACATTTTAGCCCTCATTCAAAGAGGCAAGAAAGAAACAATTATAGGAGGCAAAAAACAAGTTTGAGGACCTGGGGCAGGACCTAACAGGAAATAAAGAGTACAAAACAGACCACTAATGGCAATCATTGTATATCAGCTGTTGGCTTGGTCTGCATGTAATTAATAAAAACACTCTCCACATTACATCAACTTAACATTCACTGTTCACAACGCATAATAAAATTTGTCAAACACTAGATATGTGCCAAATAACATTACATAAAGTGACAGGATTTGCAAATTGCTCAGCTGTACTTAAGCTGTACTGAACATTGTATAATTAACATTTAAAAAAAATATATTAAATATAGTTGCATCTATCTGTGATCATTTTAGATGTGTCAGGGTTTTTTGTATTTATTTCTACAAATCAAAACAAAATGTCACATAATAATATTAAAAATTGTAAATGAGTAAAGAATTATTTTAAAAAGGCTGGGTATTCTTAATAATTTCCATTATAATAATTTCATAATTATTATTAAATAATATTTTGACAATATTAAATATATTCCCCCGACCCCCGGAGAAATTATTTTTCTGCAGTGAGGCCAAAGTTACAGTATAACAGGTACGATACAACAATATTTTGGGAACCACAGTAAATGAGTTTCTATCTGCCCTGGTTAAACCGAAGATGAGAAAGGGCAGGGTCAGAATTTGGAGATAACACAGCAAATGTGTCATGTTACTATCACCAGAACTCCCACATAGAGTGCAGAGACAGTCTGTTGCAAGTGAGAGTCATTTAACAGTCTGTGATGTGCCTCGGATGCTCTGTGTTATCTCAAGTTACCCAGAGTGTTGCTGGACCTGTGGTCTTTGCTATCAGGATGGACAGAAGTCTTTGCATACATACATGTGTCTATACAAATTTGGTGTGTGTCTCCATAGAAACAATTAGTTTAATTAAACAATCTTGTATATAAGGCATTTGAATATTGTGTGCAAGAAATTAAGCAGGTAAAATGTAACATGAGTTATTTCTACTACTACAATTACTACTACTACAGTACTACTAAAAGTCCATTGATTTTTTTTCAATTATTAAGCAACTCAATGACAGACTTTTCTAAATTTGTGTTTCATTTCCTTTTGTTGCTATATATTGTTAAACAGATAATAATTTGGTTTAAAACAACAACAACAGCAACAACATACAACAGTAATGCCTCCAGCAATACTAGGCCATATAATCGTTGGAGACGTGGTCCATGCAGATGATAAATTTGCATAATTCAAGAATCCCTTGCTTCATCTCATATCTGAGACATTGCCATGGCAACAGGCATGTGGCGGGTGTTTCAGTGTTGTTAGGTGAGAGCTCACATTCCAGACAGTGAGGGTTTCCCAGTTTGTTGCCACTAGTTATGAAATATATAAAAAAAAAGATGTCTAAATATAATATAGTCTATCCATCCATAACCTACACCAACATCAATTAGCTTCCAAGTGATGAATTCTTTTTCTGCACCTCAGACAGTTGTATATACTGTATGGATCTGGCTAAGAATGGCTCTCTGAGCTTTCAAATAATGTCATGAATGGTGTCATGCCTAACACATTTCCCATTTGAACCATCCCCATTTACATGTGAAACAAGTCTCTGGGGAAAATTAATGTACATGGGAATCAGTAAGACACGCCGTTGCTTGTTGCAATGCAGTATAGCCTGTCTAATGATACACCCTGCTTTATTTATTACTGTTGAAGCTATTGAATTACATTTAACTACAGTATACTAGAATTCACTGAAATCCCATTATCTTCAAAACTCATAGCTATAATTACATATTTCTTGTACTGTATATACTTATATACGGTTAACATTATATAAAGGTGATAGTTTTGAAAAGTAAAAAGCCACAATACAATAAAGATTTTGATAAAAAATGATGGACATATATTTGAAACTTGAATAGCAGAACCTGTTATAACACAACTGTTACCAGAACTAAGTTCCTGTTTGTAAACAGTACATTTACTGTATATTGGATGTCACTCACTAGCATCTCTTTTATACTCTATAATTTATACAAAGTGTTCTACTGGCATGCGATGTGTCACACAGAGACTTAACACAGTGCATATAAACAGCATAAACACCTGGTAATAACTTGTTTCAAATGTTCATTTATATTCCGCATTAAGCTCCTCTGGAGCAGTGTTTTTTAAATCACACAAACCACTGAAAACACTTACAACTAAGTAAGTGAATTACTTATCAGCTTTTTAACAAGCTCTTTATCAAGATTTCAAGGTTATATACTGTATATTTTGTATTATAATGCAAAAAAAGATTTTAAATGGTGATCTTTATTTATATAAAAAAAAACATGATTTACAAAAAAACAGTATAAGCTTTAATAATGGAAATGCAATCTGTAAATTAGGTTTCCTACAACATTGTGTCACCACTGATAGTGTAAAGAAATAGCTGGGTTAGCCTGCTGTGACAGCAACGCTTAAGTGAGCGATACTATTTTATGAGGTTATCGTGACAAACAGGTTAAAAGCTGGAAAAGCTGGCATAAGGGTTGCTTTACTCCGCAAATAAGCCCATGTTAGAAATAAGGCCCAGAAAGAACATAATCCTCTCTCTATTGTCACTGAATTGCCACAAGATGAGAGCATTAATCTTTTAGCTGAGAAAATAAATATTAAATATATATTTCATATCTGTTTGTTCTGCTGTAAAAAAAAAATTGTCACTTTGTTGATGCTGCTGTAAGGACACTTTTTTTACTATTTACTACTTTAATGAATCAATTAAAATCTCTATTAGAAAAGACATCTCCATCAAATAAATGCTATGAATCATTTAAGAGCAGCTGAAGCTTAAAAAGATAAAGGAATAAAATAAATCCTATACAGTACATACGCATATTTCTACTTATGGCTGAAATCTAAATAGTTCTGTCAAAACTGTCTTTTGTAAGACAGTGTAAAAAAAAAAAACAAAGCCTCCCCTTCTAAAAGATCATGCGTCATAGTTGACATTTGCACAGCAATTTTTCCTCATTGAGCCACTTTAATTATACATCAAATGATTCCTGTTTTAGCACCTAAAATTCATCTGAATTAGTCTTGGTAAATCAAAATGTGCTGTAGAATTCACACAAGCAACCATAAATAAATTTTCAGTCTCCTTCCATAATTATGATATGGATAATAATATAAATAATACAAGCATTAATAATACACACCAAGGTGGAACTGTAGACAAGTGGAACGAGTGTTTGCATCATTAAGAAAAACTAAAATGTTGCCTGTGAGCCTTTTTGCCTCTATTTTTGCAAGCAGCTTTGTCACACAGGTAATTGCTTTCAGACTACATGTCTGTATGAAATGTAGAAATATTTCCATATTATTGACCACTTTTCAAGAAACATTTTAATTAATTTAAATATCAAATATTCAACTTCAATGTTGCCCTGAGGCGGCGCGGTGGTGTAGTGGTTAGCACTGTCGCCTTGCACCTCCAGGGTCTGAGTTCGATTCCCCGGCCAGGCTCGATTCCCGTCTCTGTGTGCATGGAGTTTGCATGTTCTCCCCGAGCTTGGTGGGTTTCCTCCGGGTACTCCGGTTTCCTCCCACAGTCCAAAGATATGCAGGTTAGGCTAATTGGCGTTCCTAAATTGCCTGTAGTGTGTGATTGGGTGTGTGAGTGTGTGTATGTGTGTGTGCCCTGAGATGGATTGGCACCCTGTCCAGGGTGTACCCCGCCTAGTGCCCGAAGTTTCCTGGGATAGGCTCCAGGTCCCCCGCGACCCTGAACACAGGATTAAGCGGTATAGAAAATGAATGAATGAATGAATGAATGTTGCCCTGTCCATTAATATACCATAAATGACCTTCTTTGGCATATTCAAATAAAGAACACTATTTTAAAATGTGAGCAAAGATTAAAGCACATTTGCATTTATCCAATGACAAACATTCACATTTATTGATTCAGTATAGGTGTTAAATGTTCTAGATCTACAGGAAGCCAGTGAAATGAGCACAGCTTGGGAAGATTGGGGAAAAGTAGTGTATAGCTGCATTCTGGTTCACCTGCATTCAGGGGGCGTAGGAAACAAGTTACACTGCTCCTATCTTGACATGATTAAGGGATGAAAAGCATGTGAGTGGCTTCAGTGGATGGAAATAGCTGTTTCCTCTCAACGGTGTAAAAGAGAAGCCTAAATAACAGATTATGTTAGAATCATAAGGAAAGAATAAGAGTGATAGATCTACAACAAGTGTGTGTGTTGTCCCATGGTGGGTTTCAGGCAGGTGACAATATCTTGATATATGGATGCATCTTCATGGAAAATGCACCAATTCAGGCTTGCTGGGATATCAAATGCCATCTATGAAAAGATCTGCCAGGCTTGTTTGTATCCATGCAGAAACATGAGTACCTAATGGTAAATGAGATGATGATGAGTTGAGTGCTGTTGTTTCACCATTAGTATGAAAAACCATGGAGGATATTACCTCAAAAAGAGATTAATTAAAAGAGAAAACACCATTTGAGTAGCTTTAACCTGATAGCCCCATCCCTCCAGGTAGGATGCAAACCACAACTATTTGGGGTCACTAATTCCAGGTCTTGCAAAGATAGAGAGGAGTGTCTTGTAATTAACAATGTTGAAACCTACTGAGTGCTCACAAAGGGACAGAACTAATGGCAACGTCGCTTTTCCTTTGGCATGAATTTTTTGCTGCAAGTTGCAAGAGTTACAATTTCTGTGGAATGTGTCACATTGGGGCTGAACTGAACAGGATAAGCAACTTGATTGTATGCATAGAAATGATACTGATCCATATCTGCAGATGCCCAAGGTATCCACTGTGTTTTGTTTTGCTTTGTTTTTAGAATAGAATGTGTAATATCCCTTACTGATGGGGGTTAGATCAGAATTTTTTTTTTTTTTTTTTTTTTTTACAGAACTTGGTAAGCTTTTCTATTATTACTCCTGGGTGTATATTACAACATCATGAAGATTAATGAGAGAGGTAACAGTAAAGGCATGAAATTCAAATCAGTGGCGTGAAAAAGTATTTAGAAATTCTAAAATTCTTTAAAAATCCTACAGTATGAGTTTCTGGATTTTTTTTTTCTTATTTTGTCTCACATAGTTGAGGTATACCTATGATGAAAATTATATGCCTCTCATCTTTTTAAGTGGGAGAACTTGCATAATTGGTGGCTGTCTAAATACTTTTTCGCCCCATTGTAAGTATAAAGAAAAATAGGACAATGCATGAGGTGTAAAGCAACATTTCTAGGACAAAAGCAAGCCTCTAATTATTCATCTGCTGGATTCCTTTGGATGGTGAGAGCAGCTGGTGTCATTAAATTCTCTGGAGTGGGCCCAGTGTTGGCCACCAACAGGAAGAGGAGAGAGGGAAGGAAAGGTAAATCTGACGTCAGCATTCTGGCAGACTAGTAGTTCCAGAGCGAAACTACCACCACTGGTTGGCACTGTGACAATATGTACTGTATGGTACATAGAAGAAGTTACTAGTATTGCTATTTGGCTAAATAAAAATTGTAGACACCCGACCATCATGACCACAGGTTTTCTTCCACAAACTGCTGCATAAAGGTTGAAAGAACACAATGATAAACAATGACAGTATATGTTGTAGCTTTACAATTTTTCTTTAATAAAACTAAATGAACCTGTACCTGTAGGATAAGTAGTATAGAAGATGAATGAATGAAGATAGAACTAAGAGGCCCAAACTTGACAAGGACATAACAATGCCACTGAGAACAAAATGGCATGCCTCTGTACCTTTAGGCTGAACTGGAACACTTACTGGACTTCAGGCCCCTACAACCCAACACTAGTGTTTGATTTCACTGATGCTATTGAAAGAATACAGCCTTACCAAATTAGTAACAGCAAAAGGGTGACAACATCTGCAGATTTATGTGGAGATATTCAGATGCACATACAGGTGTGATGGCTAGGTGTTACCAAACTGTTGATCATACAATTCATAGCAGAGTAAGCACAATTCTAAGTGGATCAGTGCTAGGCATTTTTAGAAACAGAATTGTGTTGGAAAACAACTGCTCTTTCCATCGTCTTCTATACCCAGTCTTTGTGAGGTATATCCAAGCATGCTTTTATACTGCTACTACTGTATATGCTGATCTCATTCGCTATATCCTCCCTCATACAATCTTGTTTCTGCACAGATCTCAGCAGGTCTGACAGACTTGTCATGGACGGGAGACTCATCATGGATGGCAGCTCATCACCTGAAACTAAATCTTAGGAAAACTGAGCTGCTATAAATCCTTGAAGATGCCTACATCTGAAAACATACACAATCTCGAGTACATCTTGGACAGCCAGCTATCCCTCTCTCCATGTATCGCGAACGTAATCTGCCATGCAGGTTTCTCTTTTTATACCACAGAAGGATCTGGTAATTTTTCACCATGAAGTATAGTCACTCACTTGTCATTTAAAAGATTGAATTACTGCAACATGCAGGTCTTCCTTTGTATGCAATCTAATCCAAAGCATTTTCAGCATATTAACAAACCGTACTGAACTGAACCGGCTAAGTTGCAACATACGTCCGGGAGCCGTTCAAAACCTGTTTGCATCAGTGGAAAGCCATCCCAAGTAAAAAAAAAGTATGCTAAGTATATTAAATCCTAGCGTGCCAAAGCATACTTAAATGTACTTGCTCCAGACTAATGACTAGTATACTTGAAGTTTGCTATTTTGGAACAACTAATTTTGTACTAAGTGTATTTAAGTTGTAATTAAATTGTAGAAAAGCACAATTTTAAGTGTATTAAGTATACTTGTGTGTGCTAAAGTGGAACAACTTTAAGTATACTTTAGTACACTTAAAGTATATGGCTGTGTGTGTACTAACGTACATACCTGACAGTATTATTAATACAATTTAAGTATATATTTAATGTATTATAAGTACATTACAGCTATTTTTGCTGTATTACAAATACATGATTAGTATATTCTTATTGCAGCAGTAGCATGCTGTTATACTTCTGGCCAATTACAAATACTAAAACAGTACACTTTGTGGTTAACACAAATATACTTTATTGTATCATACAGTACACACAACCTTCTATACTACTGTAGCGTTTTTCGACACTACTGTAGCAGGGAACTTGGAGGACGCGTGAGTTTAGTGGCTACACAATGTAATGACACACCTATTCCGCTATTAGCTAGAACTGGAGAACGGTAGCAGAATGCAGCACATACACACGTAGAGATAGCACACATGTACACATACTCAAACTTGGCCTAAGCCACTAACCTAAACACACATCCCAAACAGGGTGAACACAAAATTCAAACTAGAAGTGGAGAACTGGGGAGCCAATCAGAGAACGGACAGTCCGAATCTGCCCGCCTCTAGCTCTGATTGGCTGGTGGGGCGCCGTCTAGTCTCCGGTTGGCTGGAATAGTCGCAGAGTTTACAACGCTGCTGCAGTTGGTGTGTCGCTTTATGACAGTGAGCGGACAGAAGAGTGAGGAGTAAAAACATAAATTACCTTGAACGGCAAAAGTGATTTTGAGCGCGCAGGAACGAGTTTGAGATCGCGCGCGCGAGGGAGAGATTCAGCGTGCAAAAACTAGTCTAAAAGCGCGCGCACGAGAGAGTAGTGCACTACATATAAGTACATTTACATTTAACTGATAATATACTGAGACTACCGTATATTAAAATTTGTATTCTAATGTATACTTTCTGTACATTTGTACAATGATTATTTCGAGCATATTTAAAAAAAATATACCAAAAATATATTGAAAAACAAGTTTAAATAAGTATACTTTGGAAATTAGACCAGCCTTTCACTTAAAGTATATTTTCCAATAATATATCTTTGGAACGTGTACTATAATACAATAATTTTTAATTATATTTAAAGTTTAATTCCAAAATTTGGTAAAAGCATGATGTTAGTATACTTTTTATATATTAACTGATGGTACAACTTTTTGTTAGTATATTAGCAGTGTATTATCGAGGATTTCAATATATTTGTAATACACTAAAGTGCATTTTTTTTTCACTGGGGATGTGAAGCGAATTTACTAATTTACAAACTTTTTTTGTCAGCCAAAGCTGTGTCAAAAGAGTCAACCCACGATACCTATGTTGTCGTTTTTTGTAATATTGGTAATATTTTTGTGTGGCTGGAAATGTAATCACTCTGCATGGATATTACTTCTTATGAGAAAATTTGTATTGCAATACAAATTTTTGTCTTAAGAATTCACCTCCAGAACAAATAAAATTTGTATGCAGAGGTCCCGAAGGTTAGTTTGATGGTATTCTTAGACCACAAACTATCCGTACTAGTATTTCTAGTATACCAATACTCATATGGAGAAACAGTAAATCTCTGCAAATAAGGCTGTCTGATGCAGTAAATGCTGTAAATGTAAATATATACATATTTGGGGAATACAGACATGACAGGTGGGGCGCAATGAACGGGAGGGAATTAGTGGAAAAATAATAGGAAAGTACCTATTCTAATTCATGCTTTTCTTTATTGATAATGAAGAGTGTACTCTCAAAACTAAACAACCACACACAAATAAATGGATCATTAAAATATTAAAATTAAAATTAAATTAAAATAACATCAGTTGTGGGCCGGGAGAAAAAGTGGAACCATAGTGCAACAATAACAGTTTAACGTCGGACAAACTTGAGCAGCGCTGCTCAAATCGCGACTCTGATAGAAATAGACCGCGCCGACCATCAAAATACATTTTACCCCGCTGGGATGCGCACGTACAAACCAGGCATGGCAAGGCAGAAACAATATTAAACAGTCCTGACATTTTAAATAAATTGTTTTTAAATAAAAAACAGTGGGTCGCGCAGGTTTGTGATTCGAGCGGCGCTGCTCAAGTTGGTCGACAATGGAAGACGGTGCAGCAGCAGTGAGTTTACTTACATGTGACCACACCAACAACGAGGAGACTGTAAAGAAAAGAGAAGAGAGGCACGTGTGTGTTTTGTGTCTTAAGCCACTGGCAGCAGCCCGCATGAGACCCAACAAACTAGGAAGACACAAGAGACAACACACTCCAGTCACGTTAATAATCCATTCGACTTCTTTCAAAGAAAGCTGGCAGAATACAGACAGCAGGAGAATCACATGGTAAAATCTGAATCAATGGACAGCAAAGCACAAATGGCTTCATTCAAAGTTGCATACAGAATTGGCCAGTGCAAAAAAAACTACAAACGATTGCTGAGCAGCTAATAAACATGGGGTCAATTATGCAAAGATAAGTGACAACGTAAGCCTTTTATAACAATTGCACGTGTATTTTATCTGTTTTTAACTTCGTGCTGTTTGATCTTACTGGTTTAGAAATTGATATTTCAGTATAACAGTAAATTTGGCCGATTTCGTTATTATTTTGTTGACAAGTGGGGCTTGAAAATTCGCTCACCCCCTTAAGTGGGGAATGACAGAAAAAGTTTGAGAACCACTGCATTAGGACAAGAGGGGGAAAAGCAGTTATGTTATACTCTGGGAGGCATTTTTCTGGCATGATTTGGGTCATTTGTCCTCTTACAGTATGTCGAAGTGTTATATAAATCAATATAAAGCACACTGGATATAATACAGTATGTCAAAGACAGATCATGTTATTTGGCTTGTACGGGATGAAGGCATTCCCTGACCTACTAAGTGTAAATATTAAATAAAGAGATAATGCATTATTGCCTGACAGAAAAAGATGATTACAGTTCCAGCTTTCCCCACTTTACTGATAAACAAAGGCTGATCCTGCCTACAGCGCTGTGAGGTCCAAACTAGCTCCATATGGAAGGTATTATAATATCATACTCAAAGCACACACTAGTCTGGCTCAGAGGAAACTGTATGCATGTGTGTATGTGTGTTTTATGTAAGGGAGAGGGAGAATGATTTGGACGGTATACCATATTGCAGGATGTCCTGCTGTGGTTTAGAAAAAAACACATTCTTTCCCAGACTGATTTATGTTTTGGGGACAGCGTAAAGAAATTCCCTTTGCGTACAAATTACAAACTCAAAATCCTGTTAAATATGTACAGAACACGGACAACGACTCATCAATGCATATAATTATTGATTATATAAATGCAGCAAGTTAATGATATTGCATGACTTAAACTTAACAATAATCTTAACCTCATTAACCAATGTAAGATTTCTGTCCTTTTTTATTTTTAAATAAAAGCTGCAAACTGCAAAGAAGTTTACCTCGAGGGGACATGTGGGGATTTTTTCTTTGAGGGGACATGTGGTGATCCCCACAGAAAACACACACACATTAGGAAGCAGGTGCTTAACCTCCCTATGGAGCCTGAGGGCAGGAAGACAGCACGATTCCCTCCTCTCCCTCATTAGCACAGTGAATTGATTTTATACCCTACGCACATACAGTATTTACACAAAACAGCAGTTCTCTGAATGTTTGCACGTAAAGCGTTTCTCTCTACTACTCCACAAGGATTATATAAATAGACCATTTCTAAGTTATAATATAGTAGGGTGATTTTAAACTTCTTCCAACAGCACAGACGGAAACAGCAACAAAAAGCATACAGAGCATACTGCTCTTGACTTTTTTTTACATGCTGTAAAATAGATCAGCTTTATTCAGAGCCCTATGATGCACTTGTAACGGGAAACACACCTGCTTTATCAAAAACAGTTCAACAAAGATCCATCAAAAACTACTCAATAACAGCTGCTAGATGACCTTGTGTTGTCTACTCTAAAGGTCCAAGCCTGAACCTGTCACGGTCTGTAGGTGTGTCGGCGTGTGCGTGGCATGAATGCAGGAGGCGAGCTGGCGGTTCAGTATTTGCGTTTATTTTAAGCACACGGTAAAACAAAACATAAGCTCTTTGAGATCACCTAGAACTCTTTAATAAACTCAACTATTTAACTCAACAAACACCAACACAAAAACCTAAACGACAACTAATGCTAGACGACAAACCTCAACTAAAACAGGCAATTTATATTAATCATAATCATCCTCGGTTCAGGTGAACTTCTACGTCACCTGACCGAGGTGCATCCTGCGAACTGAAGTCCAAACTTAAACAATACAAAACCAAACATAAATCAATGGGCGCTTTGGCGCCCTATAGGGGTTAACCCTTACATTACCCCCCCTTTAAAAATGCTCCTCCAGAGCATCACTGGCAGCCCTGGATTCCCACCCCAATGTCCCACCTTTTTCCTCTTGACTCTGAGGTTGGGTGACGGAGCTAGCCTTGGGCCTGTGATTGCCCTCTGCAGAGGAGCGGGCGCGATGATCTCGGCGCCTGGCTGAGGAGCGGGTGCGACGATCTCGGCGCCTGGCTGAGGAGCAGCCGCGACGATCTCGGCGCCTGGCTGAAGAGCGGGTGCGACGATCTCGGCGCCTGGCTGAAGAGCTGGAGCGCAGCTCGACGGCGGCGGCGGAGCTGGCACTGAGCTCGATGGCGGAGGCGGACCTGGCACTAAGCTCGACGGCGGAGCTGGAATTGAGCTCGACAGCGGCAGCGGAGCTGGAGCGCAGCTCGACGGCGGCAGCGGAGCCGGAGGGAAGCTCGACGGTGGCGCCGGAGCTGGCACTGAGCTCGACAGCTGCGGTGGAGCTGGCACTGAGCTCGACGGTGGCGGCGGCTGAGGAGCGAGCACGACGATCTCGGCGCCTGGCTGAGGAGCGGGCGCGACAATCTCGGCGCCTGGCTTAGGTTTTACTTCCCTCTCGTCACCGCCGTACTTGACCTTCCTGGCCCTTCTCTTCCGGCCGGTGTCGGGAATTTTGTTACCCCTTGTTGCGTCGCCCCGGAATGGCGTCCGCCGAATGTGAGCCTGCAGCCCTCCCAGCTCGGTAACTTTTACTCTGAGTAAATTTTTTAATGAGCTACTTTTTACTTTTACTTGAGTAGATTTTTATTATGGTAACTTTACTTGTACTTAAGTAAAATTTCACTGAAGTAACAGTACTTGTACTTGAGTACAAAATTTTATTACTCTTTCCACCTCTGCTTTTAAATAACAAATATCTGCACCTCCGTTCATATATTTTAATTCCTATAATACACTTAAAATTAACCTACAGTAGCACTGTAGCTGTAACTAACTACACATGATTTGATCGTTTTTAAGACTTTTAACCCATAGCAATTTGGGAACACCAATTAGCCTAATCTCGCACAAGGAGAACATGCAAACTTCATGCACACAGACCCACAGGCAGGAATCAAATCAAACTCTCAACTGGAGGTGCGAGGCCACCCAAGTGAAAAAAAAGTATGCTAAGTATATTAAATCCAAGCATATTTAAGTATGCTTGCATCATACTAATGACTAGTATACTTGAAGTTTGCTATTTTGGAACAACTAATTTTGTACTAAGTGTATTTAAGTTGTAATTAAGTTGTACAAAAGCACAATTTTAAGTGTATTAAATATACTTTTGTGTGCTAAAGTGGTACAACTTTAAGTATACTTAGTACACTTAAAGTATATGGCGGTGTGTGTACTAACGTATATACCTGACAGTAATTAATACAATATAAGTATATATTTAATGTATTATAAGTACATTACAGCTATTTTTACTGTATTACAAATACATGATTAATATACTATGAGTATATTCTTATTGCAGCAGTAGCATGCTGTTATACTTCTGGACAATTACAAATACTAAAAAAGTACACTTTGTGGTTAATACAAATATACTTTATTATACCATACAGTACACACAACCTTCTATACTACAGTATTGCAAATGTGTTACCAGTATACAAAGGTGTTTAGGATAATTTCAAATGCTAAATGTATTTTCTACACTACAGTATAACATGTTTTTGAAACACATTACAGCAGTTATTATGAGGCAGATTTTATTCATGAGTTCAACAGATTTAATTTGCACAAGGTTACAAAAAAGCACTACTATAGTTTGTGTTCAACAAAACGTGTTCACAAACTAAAATATAAACTGTTGTGTATGAACACAGACAGTCATTAGTATTAGAATCTACAGGTACAGTATAGTACAGTGTGTTGATTCTGTTACACAGAAACTGAAAACAGGCCGAGAGCTACAGAGCCATTATACAACAAGCACAGTACAGAAGATTTAGCAACAACACATTAGACAATACATTCTACAGCTTAAAGTATGTACTTAATTACAAATTACCTAATTATAATAGACATTGATATATATATATATATATATATATATATATATATATATATATATATATATATATATATATATATATATGAATCTGGTATTGTGTTTCTAACAGCTTTGTGTGCCTAACATTTTTTCCACAGTGAACCTCGATTTCTAACATGAGGATGATCTATAGGACCAGTTTCAGCTGAATTGACTTCAGTGGAGTTTGTTTCCTTATCATGTTTTCAGCAGTGCGTCGCATAATACTTAGAGAAGGAGCTACACTGAGTGGTAATTGTCCTCTTGAGAGAAGAGGACAGGCTGCATTGATCTGCACACAGTCTAGACTTAATTGCATTTGATTTCCTTGCGTTTTAGGGAGATAACTATCACTTATCATCAGTCACCAGTTTCTGTGACCTCATGGCTAATGCTGGCTGTGTTGACAATCCCACTGAATTCAAATCAAGTAATTAGGGTGTAGTGGGACAGCTTTTTGTTCTTTTATCACAATAATGAGTCAAGATACTGGGTAAATGCTATAGAGAACATTCTGCTACTTAGATAAGACGAACAGAAATATATCCAGTGTCATAGGAGAACTAATTAAAGAAAATTAACTAGCCAACCGAAATCGTGACATGATAGCCTTCAGAAGATTCTATATATTACACCCACTGCTTTGTTAAGAATGAAACACTTCCTAATCAAGGTTGCATAATCAGATTGGATGGGAAGAAATGTTCAGAAACACTGATGAACCCAAGCTCTGCTTCTTTTCTTCAGGCACTTGTTTTGAAGCAATTCTTTCTTGAGAGACATTAAGGGTTTTGATGCACAATTTATTCAGCAGGTGTCAAACTGCTCATGATCTCTGAAAAAAGTGATGAATTCTGGAGTAGCTGCTATGTGTGTAAGAGTTGTATAGATAACAGCATTGTTTGATTGAGGCTCGTTTTAGTCTGTCACTCTTTGAAATGTTTCATAGAATAACCTATATTTCTGTGTAACATAAAGAGCTGGTGTACAACTACAGTTTACGTTTGTTGTTCTTCGTATAGTCTTTTGTCCTGTGCTCTTGTGTTCCTGGCTCGTGGAACAGTTCCAAAGAAACAGCTCTACTGTATACACACAGGTGAAAGGAAAAAAACTTCTGCTCGACTCAGTAAGCTTCAGCGGGATTCACTGATATAGGCTTGTATTGTGAAAACCATATCAATGTCTATTATAATTATGCATAGTTTATGCATAGCTGCACAATGTGTGCTTATTATGTAGCTTCAACTCTTTTTGGTGAAGATCACCCTGAGCTGGGAATTATTTATAGGAATTAACGATTTTATTTTATAACCACAGCAGTATCTCTTAAATACGTCTGTCGTAATCTATCCCCAGCTAAGAACTGACTGTTTGTGTCCACAGGGATCGACATGTTACTATATATACCCTCTAAATCAACCAGAGAGTAAGCGGAACACATTGACAGCTCCCCTGACAAAGTCCTGTGTCACTTTGAGTTAATCCACCACTACAGAAGGTCTTAGTGTTTGTGATTGCCTTGTGTGTGTGTGTGTGTGTGTGTGTGTGTGTGTGTGTGTGTGTGTGTGTGTGTGTGTGTGTGTGTGTGTGTGTGTGTGTGTGTGTGTGTGTATGTGTGTGTTTGTCATGTTTCTGCTAGAGTCACTTTCCCATATGTTCGCTGGAGTCTTGCTGTCAGACTAATTTACTGGACTTCCTCCGCACTGGAGATACAGGTCATTTAAGAGTCTAATCAGCTCAGGTTTCTCATTAGGTCGGATGCTTATGCTTTATTGATTTTTTTTTTTTATTACATGATTTTTACATTAATTTACATGACATACAAAAATATAGAGTAATAAATGTAAAAATATCAAAGGTGCAATTAAAATAGTGTACATTAATTTTTGTGCATAGATACAGTAGATGCATATATGTATCTATCTATACACAAAAATTTTATATACACTATTTTGTCGTAATCTGTCATATACTACCAGTCAAAGGTTTGGACACACCTTCTAATTCATGATTCCAATATTATTATTATTATTATTATTATTGGTAGTAGTAGTAGTAGTAGTAGTAGTATTAACGGTTAATATTGAGATGTGTCTGCTACTTATGCTCTGTAAATCCTTCATAGCGGTTCTAATGTGAAGTTCTGTTAATTGGTGATTTTTGAAGCTGGAAACTCTAAATTAACTTCTCCTCTGCAGCTGAGGTAAGTTTTGGTCTTGCTTTCCTGGGAAGGTATTCATGAGAGTCAGTTTCATGGGTGCTTGATGGGTTTTACAAATGTACTTGACAATACTGATCTTGCAAGAACTATTCCAGAAAAACTGTTCCAAAAAAGCTCTCTTACAATTACAACTAACTGTTGTTGCTGTTACTTAATTACCTAATATCATATGAGTTATTTCATAGGTTTGAAAAAATCCATCATTGTTCTAGAACATGAATATGTACATGTACAGTACCAGACAAATGTTTACACAGACCTTCTTATTTAAAGTTGTTTTGTTGTTGTTTAGTGATTAATTCTCAATAACACTGGAGATTTCAAAACTATGAAATAACACAAGGTGTTAGAAGGGGTGTTCAAACTTTTGAGTGGTATTGAATAGATATAGGCGGCACGGTGGTGTAGTGGTTAGCACTGTCACCTTGCACCTCCAGAGTCCGGGTTCGATTCCCGGCCAGGCTCGATTCTCCGTCTCTGTGTGCATGGAGTTTGCATGTTCTCCCCGTGCTTGGTGGGTTTCCTCGGCGTACTCCAGTTTCCTCCCACAGTCCAAAGACATGCAGATTAGGCTAATTGGCGTTCCCAAATTGACCATAGTGTGTGAATGAGTGTGTGTGTGTGTGTGTGTGTGTGTGTGTGTGTGTGTGTGTGCTCTGCGATGGATTGGCACGCTGTCCAGGGTGTACCCTGCTTTGTGCCCATTGTCTCCTGGGATAGGCTCCAGGTCCCCGCGACCCTAATACAGGATAAAGTGGTATAGAAGATGAATGAATGAATAGATATACTGATAAGGCATTACATCAACACCACCACCTACAGGTGAACTAAATAACATTGGCTATGAGAGAAATACAGAAGAACACCCAGTTCACAGCAACCAACCGGCATCCAAACTCCCCAGATTCCAATTCCATCAAGCATGGTTTTTCCTGATTTTTTATTTCTTTCTTCATTGTAAAACAATGCTAAAGGCATCCAAAATATACAATAATCTCCTTTGAAGAGTTGATGGTTTGATGTGTCTCATATTTACTGTATCTCTACTGTAGTACTGTATAATCTTCATAACGGTGGCATTGATTCTGAGGTGCTGTTATTCTCCGCTTCAGCAGAAGTCAGTTTAATGGGTGTTTGCTGAGTTTTGCAAACGCACTTCACTATATTGTAGAACTGTTCCAGAGCAGCTTTGTGTCGTAAAATAACAACTGATTGCTGTTTGTGCTTTTGTTGTTGTTGTTGTTGTTGTTGTTGATACTTAGTTTCAAAAAAAGAAACGTTTTAGAAGGATAAAATGCAATAATGCAATAGTTCACAAGGTTTAGTGCTGGTCATGTGACCATAATGTGCTCATTTTATCCATTCTCACTCATCATCTATACACTCATGTGAATGTCTATATTCACATGCTCATTCAGACACTACAGGCAATTTGGGAATGCCAATTAGCCTAATCTGCATGTTTTTGTACTGTGGAAGGAAACCAGAGTGCCCGGAGAAAACCCACCATGCAAACTCCATGCACACAGACACGGGAATCAAACACTGACCCTGGAGGTGCAAGGAAAGGTGCAAGGATTCATAATTCTAAATGACATTTTTGGTGTAAAAACAAGTTGGGTTATCACTCAAAGAACACGATAACCACAGGCATGGTGGTGGCAGCATCATGCTATAGGGCTGCTACTCTTTACCCGAGATGGGAGCTCTAGTCAAGATAAAGAGAATCATGAATAGCTCAATAGTCAATGTATTTTGGCACAAAACCTGCAGGCATCTGTTACAAAGATGTAAAAGGAGAATTTTTTGGATTAATAACCTAAAGCCCAAATCCAAGTCAACAAAGGAATGGCTTCAGAAGAAAAGGAAAATTTATCTTTTGGAATAGTCCAGTCAGAGCTCAGATCCATCAAAAACCAGTGGAATGGGTTGAAGAGGGCTATACACATGAGGTCCTCTCACATTTTGACAGATTCTGAGCCTTTCTGCAAGGAACAGTGGAATAAAATTGCCAAATCAAGTTGATAGACTGTTATAAAAAATTGTTCTGTATTACAAGCAAAAGGTGCTTTCATTTCTATATTCATTGCTTTTCATTCTCTATATAACCCCCTCCCACACTAAAATGCACTTATTCCAGGGTTTCACTAGTTCTTGAATACCATTAAAGTAAAAAGATTTATTTTTTTATTTTCGTAATTTAGAAAGTTTTTGCAGTACATCAGAGCAATGGTCAGAGCAGTGATCGGGCTGCCTTTTTATTATTATTTTTATTTTATTTTTTTATTATTTTATATTAAATATGGAAGATCTGACATGATTTATCTTGGTTTTGTTATTTCTCATAAATTCCTGCAATTTAAATTGTGAGGGACATGCTGAATTTCTCTCAGTTGGCTCTAAATAACAGAAATTTTTATTAATAATTGTGAAGAAGAAGAAGAAGGAGAAGACAAACAATTATAAGTTAATGTCATGTTATGTGTAAATCTTCTTCTTTTTCACTACTGTTAATTAAATAGTTTGTTGTAGAGAGCAAGCAGAGAGAAATTCAGCAAAACCCTTGCAGTTGATGGTGCAGTGTCTGAAAGATGTCTTTTTTTCCAGGAAGTATAATTAAGTCTTGTGTTAGAGTCAGTAGTGCAAAACAGCAGACTCCCACAATATAATTTAGACACTCAGCCATGATTGTCTCTGGGACAGACCTTAACAGAGTGTGTAATGGTTGACTGGTTCTCTCCCAACCAAAACCTCTCTACAGTGATTTAAGTTATTGTACTTAAAGTGGAAAATGTGAACATAAGGTTCATATTTGCAAAAGCATATTGAAGAAAATTAAGCAGAAGGGATCTCATTTGTCAATTTCACATTTAAATCTGGATAATATAAGCTTTCTGTTTCTATCAGCCTATTTGGGTTCCAATTATTTAGGACACAATGGACATAAGACCAGGGTGATCCTGAAATTTAATGAAGATATTTTAAGGTGTTTTTAGCCTGCTGAGCAGAGATATTATTTTAAAATTCACAAAAATCCTGTCCTGAGCTGAAAATGCACAATAGGCTTAAATTTGGATGAAGTGGCTTTATCATTAATATAAAACATGTGCTTACTGAAGATGAATGAGTGAATCATCTGCAATATCACACACCTGAAAATCTGTCATTAACTGAGTGAGCAGCTGTAAGAAGTACAGTACTGTGCAAAAGTCTTGGCACTATATTATCCATAATATAAAATTCTGTTTAAATACATCTATTATTAAATAAATGTATGTTTTTTTCACCATTCTCCATTAGTATGTACAAAATCATTAGTTATTTCCAAACATAACTTAAAAATTATAAATAACTTTACAGAAGAATAGCTGCATACCTGTAAATAAACATACTGTATGGCAGACACAAATGTGGCAAAGTTACCAAAAGAACTCCAAAAGACATGTTTTCCAGCACGCTCAATAAAACCTCCAACTGTTTTACTTATAAAACTGCACAAATCTGTATCTAACACTACTGATTATTCTTAAACAAGGAGTTTTCATTAAAAATATATTAACTGTGTATATTTTATTAATGTTTAGTGAATTTTGGAGATGTTTCTTTTATTAAGAAATGTTTTCAAACGCATCTTTGCCATCTTTTATGAACTTTTTTTGCATTTTCCCAAAAGATTTTTGTTAGGTTTTACTGAGCATGCTGGAGAATAAGAATTTTTCTGGTAAGTTTTCACACTTGCTCATTTCTATTTTCATGCAAAACCCAGGAGACTACATTAGGGTTTTTTTTTCCACTGTAATCTGGTCTGTCATGTAATATGTTGCTTTCTTTACAGCAGTGGTTCTCAAACTTTTTCTGTCATTCCCCACTTAAGGGGATGAGCGAATTTTCAAGCCCCACTTGTCAACAAAATAATAACGAAATCTGCCATGTTTACTGTTTATTGAAATATCAATTTCTAAACCAATAAGATCATACAACACCAAGTTAAAAACAGATAAAATACACGTGCAATTGTTATAAAAGGCTTACGTTGTCACTTATCTTTGCATAATTGACCCCATGTTTATTAGCTGCTCAGCAATCGTTTGTAGTTTTTTTGCATTGGCCAATTCTGTATGCAACTTTGAATGAAGCCATTTGTGCTGATTCAGATTTTACCATGCGATTATCCTGCTGTCTGTATTCTGTCAGCTTTCTTTCAAAGAAGTCGAGTGGCTTATTAACGTGTGTTGTCTCTAAGTGTCTTCCTCATTTGTTGGGTCTCATGCGGTCTGCTGCCAGCAGTATAAGACACAAAACACACACGGGTCTCTCCTCTGCCCCCACCATCACTACCTTGAAGCAAGTTAGGCTTCATTAGGGGTGGGCGATATAACCAAAATCTTCTATCACGGTAGAAGTAATTTTCTACCTCGATAACAATATATATCACAATATAGCAATTTGTATCTGAAAATGCATAAATAAAAATTCAAACACAAAGAAACTGTTTTACATAATGTAATTTTATATAAACTGTGAATTGCTGAGGTTTGCCGCATTTTTTTTTTTACTTTGGCCATATTCGTTTAGATGCTTGGATTTCAGATGATAGAAGAGGTTTGACGTGTTTCCACCACTTGTTAAAACAGTGAACTTGCGTACCTTCCAAATCAAATTCAAAAATTCTAATTCAAATTTTATTTGTCACATACACAGTCATACACAGTACGATATGCAGTGAAATGCTTAGACAACTGCTCGTGACCTTAAAATAAAAGACTATGAATAGGAAATAAATATGAAAAATAAAATAGGGGGTAAATTTAACTAGGAAAGAATAAAATAAAATATAAAAATGAAAGTTAAAATAAAATAACTGTACAACAATACACAATATAGAAAATATATGAAGAATATGTGAACAATAAGAGCAGCTGTACGAGTAGGAAAAGAATGGTAATGTCCAGGGTTGTGCAATCCACATATTTAAAGTGGATCACGTTCATCTCATTTGTATCACTTTTCTTATACCCAAACCAATTCCACATCACAGACGATGCAGCTTTTTTCTTTACAATCTCCTCGTTGTTGGTTTCGTCACATGTAAGGAAACTCACTGCTGCACCGTCTTCTTCCATTGTCGAAGTGTATGTGAAGTCAAACACGTCAAAAGTGGGACGAAACCGTGGCACCCGATTGAACCAAATATCTGCGCAAATACAGCGCAGCGCGACTACCTGGATAGCGCAGTGATGATCTGGTTTATTTGCGCAGCCCGGTGGATCGTGCAGCGCCGCTCGAATCACAAACCTGCGCCACCCACTATGTTTTTATATACAAAATATTTAAAATGTCAGGACTGTTTATTATTGTTTCCGCCTTGCCATGCCTGGTTTGTATGTGCACATCCCAGAAAATGTCTTTTGATGGTCGGCGCGGTCTATTTCTGTCAGAGTCGCGCAGTGCTGCCCAGTGGCTCGCGCAGGTTTGTGATTCGAGCAGCGCTGCTCAAGTTGACCCGACGTTAAACCGTTATTGTTCCACTATGGTTCCACTTTTTCTCCCGGCCCACAACTGATGTTATTTTAAATTTACTTGTATTAATGATCCATTTATTTGTGTGTGATTGTTTAGTTTTGAGCGTACACTCTTCATTATCAATAAAGAAAAGCATGAATTAGAATAGGTAGTCTCCTATTATTTTCCACTAATTTCCTCCCGTTTATGAAGGTAAAACAGTAGCAAAACCCGACCGCTTGTAAATTTGAATGTGAGAACTTGTAAAATTAATAGTTGTATTTGTAAGTTGAAATTTATACTCACAGCTCTGATGTGTACACCTGTGTTTTGAATTCGAAGTTGCAGATTAATAGTGACAAATGTGTAAAGTGTCACTCACATGAACAAAATGACAGGCACAATTGTGTCCTACACATTTATCTTTGTGCTTTACTTCAGTTTCGCTGTACAACCACAAGTCGGCGCTCACAACCTCTCAGATCTGCCAGTACAACCTCAAATCCCAGCGCTCTGACTTTTGCTACTCATTTTGCGATATTCCTGTAGCAAAACTCACTTGTGCACTTGTAAACGCGAAGTTGAGAGAGCAGAGTCGGGGGCGGGGCTGGGGTGGGAATGAAGTCATTTTATTGGTCGATGCCTCACCAATGAACTACACCAACAAAACAGCGCGAGCTGCTCTGCGTAGTCTGTGACGTCATCGCGCACAAAACGTCCTACTTCATTGGCTGGCGTTGTTCATTGGTGAGTTTTGCTACAGGAATATCGCAAAATGAGTAGCAAAAGTCAGAGCGCTGGGATTTGAGGTTGTACTGGCAGATCTGAGAGGTTGTGAGCGCCGACTTGTGGTTGTACAGCGAAACTGAAGTAAAGCACAAAGATAAATGTGTAGGACACAATTGTGCCTGTCATTTTGTTCATGTGAGTGACACTTTACACATTTGTCACTATTAATCTGCAACTTCGAATTCAAAACACAGGTGTACACATCAGAGCTGTGAGTATAAATTTCAACTTACAAATACAACTCTTAATTTTACAAGTTCTCACATTCAAATTTACAAGCTCTCGGGTTTTGCTACTGTTTTACCTTCATAAACGGGAGGAAATTAGTGGAAAATAACAGGAAAGTACCTATTCTAATTCATGCTACTGTTTTACCTTCATACCCGTTCATTGCGCCCCACCTGTCATGTCTGTATTCCCCACTAGTAGGGCGCGCCCCACACTTTGAGAACCACTGCTTTACAGGAATGCAAATATTTTTCTGTACTGTAATGTTTATTTTTTTCTTATTTTTTAAAATAAGTTTTACAGGATTGTTTGGAGATACCAAATTGTTTTGTACATAATAATACAGGCATGATAAACATACTGTATATAACAAAAATTTGTACTAAAGATAATCCAGTGCCTAAGATTTTTGTTAACAGTACTGTACTGTATATGACCAGGAATCCCATTTTCCTTATGTCATCTTAATAGGTAGACCAGAGAAAATTACCACCACCCAGCCATTCACAAACAAATATAAACTCACAGCTTTCTTCATGCAGAAGTTCTCTTCATATTGCTATTTTTCAAACAAGCTGGGATCTTGCATGCTTATAAATTGCCTCATCAAAAGATTCTTTGTGTGAATAAGTACTGTACTGTATATACTGAAAAGACAACCTCATCACAAATAGCAGAAAACATCTAAGCTCACAAATATCTAAGTGCATGAAATAAACACAAAAGAGCAGAATAAAAGTAGAATAACATTCTCCTGTTCCAGACTACCAAACTAGAGAACTAATTAGAGACTAGACTGGAAAGGGTGATCATCAGTGTTGCAACAGGCAGATGCAGATGCCAAAGTTCTTGTTTATTGTTTTATTAAACAAGACAAAGATTTTTTTTATTATAAATAAATAAAATTATTACAATTATTTATTGTTTTGTGTTATGAACAATAAAGTGTTATGAACAATAAATTAGTTTGGGGCATAATATTGTAGGTTATAGAAGATTACAGTAAATGGCATCCAGCATACAATCTGTGCCATGTGTGGATAAGATGGTATGCTGTGGCAACCCCTTAACAGAAGTAGCCAAAAGAACAACAATGGGACAACAACTTACAGATTTCTATCTCATTTTAAGAGTAAACAATATTCACTTTCTTCTTCCAGGTACTGTTTCATTTCTCTTTTTTTGTACAGTGATCTTGTGTGTTACATTGTACATAATACTTTGAAGGTTGCTTACTACATTTAACAAATTAATATTGGACTCATAGGTCTCCCAAAGTGTCTGTTAATTCTCAAGCTGAAATAAATATCAGATATCACTAAATATATATCATATATCACTAAACGTTTTCATACTTCAGTCTCTCTCTTTTTCAATCCACATCCGAATGTGCTATATCAGTGTCTATGTATATGAGCTACTGCCAATTCTTCCAGCCACCGAAACAGGACAGCAGGGCAGAGCCAGGAAATGATTCTTCTTATGTGAGGTCACATTAGGGGGAAATTTTTATTGGCTTGTTTATCCCCTAGCCAAAACATGAAATAAAAAGGAATAAAGCAGGGAATGTTTTTTTCTCACATTATATCATTATTATTATTTACAGCTTAAGCAGGCTTCCAGGAACCCACCAAATACCCAGGGCACCTTAGTTTTATATTAAAAGGACATTTTGAAATATGTGGGCAGAACCATGTAGTCCTACCTTTAGGACCTGTGTTATACTTTTACCTTTCCTGTGACTTCACTGTGATACATTTGGAGCCCTTTAAGGACAGTTGTATGTTTCTAAGTTGTCTAAGTTTATCAGTTTCCTTAATGGTGACATTTGCATTATTTGGAACAGCTATGTCAATCAAGAGATATCTCTATTACGTAGGTCTGTTGTAAAGGATGATATCCGGTTGGTTGGCTCCAATAGTGTGATCAGTATCCACAGCAGTATCATAAATGATCATAGGGTTGTTGGTCTCTATAACTTTTTAAGGCTGCTGATCATACTAATAATCAGGAACATTTAGCCAAGCTCTTTTAGCATCAACAAATGCAGGTAACTGTCTATCCTGTTGTTTCGATGAGTGTGCTCTTTTGGTACTAGAGCTACTACTACGGTTGACACATTCTGCACTTGCTGTCTACCTGCATTTAAGTATACAGCTCTGATGGTGTTGAGTGTTGAGTGCCTGATCCTGCGCTGCTGTGAATAGAATCTCTGTTGTGCCTTTCAGACCAGGGCTATAAAGTCATCCAAAGGTCTGCTTCTGCTTCATCATTTCTGTATGTCTCATAGAAGAACTGAGCATGGATCACATTAGGGTTTAAACTAGTTTCAGGCTGAAGGTATTTTGCCGTGATTTTATCACCTTTTGTGATCAGAGATTATTATTTTCTAATAATTTTTTTTCATTGCTAATGATAAGTCTTGTGTATTTGTCTGTGCCTTGGTTGATGTACAGTAATCTGTCGTGCAGTACTGGCACAGTAAGGCTGATGATCACTTGTGATTTCTTTCTTTTTTTTTCCAGTGAGGATGAGGCTGACATGATGGTAGTATTCTTTCTGGATTTTTGCTTTCATCTTACTGTGCTAAATATTAGTACCTTGATCTACACCTAGCTATTTATAGAACGTATGCTGATCTATACTGACTCTATACAGGTGTCATTGCCTGGGTTTTGACTGGAGCTAATACAAGTTTTCCTCTCCTCATTGTGACTTTTCAACATTTTTCCAGTTTAAACTCCATCTGGATATTGCTGAAAAAAAAAATTGCGATGCCAAACTCTTGATCTTGTTGATTAGTTGATCTTCATGTCATACCTTTTATAGTAGATGATTTACTCTTGTGGAATATCTATCCTAAATTGTACTAAGAGGGATGCTGTTAAATGCCTTCTCGTAATCAGTCCAGGTAATGCTGAGATTGTCCTTTCATTTCTTCTATAACTGCCTTGTCCACATTAGGTACTTCTTTAGAGGGATTACATTTGTTGCCTCTTCACTGCTTTATGTCTATAGACTGAAGTTGGTACAACTTGACCTTGATTCGCTGGACCATGTTGTCCTCAGTACTCATCTAAGTGACCATGAGTGGTTCAGGTTCCATGAGTGGGTCATCTTGTACAACATTTTTTTTGAATAACCATCTTCTACAGACTTTTTTATTTTACTTTATCTGTCTCTACTTCAGTGAGCCACACTTTCTTCTCAATGTTAAGACTGGTATCAGCAAGACCCGCTATAATCCTCAGTAAGAGGGTATAGTTATGTTCCATACTGTACATTTTGTAAAGGTTCTGTCAGTCTTTGACCTTTCCTTAAGTGTCGCATAATAGTCCACATACGGTATCTTCTTTGTAGTCATCTCACCATGATGCTTGTCATTTTGCTTTAGTAATTGCTTTAAGCAAATGACATACTCAGTCGCATTTTGTTGAGTGTTCTCAGCACAGAAAAGGGGCATGGTCAAATGGTGAGAGGTTTCAAAATAATAGATAACTTCAGTTATTAAAATGTAATTAATGCACATTTACATTTGTCCTTTCACCCCTGGCTTGTTTGCCATTGACTGGGGGACATGCTCTTGTTTATCCATGCAATAGGTGATGTGGCATGAATTTCTTTTTGATTAAGTAATTATGGTTGTTTTTGGTTGCCAGAGATCTGCTAGCCATCGCAGAGTTACGTATCTATCCCTTCTAGCTAACTCTGGGATAGTTAGCAGATCTCTGGCAACCAAAAAGTGGGATGGTCACTCAAGGTGTTAGCAAGATGCCTTAAGGACACATCTTCATTTGTGGGTAGAACTGGACTTTGCAGACATTATTATTATTATTATTAACACATTTTGGTACTATTATATTTTTATTGAGAGACGCTGGAAGAAAGCACCAGGCATTCCTGCGTGTCAGTGGTCAAAGTGACTGGCATCATTAGTGTTGACAATGTGGACTGCTGTGCCTGTTTGCTTTTGTGCAGCATAACCAACCTTCATTTGAAATCATGTCATGCTGCTCAACTGTCAAAGGAAATCAGTCCTGCTCTGGGTAGTTGCTTCAACCTACTTGAACTTGTGCGTGAATTTCCAGAATATTCAGACAGATAACAAACATTTTTTTCAATCACTACTTTTCAACCCAAATCAACACCTTTAGAGTAATGTGTTCGACAGCGCTCTCCACCATGTCTCCACCTTAGACAGCACTCTCCACCATCAACAAAATACCACTTGACTGGAACATTTTTACTTGAGTAGCGTCCATCTGTCCTGTATAGTTCAAAAGACCTATTGTTAGTTTGTGAGTAAAGATACAGTATTCCATATGCATTCCTAATTTCTAACATCATGCTGTAAATGGAGTGAAATTCAACTGATGTGAGTGGGTGGCTGATATGCCCTCTAGGCTACCTCTACAGTAGATAAAACAGGATAAAATGCCATTTTGGTCATTTATAATGGGTTCTCTGGGCAAAAATGCCTTGTTGTTGTCAGAGTTCAGAGGACAATGGCAAAAGTGATTCGAACTGAAAAAAAGGCAACAGTAACTTAAATGCCATCGTGTTGCAACTGAGGTATCCTGAAGAGAATCTCTGCACGCACAACATGTCGAACCTTGCAGCAGATGGGCTTCAGCAGCAGAAGACCACACTAGGTGCCACTCCTGTCAGCTCAGAACAGGAAACTGAGGCTACAATTCACATGGGCTCAGATCGGAAAAACATTGACTGGTCCGATGAGGCTCGATTTCTGCTGCGACATTCAGATGGCACTGTCAGAATTTTGCATAAACAACAACTTGTACGTATAAATTGTTTAAATGCCACAATCTGTCTGAGTATTGCTGCTGATCTTGTTCATCCGTTCATTCAATTCAATTTTATTTATATAGCGCTTTTAACGATGTTCATTATCTCAAAGCAGCTTCTCAAAGAGAATTTACAAAAAATGAAAGAATTTTTTTTGGAAAAGAAAATAATTGGAAGTGTGTATGTGTGAGAAAAATGTGTATAGGTAATAATGAGATGAATGAATGATGAATGAAATGTCTCTGATGAGCAAGCCAAGGGTGACGGCGACGGTGGCAAGGAAAAACTCCCTGAGATGGCAATAGGAAGAAACCTTGAGAGGAACCAGACTCAACAGGGAACCCATCCTGATTTGGGTGATAACAGATAGAAATGATAGAACATCATGTGTGTTGTGCAGGTGAAAGTTCAATATTACAGAAACTCTTTAAATTGACATGACCACAAGATAATGTGACATGTCACAAAGATTTTAAAATTATCTCAATCTGGTTTCTTGAACATGACAGTTAGTTCACCGTCACCAGACCTCAGTTCAGTAGAGCATGTTTGAGATGTTTGCTGAAAGAGGAGATTTGCATCATGGATGTGCAGCCACCAAATCTGCTGCAACTGTGTGGCAATCATGTCAGTATGGACCAAAAGCTTTAAGGAATGGCATGAAGAATTATGGCACTTCTAAAGACAAAAGGGGATTCAAACTTATACTATCAAGGTGTACAGTATCTGTGGTGTTAATGTTAGTGCTGATGAGAATAGGGTCTTTGGGTAAAAAAATAAATAAATAAAAAATGGTGACAGTTTTTTTCTGTAATTGCATCGTTGACTATAGAGACTAGTTTCAAAGTTTGGCAGTGTGATATTATTTATTTGTTTAATGACACACATATGCCTGTGTGACAGTCCATTGTGCCAGCCCATCGAGTTTCCCATCAATTCCTCTGTCTCTCTCTCTCAGCAAGTCGCCCATTTTGCCACTCTGTATAATTATTCATCTTCACAGATGGATATCGCCAGCTCCTTTGGGTGTCTTAGCAACTACTGTCTCATAATACAGATTTCACACTATCCATCGCCCACTCTTCATGGACAGTAGCACACAGTGGCGAGCGCTCATAATACAACTGAAGTTTGGATATTAGGCTGGTGGCACAGACTCGGTCATGAGGAAAGGCTGTAGGCTCCCCAAATCCACATGCACTACATGTCCAAATGTTTGTGGACATCTGACCATCCCACTCATATTTGAGTCATTCCCTTCCCTCTACTGTTACCAAAAAGTTTGAGGCACACAATTGTGTAGAATGTCTTTTTTTTTCCCTTTCACTGGAACTAATAGGATAAGACATTTTCAAACAAGACGATGTCATTCTGCAAATAGTGATCTCCATGCAGACATTGGCAGGAGTGGAAGAACTGAGTTCCTGTGGAAAGCTCTGATCTCAACCCCATTGAACACCGTTGGGATGAAATGGAATTTAAGGCCCCATCGTCCAACATCAGTGCTTGATCTCACTAAGGCACTTATATAGCAGAATGGACACAATCCCACACAGCCATGCTCCAAAATTTTGCAGGAAAGCTTTCCTAAGCTTCTAGATTCTCATAGCAGCAAAGGGAGAATAAATCTGGAATGGAATGTTCAAAAAGCACATGTAGGTTTAGTGGTCCTATAGTCACAAACATTTGTCCATATAGTGAATAAAATGTAATATTTATAGCATGACTTGCTTTCCTATGGACTCATTTTAAGCCAAATACCCATTATCAGTAATAATCCATTAGCAATAGTCAAAATCAAGGACCAAACCAAGCCCAATGCCTTATTTTATTTAACTTAAACATATGTATTAGATAATTAAATGAGCACATATAAGAATACTACCCACATTATCCGCACTGTTATAATTAGTACTATTATAATATAATGATTTACTTTATATCCTTAAAAAAAAAAAAAGTGGAAAAAAAACATTGCCTACTCAACTAAACAACAACACTGACACCTAGTGTTTGCCATGTTTCAAATTCACCAGTTATTTTTATCTTCTTCTTCTATACCACTTTATCCTGTATTAGGGTCGCGGGGACCTGGAGCCTATCCCAGGAGACTCTGGGCACAAGGCAGGGTACACCCTGGACAGCGTGCCAATCCATCGCAGAGCACACACACACACACACTATGGTCAATTTGGGAACGCCAATTAGCCTAATCTGCATGTCTTTGGACTGTGGGAGGAAACCGGAGTACCCGGAGGAAACCCACCAAGAACGGGGAGAACATGCAAACTCCATGCACACAGAGATGGGAATCGAGCCTGGCCGGGAATCGAGCCCGGACCCTGGAGGTGCAGGGCGACAGTGCTAACCACTACACCACCGTACCGCCCAGTTATTTTTAACTGAGAGGAAAAAACTTGCTCACTCACTGTCTGAAGTGTTACTATATCTATAGATTAGTTTATGAATTCAGTATTTATTATTATTATTATTGTTGTTGTTGTTGTTATTGTTGCCGCTGTTGTTATTATTTATTTATTTATTCATTTATTGTACACTAGGCACAATATTTTCTAATGACTGATGTTGGCTCTGTTTCACAAGAAATACTGTACATAAACATGTATTATATTATAATCAGACACCTAATTTAAAACAATGTGTCCCTGCCCAGGTACGTAGTTACTGTAGTTCCTGAATATAGGATTTGTTTGTCCTGCAAACCTGCATCACAAGCATCACCTTTATTTGCTTGTTGTTTGATCTATAGTCTCAAATTCTATTTCTAGCAAACTTTCTGACACGGTTGAAAGTGTCTCTTCCCTGTTCCTTGAAATCATGTGCCTATGAGCAAGTTAATCTATACTGTAGCACATAACATGGCTAGAGGTTCAAGAGAGCTTCAAGAGGTCGTCACCTGAAATGGTTTCCAGCAGTCGTGAAGGAGTTCCCAGAGGTGTTTAGCACTTGTTGGCCCCTTTGCCTTCACTCTGCGGTCCAGCTCACCCCAAACCATCTCGATTGGGTTCAGGTCCGGTGACTGTGGAGACCTTTTTTTGGTTAAGTACATAACTCCACACTGGTGACCTGAATGTACTGAATGACCAGGGTAGCACATCAATGATGTTTTTTCCCCCTGAATGCACAGCTATATTCCTGGACTCAAATTGAGTGCTTTAGGGAGCATGAGGAAACATTTTCACACATGAACTGGCCACCACACTCTGCACTGTCATCAGCTTTTTGGGACAGACATTGTATGTGTGCTTTGATTATCCTGTAACTTTATTTTACAGAAAATATGTTCTGAATTACTCTATTGGAAATTTTTGTTGCTTTAAGTAAATATACTCAGCAAAAAAAGAAACGTCCCTTTTTCAGGACTGTGTATTTCAACAATAATCTTGTACAAATCCAAATAACTTTACAGATCTTCATTGTAAAGGGTTTAAACAATGTTTTCCATGCCAATTAACCATAATCAATTAATTAACATGCACCTGTGGAATGGTCTTTAAGACCTTAACAGCTTACAGAAAGTAGGCATTTAAGGTCACAGTTCTAAAAACGCAGGACACTAAAGAGACTTGTCTACCGACTGTGAAAAACACCCAAAGAAAGATGCCCAGGGTCCCTGCTCATCTGCGTGAACGTGCATTAGGCATGCTGCAGGGAGGCATGAGGACTGCTGATGTGGCTAGGGCAATACATTGCCATGTCCGCACTGTGAGACGCCTAAGACAGCGCTACAGGGAGACAGGAAGGACAGCTGATCATCCTCGCAGTGGAAGACCACGTGTAACAACACCTGCACAGGATGGGTACATCCGAATATCACACCTGCGTGACAGGTACAGGATGGCCACAACAACTGCCCGAGTCACACCAGGAACACACAATCCCTCCATCTCACAGCAAGAACTGACAAATCTGGTCCAGTCCATGAGGAGGAGATGCACTGCAGTACTTCAAGCAGCTGGTGGCCACCAGATACTGACTGGTACTGACTGATTTTGAGCCTCCCTTCATTCAGGGACACATTTTTAGTTTATGTCTTATGGTGTTGACTCTTTTAGTGTTCATACAAATATTTACACATTAAGTTTACTGAAAGTAAAAACAGTTGAAAGTCAGAGGACGTTTCTTTTTTTGCTGAGTATAGTTATTTGCTGTTTATTACCTGTTAAAGGTTTATATTTTTTAAATAATTGATATTTGGTATGTATGTAATACATTTTGGTACGATAGGTAGCACGAACTTACAGAGCCGTTTTAAGCTAAAAGGCTTGATGCATGACTATCAATAAAGACGGCATTCTTTCTTTTAACAGAAAACGACTATTCGACCACATTGTGGTTACAATGTAGCGACAATTTATTTTTAAAGTTGTATAAATACTAAATTACACTTTCACACCGAATTACACCGTATCACACCGTTGCTGGTTTTGAACATAAAAGTAGTAGTGATGGGTCGTTCATGAACAATTCGTTGTTTTTTTTTTGAACGAATCTTTAACATGATTCAGATAAACGAGTAGTCTCGGAGAGTGATTCTTTCATTTTCTATTGGGCGCGCATGCGCAAAACATCGCAAAACCTCCGTATGTTATATACAGGAAACAGAATTTAACGATTCTCAGCAGTCTAGTCTCGAGTCGTTCGTTATTTTGACACGTGACTGCCATAGACGCTATGGAGTGCAGTATTCAGAAAACAGTATTGAATGTATTTTTATTGAAAACGCAACATTTAATTTTATTTCTAAATAAAAGAATGAAATGAATTAAATGACTCAAAAGAGATTGAACCGAGTCACTAAAATGAACTGAACTTACCGACACTATAGCTTAGTTAATTACATTACTATACCTCAAGTGCTAAATCTGATGCCGGGTAAAATAAAAAAAAATAACTCACGCATTAAAGCTGAGTAAAAAGACTTGGCTCTGTTATTTCAACAAATATATCAGTCTCCGTAGAGACCGTCAAAAATTGCCATCGCCGACTATATTTCAAGTCGTCAAGGCGGGGTATTGGGTAAAGTTTTCAACTAGCAATAATCGCGCCTCAGATAAACCTCATAGGCTACGATACTGCCACTGCGCAAAGCTAACCTTGCAAACTCTGGTGTCAGTAGCCAGATTCATGTGATTAAAATACCCGCTAACGGTAACAAGTAAATGACCACATTGTGAAAGCACAAAATGTTCTTTTGATAACTATAACATAAATATATTCAACCTGACAAACCAAACACTGACTAAACCATTTTTAAAAATTAACAAAACAACTTAAAAAGCAATATACTTCTAGAACGCAGTGCATTATGGGAACAAGCAAGTAGAAGTCGGGAGCCAATCAGACGCGAGGGATTTCTCCAGAAACGTTTCTGTATGTCACTACCGAATCTGTGTCACGCATACACGTGGCCTGAACAATATAAAGATATATAGACCAACAAATCATGTCAACGTGAATTTTAGTTGTAGATGTACTCAAGAAACTAACCATCGGGAAAGCAACTGATGTCAGCTTTGCACTGTAGCGTAGACACTCCCTCATGTCGTATTTTGGCTGTTGACGTCATTACGTAAGCACGCAAAAGTGCACGTGATACAAAAGGACAGATTTTTATTTCATTTTATTAGATTCAAATCTTTACATATGTGTGCATATGCCGTATTTAAAGTTTAAGTAAAGCAATTCAAAGTGTTTATAATATTAATATCGCACCCATGGACATAGTAACAGGTAGATTTCGCGTTGGTTGTAAACCAATCATGTAAACGGTTACTTTGACTTTTTGTTGCTCTGTACACATTCTAAACGTGTAAAGGTTCAAATACTTTAATAAATGTGTATTATATTGTATACTAACTATGACTTTTATAATAAGAAACCAGAGGAACCATGCTCAATCCTGTCGTGTTCTGGGTGATACTGTAATAAGTTACAGATGATAAATAATTCCCCTCTAGAACTGTGTGCTACAGTATACAGCGAAAAGTAAAAGTATATAATCAGGAGATTCATTATACTATAGTTTTACCACGAAGTTGAAATGATTAAGTTGAGTGCAACATTGTTGATGGCAATTGTCCAAACGTTATCCTAACTGTAGTTATTAACAGTGTAGTTATTGGCACAAAATGGAAAAGATAAGGTTTACACAGAGGTGAAAAGAGTAATAACATTTTGTACTTAAGTAAAAGTACTGTTAATTTAGTGAACTTTTACTGAAGTACAAGTAAAGTTACCCTTATAAAAATCTACTCAAGTAAAAGTAAAAAGTAGCTCATAAAAAATGTACTCAGAGTAAAAGTTACAAAGTAAATTTTTTATTTAACAGCGGGGGTGGGATGGGTTATGGAACACCCTTGCATAATAAATCTGTTCCCTTTGTTGTGCTTGAAATCAAAGTGGTCGCTTAAATATGACCAGGGGTTTACTTCATAAGAATTTGTTGGCATTTCACTTTCAGCTCCGTCTGCATCACTGGCATCCGTTTTGTCCGTCTCCATCGATCTTGTGAAGTTAGCGTGTTTGTTCTCGACGTGTTTGTTCTCAAAATTTAACTGAACTTCATCAGAAGACAGGACGAAACAAATTATTTTTACAGGTAGTATTTAACAGTTGTATTTGTCCATAATTACATTACTTGTGAGCTATAAGATAGCTGCCAGGGATGGAGTATTATAATTATTATTGCAATTATTTATTATTCTCCTACATGTATTCTTTACTATTTATCTGTTATTTTTATATTGCTACTAATATGTTATACCCATACAGTATAAGACCTTTACTATTGAACTATGTTGTATATTGTTGTACAGTACTATTATATATCAATTATGATCCATATTATTTATACTCAAGTATATTCTTACTATTTAATATATTTTATAAATATAGAAAGCAGACCGAGTGCCAGTTTCTATTCTTTTGACAGATTTTAACAATGGACACTTATTAGTGTTTAAAGATGTACTATTTAGCTTTTTGCAGAAAAAATACCACACATTACATGTACATTAAATCATATAAAATTATATCTTAATGTCTCGTCAAATATTAATTCATAGTTTGAGTAATAATTATTTTTAAAGCAAATTGTTTTGTGTGCCGGAATAAATTCTTCTGCAGACTCTTACATTGGGTAATAGTACAGCATGGGTCATGTTTCACTCGGTGAAAACATTTCAGTATATTTTCTCAGTGGCCAAAATCTTCATGCACGTTTTAGTTTTTCATCATTTATTTTAGTTAAAGAACTGTTCAGTAAGAAACCTGTAAAGCCACCAATTACCATGTTTAAACATTAGAAGGATTTTTTAACTGGATTGTCTAAAGCTCCAGGGTATAGAGCTTTAGTGCTCTCATCTAAACCTGAAGAACCCAGCAGATTCAAAAGGTTTAAATATTTTAGCATTATGACTAAAATCACCTCACGAAAACACAAAACACTAATGGGTAAATTACATGCATTCAAAACACAGAATGTGAGTTGTTATCTCCAAAACACTTTTTTACTTTTATACTGCCAGGTTCTTCGGAAAATAACAGCAGATGTAGAAAATAATAAACACATAACATAAAGTTTACTTGGAAGTCACTGTTTCTGGGGGGGGGAAATAGATGTGCATCTGAGGCAATAGAAGATTAAAACAGTTGATATTAAAAATGGTGTGTGTGTGTGTGTGTGTGTGTGTGTGTGTGTGTGTGTGTGTGTGTGTGTGTGTGTGTGTGTTCAGCTGTAGACACAAATATAACAAAATAATCAGGTAGAAGGTTATTTTTCAGGGTCCTGATTTAAGCAGTCTTACTGGAGTGATTTTACTAATGATGACTCCTTTTGCTCTCAAAAAGCATCAATCAAGAGATGATTGATTGGAATTAACAAGTCCAGAGTGTGCCATGAGAACCTTTCCCCACGCCATTATACCACATGGAACAGGGCAGGTTCGGTCCTATGAGTCATGCTGTTGGTGCCAAATTTTACCATCTGTGTAAGAGGCTAAGAGGAGCTATACAACTGACAGCCAGTAGAGTGTGGCAGTAAGAGCGAATGCAGGGCAGGATACAACACAATGTTGGAGCATAGCAAAGTTAAGAGTAAAAGGGAAAAGAGAAGGAAGATAAAACTAAAAAAGAATATGACAAAAAAATAAAAACATTTAAAGTGCACCAAAAAAGAAAAAGAATGACTTAAGGTAAATGAGATTTTTTTAATTTATAGTGAACCGGCGGCATGGTGGTGGTTAGCACTGTCGCCTTGCTCCTCCAGGGTCCGGGTTCGATTCCCGACCAGGCTCATTTCCCATCTCTGTGTGCATGGAGTTTCCATGTTCTCCCTGTGCTTGGTGGGTTTCCTCCGGCTACTCTGGGTTTCCCCCACAGCAAAGATATGCATTCCCAAATTGCCCGTAGTGTGTGAATGAGTGTGTGAGTGTGTGTATGTGTGTGTGCCCTGCGATGGATTGGCACCCTGTCCAGGGTGTACCCTGCCTCGTGCCCTAAGTCTCCTGGAATAGGCTCCAGGTCCCCTATGACCCTGAATACAGGATAAAGTGGTATAGAAGATGAGTGAGTGACAGAGAGAGTGCTGGTGAACCTACCACTGTTCAGATTTTCAACTTGAAAAAGCCCTTTCCATTTTTGATATTTTGATAGTTGCTGCACCCTGAAGAACACGGACTGGCCAAAAAAAAAAAGATCACACACACTCTAAGATTCCATTCAATTACCTTTAGTTTTGATTACAGCATGCAACAATTTGAATCCTGGAATATTCTTGTGCCATCAGGGAAGAAAAAACTCTACATACGTAATAACCTGGTCATTCAGTACATTCAAGTCATCATCTGACTTCATTGTATTGCCACATAACTTTGCTGAGTCTAGACCTGACCAACTGAAGCAACCCCGGGTCATAACCCTGCTTCCAGAGGATTGTACATCAGTCACTATGCACTTTATGTGCTTCTCTTCTTACTCTGACACACCCTTTGCACACATCACTCTGGAATAGGGTCAATCTGAAATCATTAGAACACATGATTTCCGAAGTCCAATCTTAATGCTCCCTATAGCGAACCGATGCCTATAGTCTCTCCAACAAGTGGTTTCATTATGGCCACGCAGCTGTTTAGTCCCAATCCTGTGAGTTCGTATAACATTGCGTGAGTATGGAAATGCTCTTGTTTTTTTTTACTACGCAACTTCACCAAGTGTTTAAGTGATCTCCATTTTAGCACTATCCTTCCAGGTTTTGGTAATGTGTTGAAGGGTTCTTAACCCAGTTCCAGTCATTTCAAATATCCTTAGTTGTTTTCTTTGCTTGATACAGATACTGATACTTTTTCCGCAAGGCAGTGTACTGTATATCTTGGCGGGGTTACACTTGTAACTAGCATACCTGTATTAGACCTGCTCAAAGTGTAGCCCCACTCTCACTTACTTCAGGCTGCAATCAGGGCTACTAAGAACTATGGGTTTATTCCCCTCCTACAAAGGGAAAAAAAACTCATGACGTAACTGTGGACGTAATAGTGATGGGTCGCTCATGAACGATTCGTTAATGAGCATGCGCAAATCATCGCAAAACCTCCATAGGTTATGTACAGGAAACAGAATTGAGCATTTCTTTCTCAATTACTCTTCTAGTCCAAGTCATTCATTCTTTTGTCACGTGAGTCCCATAGACGCTATGCAGTGCAATAGATTCAAAAGAACGAACGATTCAGACTAGAAGATATGAGAGGTGAGATACACATTCTGTTTATTATAATTTGTCCTTACTGTAGCTGCACTGTAATATATTTAATGCTGGAACTATAGCCAAAATTTGTGTATGTAGATGTGTTGGGGGTCTGTTTATTCAAATTGTAACATTTTATTTTTGACCAAAAAAAGAACGAAATGACCTAAATGACTCGAAAAAAAAAAATTGTTCATTTTGATGAACGAGACTCAAAGAACCAAGTCACGTTTGACAAGGTAGCTTGTGAAATGTGTTGATTTACATTTGCAAGTTTGACATTCTCTGGTGTTTTTTGCTTTTTTTTAAAGCCCTTGACCTATTTGTTTTCTGAATGAAATTATCACTGTGTTATTATCACTTACTATTGTAATTTATTGTGACTATCATTGTAAATATCTGTCTTTTCCCAATAAAAAGTAAAAAAAAAAAAAACTCAGTAAAATTGGAAGGTGGTCACACACAGCAACATATAGAAATTCACCAACGAAAACAAACGCTATTGAACAGACTACTTCATCACATATAGGACTGTACAATTCTTCACTGCTCTGTAGGTGATTTCTCAGGATTAATAATAATATTAATGTTAATGTTACTTTGTCCTCAGTCAAATTGTGCAATATTACACATATACTCAGCAAAAAAAGAAACGTCCCTTTTTCAGGACTGTGTATTTCAACGATAATGTTGTACAAATCCAAATAACTTTACAGATCTTCATTGTAAAGGGTTTAAACAATGTTTTCCATGCATGTTCAATTAACCATTCATTCATTCATTCATCTTCTATACCGCTTTATCCTGTATTTAGGGTCGCGGGGACCTGGAGCCTATCCCAGGAGACTCTGGGCACGAGGCAGGGTACACTTCAACCTGCAGAGGTTCAATCCATCGCAGAGCACACACACACACACACACACACACATTTGTCAATTTGGGAACGCCAATTAGCCTAATCTGCATGTCTTTGGACTGTGGGAGGAAACCGGAGTACCCGGAGGAAACCCACCAAGCACGGGGAGAACATGCAAACTCCATGCACACAGAGACGGGAATCGAACCTGGCCGGGGATCGAACCCGGACCCTGGAGGTGCAAGGCGACAGTGCTAACCACTACACCACCGCGCCACCTTTCAATTAACCATAATCAATTAATTAACATGCACCTGTGGAATGGTCGTTAAGACCTTAACAGCTTACAGAAAGTAGGCATTTAAGGTCACAGTTCTAAAAACGCAGGACACCAAAGAGACTTGTCTACCGACTGTGAAAAACACCCAAAGAAAGATGCCCAGGGTCCCTGCTCATCTGCGTGAACGTGCATTAGGCATGCTGCAGGGAGGCATGAGGACTGCTGATGTGGCTATAGGGCAATAAATCGCCATGTCCGCACTGTGAGACGCCTAAGACAGCGCTACAGGGAGACAGGAAGGACAGCTGATCATCCTCGCAGTGGAAGACCACGTGTAACAACACCTGCACAGGATGGGTACATCCGAATATCACACCTGCGTGACAGGTACAGGATGGCCACAACAACTGCCCGAGTCACACCAGGAACACACAATCCCTCCATCTCGACTGGTACTTTTGATTTTGAGCCTCCCTTCATTCAGGGACACATTGTGAAACCTTTTTAGTTTATGTCTTATGGTGTTGACTCTTTTAGTGTTCATACAAATATTTACATATTAAGTTTACTGGAAGTAAAAACAGTTGAAAGTCAGAGGACGTTTCTTTTTTTGCTGAGTATATGTATGTCATTGAATGTTTGTTCCATCCCACTATTACATGCTTCTACTCTCTTTATTCATTGTGCACTGTCATTTTTCAGAATCACTTGCACTAATAGTTTCATTACAATATTATTGTAATGTTGTATTGTATTATTTGTATTTAATACAATATTATTGTATTTTATTATATTTATTTTATCTCTTTGCAATTCTATTATTATTATTTATTGCATTTATTGTACACTGTTTCGTTATTATTATTATTTACTGTACTGTCTTAGAGTATATTTTCATTTTTCTTGTTCCTTGGCTGCATTGAGCATGCTTGTGATAAAATAATTTCCTTCGGGATAAATATAAATTCTACCTTACTACCAATGCCCTTCTTAAACACGACTAAACCGATACCACCAACTACAATCGAATAGACTTCCGTGGATTGTATTAACTATTTTTAAACCAATAAATCAGTCTCCGTAGAGACCATCAAAAATTGCCATCGCCGACTATATTTCAAGTCGTCAAGGCGGGGTATTGGGTAAAGTTTTCAACTAGCAATAATCGCGCCTCGGATAAACCTCATAGGCTACGATACTGCCACTGCGCAAAGCTAACCTTGTGAACGCTGGTGTCAGTAGACGGATTCATGTGATCAAGATACCCGCTAACGGTAACAAGTAAATGACCACATTGTGAAAGCACAAAAGTTCTTTTGATAACTATAATATATAAATATTAAACAACATAAAAATAAAACAAACCAAACACTGACTAAAACATAAAAAATAATTAACAAAACAACTTAAAAAGCAAAATACTTCTAGAACGCAGTGCATTATGGGAACAAGCAAGTAGAAGTCAGGAGCCAATCAGACGCGAGAGATTTCTCAGAAACGTTTCTGTATGTCAGTACCGAACCTGTGTCACGCATACAAGTTCCTCATACCTTACTTAAAAACCAATGCTCTTCTGAAACATGACTAAACCGATATCAAATACTTCAATCGATTAGATTTCTATGGGTTGCATTAACTATTTTTAAACCAAGAAATAAATCTCCGTAGAGACCATACAAAATTGCCATAGGCGATTATAAGTCATCAAGAAAAAGTTATTGGGTAAAGTTTGCAACTAACAATAATCGCGCCTCGGATAAACCTCATAAGCTGCCATACCATCCCTGCCCAAGGGTAATTCTTACGACCTGATAGACAAGATGTACTTGACTAAAATGTCTCTTCATGGTAACCAGTGAAATAAACACGTAATTAATTGATTAAAAACGTATAATAAACATCAATTTAAACTGCAATAAACTATCAAGTGAGATATAAACACATATCATGCGATTAATCATTAAATCGTTTTGAAATTTTTGTAGCGCCAGTAGATATGTGTTCGCATTGCATTATGGGACACGGGCACTGTTAGCGGGGAGCCAATCAGAAACATGATATTTTACATGGAGGTTTCTGTAATTAATGCGATAAGTTTTGTTTAATGTTTCTCGCATTTTACACAGTTTGTTTAGAAAACGCATAGGCGTCGATGCAGCAGCCGTCTCCTGTTTTTGGTGCGTGAATCCCTTTACGCTTTTGACTGCCGATGTCATCACGGAGGCGCGCAAAGAAGGTGCACGTGAAATGAGGTCTTTTGTATATATATATATATATATATATATATATATATATATATATATATATATGTTTTATAAAATTATGTAGTTATATTGATAAAATTACAGCAATGTGTATGATATTAAAATATGGGATTTTTTGTTTGTTTGTTTGGTTTTAAAGTAAGTGAGTTCGTTCAATGTAAATGTGCACTATGCATTTTTTTTACTTGCGTTATGTAATGGTCGCCATTATACCACTAGATGGCAGTAGAACTGCATGGAGTTCCAATTCCTTTTTCTTTTCTTTTTTTAACACAAGTGAGTCATAAATTTTCCACCTAATGGGTTAGTCTGAAGTTATTTAAGGTGTTTTGTCACATTGGAAACAATGTAAACAGTTATACAATGTTCCTTAAACAATACACTTTTTGTTACAAGATGTTTGAGTGTTAAATGATGCAGTATATTTGAAATAAATATTTACTTTGTTTAATTCTGGACCAAGAAATGTGGTCTGTGTTTGTCCTTTTAACTCTCACATTGTAGTCCTTGCAAATGGTTTGAAAGATCAACCACCATTTGCATTATCTAAGCATGACCTGATTGGCTGTGCTGTCAAGACCTGTCCAATCTTTTTAAAGAGTCACGGAGCCACATGCTGACAGAGACAGTGATTGAGTAGACAGGTAACTTCCATTTTTACAGAATGCTAGATCTTCCAACTTGTGTATAGTATCAATAAATACATGAGTAGTATGTCATAAGACTGCTGGTTATTAACTAGGTAATACATGTTCATTAAAGATGATCTTTAAATCATACGCAAGGTCATATTTATTCATTCATTCATTCATCTTCTATACGGTTTTATCCTGTATTTGGGGTCGCGGGGACCTGGAGCCTATCCCAGGAGACCCAGGGCACGAGGCAGGGTACACCCTGGACAGCGTGCCAATCCATCACAGAGCACATACACACACACTCATTCACACACTATGGTCAATTTGGGAACGCCAATTAGCCTAATCTGCATGTCTTTGGACTGTGGGAGGAAACCGGAGTACCCGGAGGAAACCCACCAAGCACGGGGAGAACATGCAAACTCCATGCACACAGAGACTGGAATCGAGCCTGGCTGGGAATCGAATCAGGACCCTGGAGGTGCAAGGCGACAGTGCTAACCACTACACCACCGTGCTGCCAAGGTCATATTTAATTCTTACATAATTTACATTTGCTGGTAACAGAGTATTTAACTTTTTAAAGTGTGCTCTTAGAAATTATGACGATACACACTGTACAGCAGAATACAATTGTCTCCTTCAGCAATGTTTATAAATGTATCTTTCTCTTATAAATGGTCAGTACAATAAATCTATGACATTCAAATAAATAAAATCATAAAATTATTATTATTATTATTATTATTATTGTTATTATTATTATTATTATTATTATTATTATTATTATTCCATCCATCCCTCTAGGCACTTCTGTAGTCCAATTAGAGACTGAGGAGGTCAAAAGTGACCATTGTATTTATTCCCATTTTTTCGACTGTGGTATGCACCCCAGTCAACATTCACATGCGCATTCACATACTGCAGGCAATTTGGGAACGCCAGTTAGCCTAATCTGCATGTCATTGAACTGTTGGAGGAACCCGCAGGAAACCCACCAAGCACGGGGAGAACATACAAACTCCATGCACACAGACCCTGAGGTGGGAATTGAACAAGGCAACTGCGCTAACCACAAAGCCATCATGCTGCCAATTATTAATATTATTCATTTAAATCATGCTAATAAAATTTGATCAATGTGTCTAGAACTGAGGACAAACATCAGAAATGATTCTGGAAAACCTGAGTGACATTTCGTATACAACAATAAGCTACAATTTGTTGTTACATACCCAGCACCATGTCACTGTAGTTCACATTTATGGATATACAAAGTTTCTAAATAGACAATGAAATGAAACAAGTTAGAGAAATAAGGATATGTAATCAGTTTGTGCTGGAATTTTTTAATTAATTTTTTTGGCAAGGTTTCTGTCTGGTAAATTAATGCTCAAACGAAGCAGTTACAGTACTTGACAAAATATCACCAGAAGTATGTGGACACTTGGGCACGCTCACCTGCAGTATCTATGCTTGTATAAAATCCAGTTTAACCTCCCAAGACTCTGCTGTGTAGATTGCAATTTCTCCTTATTGTTTCTCTTTATTAGAACCTGTTACTATGAACGTAATAAATGTATCTAAACAGGGAGAAGTTTCAGAAAAGAATAATTCTCAATAGTCTTAATTTGAGGATTGTACAAGGATTATATAGACAATATAGTTAGGAAAAAATCATTTCATCATATGAGACATCTGAGTTTCAATAGGTTAATTTCATGTCACTCCACTCGCATTTAGTATTTGAGTTCATCCCAAAGGTGTTAGATGGGGTTGAGATCAGGGGTCTGTGCAGGACACTCCATCCACTCCACTCCATCCCTTTCAATCCATGTCTTTATGGTGTTGCCCAGGAGCACTCTCATCCTGCAACAGATTTGGGCCCAAATAAATGCAATTTATAAAGTTGAGGTATACAATGACATTCCAGACAATTCCTTTTTTTTTTTTTTTCAACTATGTGGCAGCAATTTGAAGAAGCACCTCATATACAGTAGACGTCCATCCATCCATGGATGGATGCATGTCAATGTTTGGCCTTATGGTGTATATACAACCAAATTCAACCTAGTGTTATCGTCTTATTTTTATCCATGTTTTACATCCACATATAACCTCTTGCTCCACAGTTTTAAATGTATGATTTGAATATCATGGCAGCCATGAATGTCTGTCTCATATCCCTTAGCAGTCAAGTTGTCAGTTTGATTTTCTCTGGTGAGCTCCAGTTGTCTGTCACAATGACAGTCCACACTGGGAGTCTGAGCATTTCTAATTGTGGTGCCAGATTAGGATCCTTCAGCTCAGGAGAATGAACATCTGTTCTATTTTTTCGCCTAATCATTTCCATGCAACTTGAAGTCAGTCTTTGTTGTTGATAAAAGTATATATTTCAGAGGTAAAGACTGCTTTTTATTGATATATACCACATTCTTATAAAAAAAAAAAAAAAAGTTAATGTAAAATCTATAACATATGTAGTAGTTTAAAGAACACTGCTCCTATTGATTTTATGATTGGTTCTCAGACTGTAAAAAGCCCCTGATGATGTGATACATGTTCATGTACGGCTGCCAGAGGAAGGGGATCAGTTGTCAAACGTGTACTCAGTTTCAGCCAATGTTCACTTCACTTTACAGCAGCACAACTGATGGGAAATTACTACTAAAGGAAATCAGTTCTTATTTCTAGTTATTTCTACTAAGGTCGACTGCTGCAATGCAATCATAAAGACTGTCTTGCGTTGACCCCAGGACTCTTATTCACAATCTGTTCACAATCTGCTCATACTGGACCTCATAAATTACTTATACTTTTCTGTGTCTTTATCTTAATGTCACAATTTATTTCCGAAAAATGATGAAATGTACAGTATATGTACAATTTAGACTATATCATGGATAAGTGCCGATACAAGAGAGGAAATAGGTTTATGTTTGTCAGTGCTAGACAGTTTCTAAATTGAGACGTTGACTCAATACTAAAGTATTGAGTGAAACTGTAGTTTCACTGCTAGTCATCTTGAGGGCCTGGCCACCAAATTAATGTGCAGCTCACAAGACACTGACTACATGAGACCGACCACAATGATGGAATGCTAGTACGCTACTGACACATGATTTAAGAAAATAACTTTCACAAGGTTACAATAAAATCGAGAAAATGGGCTGTGTGAACTTGGAATTACAAGAAAAATAATGCCCTGTGGATGATTTATTGAAAGTGGTGATTTGTATGTTGTATTGACAGGATGTTCAAAGTACAAAATAGAAAGAAAAAACATGTGTGCCTCCACGAAAGTGTCTTTTGTATCCCTTGTCAGAACATGAAGAGCTACTTTAAGCACACTTTTACCTTTACAGGTCTGAGTGCCTATGGGTTCTGCTCTACTAAAGTAAAGATTCTGGACTGAAATCACAGTACAGCAGTGGTTCTCAAACTTTTTCTGTCATTCCCCACTTAAGGGGGTGAGCGAATTTTCAAGCCCCACTTGTCAACAAAATAATAACGAAATCGGCCAAGTTTACTGTTCATTGAAATATCAATTCCTAAACCAATACGATCAAACAACACCAAGTTAAAAAAAGATAAAATACACGTGCAATTGTTATAAAAGGTTTACGTTGTCACTTATCTTTGCATAATTGACCCCATGTTTATTAGCTGCTCAGCAATCGTTTGTAGTTTTTTTTGCACTGGCCAATTCTGTATGTAACTTTGAATGAAGCCACTTGTGCTTTGCTGTCCACTGATTCAGATGTTACCATGCGATTCTCCTGCTGTCTGTATTCTGCCAGCTTTCTTTCAAAGACGTCCAGTGGCTTATTAACGTGACTGGAGTGTGTTGTGTCTAAGTGTCTTCCTAATTTGTTGGGTCACATGCGGTCTGCTGCCAGCAGTTTAAGACACAAAACACACACGGGTCTCTCTTCTGCCCCCACCATCCCCACCATGAATCCAAGCTGAAGATAGGCTTCATTAGGGGTGGGCGATATAACCAAAATCTTCTATCACGGTAGAAGCAATTTTCTACCTCGATAACGATATATATCACAATATAGCAATTTGTATCTGAAAATGCATAAATAAAAATGAAAACACAAAGAAACTGTTTTACATAATTTCATTTTTATGTAATTTTATTTAAACTGTTAATTGCTGGGGTTTGCCACATTCTTTTTACTTTGGCCATATTCGTTTTGTATTTCAGATGATAGAAAAGGGTTGACATGTTTCCACCACTTGTTAAAACAGTGCACTTGTGTACCTCACAAATCACGTTCATCTCATTCGTATCACTTTTCTTATACCCAAACCAATTCCACATTTCTTTACAATCTCCTCGTTCTTGGTTTTGTCACATGTAAGTAAACTCACTGCTGCTGCACTTCTTCCATTGTCGAAGTGTATGTGAAGCCAAACACATCAAAAGTGGGACGAAACCGCGGCACCCGATTGAACCAAATATCTGCGCAAATACAGCGCAGCTCAACTATCTGGATAGCGCAGTGATGATCTGGTTTATTTGCGCAGCCCGGTGGATCGCGCAGCGCCGCTCGAATCACAAACCTGCGTGACTCACTGTGTTTTATTTAAAAACAATTTAAAATGTCAGGACTGTTTAATATTGTTTCCGCCTTGCCATGCCTGGTTTGTACGTGCGCATCCCAGCGGGGTAAAATGTATTTTGATGGTCGGCGCGGTTTATTTCTGTCAGAGTCGCGCAGCGCTGCCCAGTGGCTCGTGCAGGTTTGTGATTCGAGCAGCGCAGCTCAAGTTTGTCCGACGTTAAACCGTTATTGTTCCACTATGGTTCCACTTTTCCCCCCGGCCCACAACTGATGTTATTTTAAATTTACTTGTATTAATGATCCATTTATTTGTGTGTGATTGTTTAGTTTTGAGCGTACGCTCTTCATTATCAATAAAGAAAAGCATGAATTAGAATAGGTACTTTCCTGTTTTTCCTCCCGTTCATTGCGCCCCACCTGTCATGTCTGTATTCCCCACTAGTGGGGCGCGCCCCACACTTTGAGAACCACTGCACTACAGCAACAACCCCAGGCAAAAACATTGTAGGATTAACAGCAAACTAGCCTAGCCCTTCTAAACAAAAAACTTCTTTTTTGTTAATCTCTATGCTTTGATCATTTATAATCACTCTATCCTTTGCATCCAAGAAGAGAATGGGTTCATTTGGAGCCTGTGTCATCTTAATGCCTTATGATTTCTCAGGAAGTTTTCCATTGACACAATCACTTCTGGCTTGATTTTTAAGGATATTACCTCTATTTATCCACATTTCTAACAGTGTAAGTGTCTGTTGTTAAAGGTTTAACAGAAGTAAAGCATTTGGACTGGAATGAATTGAAACTGACTCACTAACAAATTGTTACCGTGTCACTTTTATTGTAGTCATGCTAATGACTTCAAATCCAAAGCCTTTCAGTCAGTGAGTATGTTCAGGATAAAGAGAGAATCGTGGTAGCGGGCACTTAAGAAGAATGAATGCCTGTGGTAAAGTACTTACCAGGTTTGCTTAGCTTCTTAAGTAGCATTAGCAGATTATATCATTCCATTGCATTCTGCTGACAGGAATCTACAAGGACACTGGGAAATGTTAATGAACTGAATGTAAGTTTATGCCAGGCTTGCTGTTCATTGCTCTCTGCATGATCTCCTCACTTTGCTGACAGTGATTTTTTTTTCCAAGCACAAGCGGAGCAGTGGATCCTCACATTGTTGAGTTTGGTGAGTATACAGGTACAGGTATAGAATGCCATTGCAGTCTGTCAGAGCCTACAATCTGCTGGAAACACTGTGTAAACATGACCTTATGAAACACTGAATGAATCAACGAACTGAAGCTCTGCAGAGGTACAGCATGTCCTCTAATCAAGGCATTTCTGTCATATAAATCTTTGACGAAAGGTGATGTTTAATTCCTAAATAAATCAAGCTCTGGATGTAAGACCATGAAGAGAAAAATGATTTAAACTAATTGACAAATATATTGTAGCACAAAACATAACAGCCGGATTTTGGTAATGATCCTTGATATCGGAAGCAGCTCTGATGTGAGCATTTACACACTTGGCTTCATTTGCCCTTCACTTTCTCGATTATTTACTGTATGACTGATTCAGTGAGAGCAAGATGCTGTAGCCATCAGACAGCCCTGATAACACACAAGTGCACCTGTTATTACACCCTTTCCTAAGTACTAAACTTTCTGTAAATGTTTTTTTCTTTTGAGATGGGCGTGCTGGGCATGGATTGCTCATTTTCTGTTCCATACATTTGATAGTGATACTGAGCATGCCCGAGAATGCTTTAGTGTTTAGGGCATTGGTTTAATGATTGAAAGGTTGTGAGTTCAAATCCCAGCAGTACCAAACTTCTACTGATTGGGTCCTTGAGTGAAACTGTTAACCCTCATGTAACCTGTTGGGTTCTATCCTGTCTCAATTTGCTTAGGATAAATATGTCAGCAAATGCAAATGTGCACTGATGACTAACAGGATAATAATATTTTTTCCAGTTATTTTGGAAATTTAATTTCCTTGCCTTTATACTACAGTGCTGTAGTTTCTCACATCTTATTGGTTTGAAGGGTTTATATAAACCTAGGTATCTGACATTTAAATCTCGATTTATATTAAGGTTTATTCTTATATTTATCAATCTTTTAGTAAAGTGCATGAATGTTTTTGTAAGCTAATTTTCAGTCAGAATTCAGAATATTTCTTTATATTTTGGTATGTAAGCACATTCCATCAATATGTTGTTTGCATGTAGGCCTACAAAATTCATAAAAAACCACAAAATGAACAGTAAAGGTCTGTTTTGACTCAAATATTTTTTTATAATTTTATAAAATAACTGGTTTTTGTGTTATTAACACCAACTTTCTTCTGTGTTAGTGAAGTATCTGAAGGATGTGTTTTGATTATAAAGTACTGGATAAAACCCTCTGCTATATCTGCTAAATGTTGTAAAATAATTTTTTTTTTTTTAAATCCATAAAAATCTGGCAGTATATTCTGGATATTATAGTGCACTGATCCATGCAGATTATACGATCTGAAGTCAATCAAGTTGAAGTTTATGTTAGATAAGTTTTTTATGCATACATTTAAACACAGTCAGTAGCACAAGTAGGATACAAATAGTTTTCCTCAATCTAAGAGATTTCTATGGTTACCAAATTTCTTGTGTAAACTCTCATACAATTCCTTTCTATCCAGTTTGATAAATGAGGCCTACTGTTTCTATGGTCGATTCAATTTAAACCTATTCATTTGACAAAAATAGACATACATATTTTAGATGCAGTCAGTGTCTGTAAAAACAGAACAAGCATTTAACATTTACAGAGAGAATCCTCAGATAATCCTCACTAACATGACAATCTGTATCTTTTAGATACATATTACCTTTAATAACAGAGTGTAATAAAAAAGGATGGTGAGAGCTGTCTGACAATTTTAGTTTTTATATAACATAAGTGATAACACACTATGAGGGGGCGTTCAAGTCAAACTGAGACTTGTGATGAAAATCTTGTGAATTAAGGCATAAAAACAAGTAGAAATTAGAAAGAAAGAAGCCTTTAAGCACAGTACAGTGATAAGACTCTGCAATAAAAATGGTGCAAATGTTTCAAAGAAGGGTGTACACTATGCCCTGAATGATGATCCCAGCTGATCCCGCTCTGGTCGTTCCCATGGATAATTTGTCATCAACTTGCAGAAGAGATGTCTCTGTCTGTTGGAACTGTCATTCACACAATTATTCACAAACACGTCTTGAACTTTACAGGAACTCAGGTTGAAGCTACAATATTGCCACATCCACTATACAGTCCTGTCGTTACTCCAAGCTATTTCCACATGTATGTGCCATTAAAATATTCCTTGGATGGGCCTCCGAGTTCGATTCCCGGGTGATGCTGTAACCTCTCACAGGGGAAACATGTGATAGTCTTCGGCCCTCCTGACTGAGTGATAGTAGTAGCCTTAATGTGGGAGCCTCCTAGTGACGGGAGGAATTTAACTAAATTAGGGAGAAAATCGGGGAAAAATCCAAAAACAAAACAAAACAAAAACTATTGGGATTTCCATAGATCCAAAGGCCAGTGTTATAAACATTAAGCAGGCAGTCAGAGGATCCATCTCTGTACCGTTTATCTTGTGTAGGTTCACCAACATCATATCCCTCAAGGCACAAGGCAGGCTACAATCTCAATGTAGTGCCAACCCATTGCAGGGCACACACACACACACACACACACACACACACACACACACACATGCACACACCTCTTTTAATTATATGTTTTTGTGTAAAAACATAATAAAAATCATCTGAACTGTAACAGGTCTCAGTACTAGGCAAATACAACATGAGACAAAAAAATTTTTTTTGTTCCAGTATTTATTTAACAAAAATGAAGCCTAAAAGAAAAAAAAACAAGTGGGTAATGCTACACTAAGTACCTCCTTACTGCTTCCAAAGGATTTAAGTGAGTAAGTAAGATCATCAACTCTTTAAAATGCAAACGGCACAGATACATGCCGGCAACTCAGCACAGATCAATGAGGTGTACCTCTATAAAAGAAGAAGTATTTAGCAGTTTCGAGCATTCAGGTGTTTGACCAAGAGGGAAAGACATATGCAGTCTTATGAGTCTTAGAGAAGAAATTGTTGCTGCTCATCAATCTGGAACAGGATATAAAACCATTTCCAAACAATTTGGAGGACAACATTCTAGAGTGAGAAACATTATTTACTAACTGAAAGGCATTCAAGACAGGTGCTAATCATCCCAGCACACACAGCCCAAGGTCAGGCTATGCAATGCTCAGAGAAATACAAAAAAAAAAAAAAGCACCCAAGAGCTACAGCCCTACAGGCCACACTGGACATGTTAAATGTTAAAGTCCATGAAAGCAATTAGAAGAAGACTGAACAATACAGTTTCCTTGCAAGGGTTACCAGGAAAAAGTCTCTTCTGTCCAAAATGAACACAGAAGCAAAAAAACTGCACAGTATCCTACGGTCAGATGAAACCAGAGTGGAGCTGTTTGGCCCTAATGTGCAGTGCCATGTTTGACAAGAAAAACAAACAGCATTTGCCGCCACAGTACGTGAATGAGCTACAGTATATACCAGAGTATTCTAGAGGCAAATGTGAGGTCATCTAAAGCTAAAGCTTGGTCAAAATTGAGTCAAGCCACAGGACAATGATCCAAAGCTTACCAGTAAATCTACATTAGAATGGCTGAAAAAGAGAAAAGTAAGCTTTTGGAAGGGCTTAGTCAAAGTCCAAACCCTACTGAAATGCTGTGGCAGGACCTTAAGAGAGCTGCAAAATGTTGTAAAAAAAGAATGGGTTAAAGACTGATAAAGTCATACAGGAAAAAATTACTTCAAGTTATTACTGCTAAAGGTGGATCTACAAATTGAATCATGGGGGCTACTTAGTATTGTCCTCATGTTTTATTTTTCTTCTTTTTAGCTTCAATTTTGTTAAATAAATAATGGCACTGTTAAAAAAAATTATATGTGGTTGTTTGCCTCAGATTGTATTTGCCCAGTACTAAGACCTGCTATGATAGATAGATGTTTTCACATTAAAAAAAAGCATATAAAATTAATAGAGGGGTAGTAACGTTTACACATGACTGTAGATGGCATGTCACTGGTCTGTAGAAGAAAACTGGAGTACCCTGACAACCCTACCAAGCACATCATGAGGACAAATTGCTACGGCATAAGTAGAGTGTAAAACTACTGCTGTAGATTGTAGATAATATGCTTCAGTGTGGTATATATGTATTACACCACTCTGTCATTGATTTTTTTCGTATAACAGCACAGCTGGTGGTGGCACGGTGGTATAGTGGTTAGCACAGTCGCTTTGCACCTCCAGGGTCCAGGTTCGATTCCTGGCCAGGCTCGATTCCCGTCTCTGTGTGCATGGAGTTTGCATGTTCTCCCTGTGCTTGGGGGGTTCCTCTGGGTACTCCGGTTTCCTCCCATAGTCCAAAGACATGCAGGTTAGGCTAACTGGCATTCCCAAAAAATTGCCCGTAGTGTGTGAGTGTGTGTACAGTATGTGTGTGTGCCCTGCGATGGATTGGCACCTTGTCCAGGTTGTACCCTGCCTCATGCCCTAAGCCTCCTGGAATAGGCTCCAGGTCCCTGCGACCCTGAATACAGGATAAAACAGTATAGAAGATGAGTGAGTAAGTGAGCACAGCTGGTCATGTTTTAATACTTTACTTAAAAAATATATCTCTGAATCTATTTTGTCAACCTAATTTTGTTTAGAAAAATATTTTTTAAATCAGCAAAATACCATCATCAGTTAATATAATATTTTCTATTTAAAGCGTAGTCTATAAATACATTTAACAATCTAACATTTCTTTTTTCAAAAGAAAATACTAGATGAACCGTATTCCATATATTTGTACTTGATAAGATGATCCTTTTTGGCAGTGTTGGTTTGATTGACAGGCATACTTTGTTGACAGTGAAAATGCAATTGCAAACAGACATGCAAAAGTGGTTTATTTTGGCAGGGTTAAAGCATGAGGATAACAGTGTATAGCATCTGCAATGATTTATATGGCTTTTTTAATAGAGCAAAATCAAATCATATTCTAAATATTGAAAATGAAGTGACACAAAAAATTTTGTTTTCTGTTATTGAAATAAATTTTCAATGTAAATATGTTTTGCAGCAGCATTTAAATCATTTATTAAAAGACACACACACAGGGGAAATATAAATGTCTAATTAGCATTTGAATCAAGTCAGAAATATGTCAAATAATTTTTAAGACAAACTTTATCAACTAAACAAACAATTTAGCTCTTGCACATTAATGACAAAAAAGAAGGGAAAAAATACACAAAGAAGCCCAGCTGCTCTTATGTCTGTTTATTTCAAGGTGACAAATAAAACAGAAAAATGTCTGTCAATTTACAGAAAAACATTATATGTTTCAGGTTGGCTGCATAAAGTACCCAGTATGTGTGACTAATCACTAGTGTTTTGTGTTTAGTTTAAAAGAAGTTTATAATCAGGGTTTTTAGTATGAGAATCATGGTTTGGTCTAACTATTCGGGCCAAACTAAAAACTAAATATTTTATTGTACTTTACCTACTTATTATTCCTTCTTAATGCACATTTAATGTAAAAGTTTGAATCCTAACAAGGCCATAATAATTTGAGGCTGGAAAGTCAAAAGAGTCAAATTGACCATGCATTCTGTATTTGGAGAGGCATACGCGCTCTTCTGTCAGTCATAGGTGACACTAGAAGGCAGATAACACTTTCCTCAGAGTGTGTTACGCTGAATGATCATGAGCAGCATGAAAAAGATGCTGTTTGTGGCTTCACTCATACGAAGCATGTGTTAGCCTTTACCCTGTTGGATTAGTGACTGTTGAACATCTGAGGGAGAAAAAAAATATCAAAACATATACAGTACTCTGCAAAGGTCTTGAGCCACACCTCAGGTCTTCAAATTTAATTTGATTCAATTATGTAGATTAAATAAATAAATAAATGGAAGAAATATTTTACTGCAACAGGCTGCAAAGTGCCTAAAGATCAAATTTAAATTTGTTGTTTATGGAACAACATCAGCTGCAACCTTATTTCCCCTCTCATCTGTTCCAACCATACAGCATACAACATCACCAGTACACCAATCACTGGCCTGATCATCTGTTATCATCTGCACCTGTTTCTCACTGGTTCTTGCCTTAAGTTAGGGGGGTTTAATGCTTGATTGATTCACCACTGTGTGACTTAACAAACAAAAAACATTCTTCTGAATTTGGTCATGTACAGGGACTGGACTGACAATGAGAGACAAAAAATATTATTCATTACTAAATAAAAAAAAACAGACATCTGGCTATTTGGAAGCAAATATGAAAAAGTGAGGGGTGACTCAAGAGAGAGAGAGAGAGAGAGAGAGAAAATATTGTAATTGTATTGTACTGTACTGTATTTTGTTTAACATAGTAGCTAATGTAAGGACATCGTCTAAGATTACTTTTAGGAAATTAAGACCTCCTAGCTGCCTATCCATATTGAGTACCTGTATACAGCATTTATAAAGTTATCAGCTTACTAGCTGAATCCACTCTTACTATTTAATATATAAGGTATAGCTAGTTATATGTAGCTATTTATAGTTATTTATATGAGTATGTTTCAAATATGCATAAATACTGAATTAGCCAAGCTGTTACCGCAACAATGTTGTATTCTGAATGGTCCAACTATAGTTCCAGCTGCAAAGCAAACCACAGACTTCTATTAATGTGCTCATTCTAACATTATGATTTTGATAGTAACAGCTTGAGCAAGGATGATTCACATGAAGAGAAGTCTTACTGTTAATATACAGTACAGTAGTATCAAAAAGTTTTGAGACTAGTTTTATAACACACAGCCCAAGGCTGACACAAAGTCCCAGGGAGCTGACTTCGTAAGTCAGTGTGCCAAAGGACATTGTCCTGTGTACCATTGTCCTGCTCACTGGCCAATGTGCCTAGTGGATTTCCGGAGTCAGTCGCCATTCAGCCTTTTTACTAGCCACAATTTTCTTACCAGAAAATCACAGTTTTTTTCTTCACCATGATACGTTAATGTTTATTATATCTAGATTTACTTATAAATGAATCTTCCAGAGATACGATTGTCATTATTCAGCAAGTTACAGTAATGCTCCAATGAGTCGCTCAAGGTGTTTTGAGTGAGACGCATGCTTCGAGTGATCAGGAAGACCTTTAACAAGCTCAGCGTCCGAAAATGTCGAAACCATTCTTGTGCATGATGATCATCTGAGAACAATGTACAACATTGCTGCCATTGTTGTTGTGTCATAAGGAACATGCACCATGGAAGGAAAAGGAACATTGTGTCGAAGTCTGCCAAGAACTCTGCCAACGTGCCGTGGATGACCCATCTTTCATGTTCAGAATCATTACCAGTAATGAAACTTGGGTGTATGGGTACCACCCTAAGGCAAAGCAACAGTCTTCAAAGTGGAAGAGATAACAGAAAAAAGTGAGACAGGTCCGCAGTGCAAGTGCATGCTCAAATTTTCCCCCCCATCATTTGCAGTATTGTACATGGAGATTTCATCCCTAGGGACAGCTTGTATATAGCAAATACTACTGCCAGGTTTTAAGATGTCTGAGGGAGGACATACGGTGAAAGCACAGTGATCTGTGCCACACGAATCTCGAGACTTTTTGATACCCTTCATATGGTTGGGTTTCTCATGAGATGCATACTGTATTAGTTAGGAGTAAATAGCTGATATGGCATCTTATTTTAATAGATGTACAGATTGTTTGTGTATTTGCTGTTGTACAAGAGTAATGAAAAGACTTCAGGGTAGTAATGACCCTCTAATTTGCACATCACATGATCCCACTATTGATTTTTCTCAAACAGACTGCCCTGAAGTGTTTTATTTAACTCACGTTTGCTAGTCTACACAAGTCAACCAAGAACCCTGCAGAATGTTCTAGTCATGTCACTCTCTGACTCACTGACTGGCGCCCTAAATTTTTAAAAACACATATTGAAAAAAAGGCCTGGTGTGTTCACTATGATACATAAGTTACTGTAACAGTGTTGTTGCCTCTGAGTGATTTGTCAGTGCAGTGAATAATGACTAGCTGTCTACATAATGTAGTACATGCTGTAAGAAAATCTCCTGTACCATTTACACACAGAAATCGATCAAATTGTTTCAGTTTTTGACAGATGATGTTTGGAAGCTCTTTACAGTCTTTTTGTTTTTTTTACCCTTCTCTCTAAAACCAAATTGATTTCTATAACAATTAACCACCAAATGGATTGTGTCGAGACATGGTTAGGTTTTGTTTAACCATCCTACATATACATTTACTTTGGTGGGAGCGATCAGGAAATCAGTTTTTTCTCCATATCTCTATATTATTTGTTACATAATAGAACTGAAATATAATTAAATAGAAATTAAGTTTTGCATTGCCATTGCAGTTCTTGCAGAGCTGAGCATAAAATGTGTAATGGAGTGGAACTGGGTTTTACAGCAGTACGTTTGCATATAATAACTTTTCCTCCCATTTGAAAAACGAGGAATGTTCAAGTCAAGGCTGTTTTAGCTGCTATAAGTGATAAAATACTACGAGGGGTGTTCAAGTCAAACCGGGACTTGATGAAATTTCTTGTGAAAGAAGACTTAAAAACCAGTCGACATTTACAAAAGCACATGATGTTGATAAGACGCTTAGTAGTAGTAAAACATTTTAAGGAAGCCATAAATCCGTGATTGACAATCCCAGTCGAGGTGGCTCAGCACGAATCCTAACCACTAGACCACCGCACTACACCAAAAAACTGCACACCACACTCGTGTAGGCGCCATTTTGCTCCAGCATAGAAAAACAATGGCCGACAGCTTTCTTCTAACTCCGGGCGGGTCTTTGCTAAAACACCAGTGTCAGTCAACTATAGTGGGAGCGGCCTCTGTCGGTGTGACGTCACACCGACAGGCTTTTGATCGGCCTGATTTCAGAAGGGGCATCTAATTTTAATAAATTAAAAGAAAATCGCTGGGCGGCTTTTTATCATTGTAGAGTGGTTGTGTACACACTCTCCTAACACACATTTCAGTCCAAACAGCTTGAAAAAGTGCATGTAGCACCGTATGTCCCCTTTAAATGGATACCTTAAGTTTTTATTTGGTAACCAACTATTCGTAACTCTTGCATGGTTCTTCTTCTATATCTAAAAAGTTGTTTCCTAGGCAGGAATTAAAATTTTAAGATAAAATTTGAGAGCTGTTAACGTTTCTATATTTTCTATCTCCTTGTCACAACCTGCCAGGTTTAAAAGCAGGTTCACGTCAAACAAGGAGTTTTGATTGTATGGTGGAGGTAAAAAATAACTCTCAGCTGAATTCCTGAATGTGGAATGAAGTGGTGTTCATGAATGATTGTGTGTACAGTTCACACAGACAAATGCGTCTCTTCTGCAAGTTATTCATTTTTTTTTTTATAGATCAGGTGTAACTAACTAAATGCTCAGAAGAAAGACCGCAGTGGGTGCCTGGGTTTGATTCCTGCTCAAGGCACATGCTTTTTTGCACTACATATTTATAAAGTTTTTCTAAAGTTGCGTAGTAGACGAGGCGAGTCCGCTGTGCTTCAGTAAGCTTTTCTGGCGCCAAGAGAGACTCAGTCAAACACACACACACAATGCTTCGCGTGTATGATGTCCTAGGTTGAATACTCGGCATCTCCATGAGTTAGACATTAGTCCCTAGTGGTTAGGATTCCGCGCTCACACGCGGGAGGCCGGGTTCGATTCCCGCTCTGGGAAGTTAAGTTTTGTGCACATGCTTCTTGCACTACATATTTATATATCTGGACCATTGCACATGACACTTTCATAAGTCACTTTTAATAATGCATATTTGCACAACCATTGCCACTTTTAATATAAACATTTTATATATATACTTTAAGAACAGATGCAAGAGGAGATAGGAAGATAGCAGCAGGGAAGATTTAACATGCTAATATCAGATCTATGAGGAAGAGAGCAAGAGAGTAGAAATAACTCCTTCATATATAATCCTAAGATCATGTAAAATTATTTTAAACTGTTTTTTTTTTAAACTGTTGTCAAAGCTATACCCCAGGTGTGTTGTGAAGACACGCCCCACAGAACTGGGGGGAGGGTTCAGCAGAGGTCATTAGCATTTAAAGGAGCATGCACTGAAATAGGTTGCTGAGAAAAGAGCTACTTTTTACCAGGTAAAAGTAGTGTTTTTTTACACAACCATTGCTAATTTTTCATTAAAGTATATTACAAACTTTTCATTAGGACCCTAAAGAATCATTTTAATCTATGAAGAATTGGGACTGGATGGCCCCTTTAAGCTCAACTTTATCCTTCTAAAAACATACAGTTCATCACTTTAAGAAAAAAACTAATTTCAAATGTTGGAACATATTTACTGTAATGTAAATTTCAGCTCGCACACGTAGAAAACTCTACATGTAAACAGAACTCATCAAACCCATTAAAAGGCCCTTTCATGTATCCTTTGACTCTTAGCCCATGGATGAAAATAGAGCGTGGCAGATGGCAGAGCCACAGCACTGTTTCAGCATGAGAGCCCAGGCAGCACCCACGCAATACCCACTGTGCCATGAGAGAGAGAGGGAGAGAGATATAGAGAGAGGAAACCTTGATTTGCATTCTGCCAAGCAGAAACATGAAAATCGCCCTGAAAAATCCACTTCCAAAACCTACTTACTTTAAATCTCAGGTTTCTAAACAACAGAACTGTCTGCATCGGGGACTCGTAGGTTATAAGTAATAGATATCCTACAGTGGGAATGTACAGCTGGTTTGTAGTTTTTGCACCAAGACCGTTAGGATAATTGAGATGATAGCAGAGTTCTTACATCAGTAGAAATCCAGAAATTAACAGCGCTGCATAAATATAATATTATGATTATATTATATAAATGATTAAAGGGTCAATGCACTTAAAGGTTTAGTGGTGGTGGTGAAAAGGATTGAGACGTGAAATATTTTCATCAGAGTTGCTGGCCGGTTAATTAGTACAGGTTAATTAACATTTGGATTATGTTTCCTGCTTTAGACTTTTGGTAACCTCACTATTTATAGCGCATTGGTACAGACCATTTTATCTGATTGGATAAAATAAAATAATACCAAAATGGATTTCAGGTTTCGTTCAATTTCTTCTCTGCGCCCCTATGTCAGGAACCAACAGATAAAATGAAGGAAATAAGCCTTTGTCACAGAGATTTTTTTTGGTGTGTGTACAGGAGTCAGTGAAATTGTATACAAGCTTTTTTTTTTCCTTCTTCAAGTATTGCAATTTGTTTTTCTCTTACAAGAACTGGTTAAAAGAGACTGAGTCAGTGTTGCCAGCTGTTCCTTAGTACTACAGCAGATGCTGTCATGGGTAAACAAAAGCCCTGTAGCCTGTTCATCATGCATGCATGCACTAAACTCTACATTTAAATTCTACATCTGAGCATCACAACTGACACTGATTTCAGGCTCCAAAAAACAGGACCTTTAGCATATCTGCGATGTATAGGATTTACAGACAGATCTCAGTGAATATTTTTACTGTCATCCTATAAGCATCAACTAGCTAGATACCAGAGCTTTATCAAAGCGTGAAGTTAGTCCACCACAGGCACTTCAAGAGTCATAAGTCAGAGGGAAAAATCAGTGCTGCGCTCCAATGGCTTGTGCAATGATTCCAGGCCTGCACTTAATAGTATTCATGCCTGAAATAACTTACCTCTGAGTGTGTGATGTGTTTTCTCAGCTCCATTCCCCTCCTGCCATGGCAGCCATTTCTGTGTCAGTTCTCCATCTGGTGTCAAAGCTTGCCTCCAATTTCAAAGCATCACAGAAATAACACCTATCTGGAGCACCGATCACAACTCTTTTCACTTATAAAGTATGCCAGGTAAAGAGTGAGATTCAATGTTTGGAGAAATATGAAGCCTGAAGTAAACCATGTGGTAAAACAATAGGTCACTAAAATTCCTTCTACCACAAACAACCAGATGAAATATACTTCAAATCAAGTTACATAAATGGCTGTGGAGTTCAAGTTATATAAACAGTAGGGGGTGCTCACACTATACTCTGCTTTTGGCATACTAGAGGCTGCCAGTTCACTGTGGCCGGAGGTATGACAGGAGTCAAATTTCCAAGTATCAAGGTCATGATGTGATTGGGCAAGACCAGCCAAACCATGCTGATACAGCATCAGATTAAAATAGAAAATGTGTTTAAATGTGAAGGAGGGGGGATAAAAGTGTTTTAATATGTGCTGATAGATTCTGTCCTGCTATCCTGAGGACACCGGCTTACTTCGCCCTTCCCAAATGGATATAGCACTGTATGTGTCTCTCTGTCTCTGAAGGATGTCATGTGTTGAACAATACACAATCTTGACTGGCCTTGTTTCCTTTCTTTTTGATCTTATTACTTATCCTGAAGCCGTTTAAAGGAAATACTTCCTTGTTTCTCTGATCATGAATAACTGTACACAGTATATAGACAGTGACTTACGTACTCTATGGTGCTGTTCCCAAAACAGAACCCCCTCCCCCATCTCTCTCTTTATCAGTCCATCCCTCTTGTCAGCTTGTTTCCAGCCGCTTCAGCACAATGAACCTGACTCAGGCCTGTCAGTCTTCTTGGGGCAGTACCCATCTCTTCCCAGACAGCTGAATTTGCATAACCATAAATCACTTACCCCAGCACATAGTAACACTGTGTACAACCAGGCACCAGGACACTGTCAGTTCAGATGAATTCCTGCTGGCATGCTGTTCTCCTACTACAGCAGACTTTTCTAAAGGTGGCCAAATTCTCAGGCAGAAAGTTATACGCCTTACTTTAGGCTTAATAGAGATTGATATAATAAATAATGACAATAATAATACTTACACTATACATATGCACCATATTTGGCTTCCTAACAACGTGTAGGCAATTCAATAATATTGTAATTCAAAATCTGTAAAACAATATGTTTTGTAATGGTATTGTGACATCAATACTAGGCAAAGAACGAGACACAATAATGTAACACAGTGCTGTAACAGGTGCAATGTGAATCTACTAACTGAATGTTGCAAACCCCCTTTGTTTTTATAATAAGCTCCACTCTTCTGAAAAGGCTTTCCTCTATATTCTGGAGCATAGCTGTGTGGATTGGTGTTCAATGGAAGATTCTTTCTGTAAAGGGTAACAGAAAACATGACAGTATCATCATGTATTGCATTTGTTATTGTTAAATATCAAGAAATCATTAATATTATACAGAATTTTCATTATTTGGAGAGCATGGTAAAAAATAACAGTGGATGTGTTATAAGAGGAATAAAACACTATATACTGTACAATTCTATAAAAACGAAAATATCACACCACCTTGGTTTGGATTATTTTCATATATAATGCCATGCTGTTGTTTATCTTTTTTGTATATTTTGTAGATTGACCAAGGGCTCATAAAAGGATTTCCAAAGTCTTGGAAATAAATTAAGGGCATACAAAAGATATATCAAAGTGGAAAATATGATGTATTAATTCTTGGTTTAAAAATTTCAGGTTTTGGAATGGACCTGAGTCTAGAAAGTCAGTGAAAAATTCTAAAATCCTAAGGAACTGATTGTATTTCAACTTTTTATTTCATGCAAATGCAAGGGAGGAAAAGAGACTAAATTGAAGTAAAATGAATAAAAGCTAAATGCAAAAGATATCTTTAGTGTTTTGAACATCACAGGGTCTTAATCTTCCAGAGGATAGAATGGATAAGAAGAAGCAGTAGAAGACTGGGGTGGTTAGTCTGGGGGATGAATGTGTAGGGAGGAGACAGAGTGATAACTCCTAAAGAAGTAGCGCCATAATCAATAAGTACAGCATGGACTCGGCGAGTGATATACATTTGTGCCAAAAAATATTGATTGCAAACTTCATATTTACAGCCACACTGTGGGGCAAAGAGTAGTGCAATATATTGCTCATGACTCACAGAGATCAACTTCTCACTGTCCCATTAGGTTCAACGGATCCCTCCCAGGCTGTTACATTCTGACAGGTGACTGAGGCAGCAGATTCAATTTGGCTCACTGTAACCTATTAAAGAGTGAAAAAAGTCTTGATGAGACACTTGCTTATCATAGCAGCCAGGGAAATTCGCTATAGACGATCTATTTCAAATCATATAACATATAATTAAGATCAAGCATGGGTTGAATTAATGTGGGTGTATTACATTTATTTCTATTTTAAAAGAACTATTAGTTAAGGATTAGTTCCACATTTATAAATGATGTACTGTGGCTTAATTTTTTTTTAGAAAGAAAAGCATGGCTTATGAAAGCACATTTAAGTTTTCTACTTTAAAAACATCTCATGGGCAAATCCTTCACGCGGGGTAATCAGAAATAATGCCAAGTCAATATTTTAATCAGAGGTTCAGGTTTAAATGGCTGATTTGTTAAGACAGGCTTAAAATTAAGTCATGCAACATGACACGAATTAAAATGAAACTCAGATCAACGATTCATTGATTAGATCATCCCCGGAGTCTTACCAGGAGACCCTGACCAGAATGAACCGCTTACTGAAGATGAATGAATGGACGGATGATTAGTCAGGTTTAACACGTCTCGGTACGATTGAAGAATGATGCAGAAATCATACAGAAGACTAATCTTATTTTATGTGTGTGCAAATAATTCTGTGAAGTCCTGGAAGGGAATGAGATAAAAAGAGCAATGGCCTAAAAGCTTCAAGGCCACTCAGAGGCTCCTCCAGAGCAGTGAGAGTTAAAGGAGAGCTCATTCGTATGTTTCTGTGGTAAAGCTTAATTTGTTTGCCTTTTCCATCGGTTACATCTGTCCCGGCACTCTTCACCACGCAGAGAAAAGAGGAGAGAACAGCTCCTAGCCCCCTCCCCCCCTATCTCTTTTCATCATACACACTTCCTCTCTCTTTTGCCTTCTCAGACTTTCTCTTCCTCCCTTCATCTCGCTCTCTCTCTCACACTCACTTACTCTCAAACTCTCTTCCACTCCTACTCTTTACACATTCACCCACTCGCTCTCAGTCCCTCTCTTGCTCACTCTCACGTTCACATACCCTCTACCTCCACCTCAAGCTCACTCACTCTCATACCCTCCTTCGGACTCTCTCTCTCTCTTTCCATGGTACTCAATCCCTCTCTCTCACACCCTCTCAGATGTTCTCTCCCTCACTATCTTCTTACTCATCTATTTCTCCCTCCATTTATCTCTTGCTCTTTCTCTCACATCATCTCTCTCACGCTCCCTCAGACTTTACTGTCGCCCTCCTTTCACTCTCCTTCCTTCACTGTCCCTACCTCCATCTCTCTCACCCAACCTTTCACACACTCCCTCTCTCTCTCTCTCTCACTCACTCTCAGATTCTCTCTTGCTCGCTCTCACTCTCTCCCTCCCTTTCTCTCTCTTAGACTCTCTGTCTCTTTCCCTCCCTTTCACACACACACACACACACACACACACTTTCTCTCTCTCTCTCTCCCTCCCTCTCTCTCTCTCTCTCTGCCCCCACCGTCTTGTTTTCAGAGCAGCAGGCAACACTTCGCCTCCGTATAGGCTACGTTAACGGCGGGTAGCCCGGATGTGGATGCGAGCAGGTCTCGCCTCCGTCGGTATACACACACTCTCTCTCACACACTCACACACACACAGGCAGCGAGCACACCTGGACGCGTCATGTGACCCGCTACCTGGGCGTGGAGAGAGAAAGACTGACTGTTATTCTGCCTCGATGCTTTTTTGTTCTTGCTGAATGGGAGGATCAGGCTGTGAGTGCGCTCTGTGCCCAGTGCTGCTTCTCTCCCTGCTAAAGTAACATGTGAACTTTTTTTTATTTTTTTTGGCGACATTTTTGGGGGGATTTATTTCTCGCTTTGTTTATTTTGCTTCTTTGTATTTTTTGAACCAAGCCGCTATTTGGAGGTGTTTGTGCCGCTTCAGCCAAGGTGAGTAGAGTGGGGCGTGTATGTATGTGTGTGTGTGTGTGTATGTGTGTGTAACTGAAATGATAGTATTGCGCGCTTTTTCAAAACAGAAAGTAGCAGAGGCGCGCGGTTCATACACGACCTTTTTTTTTAAGCTTTGTTTTGTTGCGAGTTAGTCTCGTGCATCTGTCTCGTGCATCATCAGGACAGGCTGCGCGTGAAGTGTCACATGTATTAAGCGTGTATTACTGCCACGTTGGGCGGCTTCCTATTTGTTTATTGTGCCACATTAATGCTCACTTGGTGCTCCTGGGACAGTAGACATAAACACGGTCTTATATATACAAGTTTATGGTCTCTGGTAGACCTGGGAAGGGTTCACGTCATGATTGAAATGGGAACAATGCATCCTGACGTGTGTGACTGCTCCTCAACACAGGTTTTGTTGTGTAAAGGCTTTGCATTTTTATTAGTCTCCATTACCAAAGTCAACACTTCTGCTATTCTACAGCATGTGTCATGTCCTACAGTGTGTCAAACTTACTTCCACTCACATGAATATACAAGATTCAGAACAAATCCTTAAACTTGTAACACAAATAAAAATAAAAGGAAAGAAAGTTTCGTCTTCCGGATATTTCTGAAAGTCCAGTTGCTTGGATGATGCTGAACATCATCAGAACAGCAATGAACTCCCAAAGCCTCCAGCCTCATGTTGCTTCCTCTCATATTGTATATCGTACTTATGAGATACCAACAAGAAGGCGGCGACGAACGTGGCATATTCGTTATCCTGATTGCCTTGTACCAGGAATGGAGGTTTGAATCTCATCTTCATTCTGGGTGAGAAGCTTGTGTGGTCTCCCTGTGTTTGATGTGTTTCCAGACAATTCAAAGACATGTGTTGTAGGCTGATCAGTGTTTCCGAATTAGCAGTAATGTATGATTGGGTGTGCGTGTGTGTGTGCACCTGTAGGTTGCCAGAGGTCGGGGTTACTCTTCCCCCCCCCCCCCCCCCCCCCCAAAAAAAACCCCTTTAATTTAAAATAATAGGTCATTGTGGCTCACTGTCTCTTAGAGATGTCAGCAGGCATGAATGGAATGATGGATGGATGGGTGGGTACAAAAAGAAAAAAAAATCTTTTGAGACAGCGTATGCGTTTAGTTTTTTGTTGTGCATACTCGTTTAGGAACAACAAATGCTTTCATCATTCATCAGACTGTCTCTTTATATGCTTAGACTATCTGGAAATACTAATCCATAAGTGCCGAGTACTAGTCCTAAAGTTACCACTGTCCATCAGCTGCTTCCCGGTTCTGGATTCATCCAGCATGCTTGTGTATTTGTGTATGTGCGCGCAGAGGATGATAGAAAGCTTCTTTTTAATGCGCTCGTTAGTTCTGGTGCTGAGACAAAAGAGCCAGACAGTAGGTCCCATTCAGGGATGTCTGAGGGTTCTGTGTCTCTTTGCCCCTGGCACCATGTATCATGTGCCTTAAAACGGAGACCATAGATCTCTGACCAAAGATGCAAAGCTTTACTATATTAGAGAAACTGCCTGTTGGGTGGGATTAACCTCAATAAATGATAATATAAATAAAATGCTGTCATGAGGAAGAGGTTTTACGAGGCTGCTCTCTTTTTCTTTGTTTCTGCGCGGGTGTGTGTGTGTGTGACAAGGACTGGGAGTGGCACCAATTGCTCTTACTCACTGGACAGTGAGGGGCACCCAGTCCAAGCATAGGCCATCTGTGCATGTAACTTTCTCTTACAGGTTTTTTCACCGTGTACACACCATGACACACGTTAAAAAAAATCATCTTTTTTGTCAAGGTTTTTTATTTTCCAAGCTTTTCTTCTGCTCATGGAATAGATAGAAATGCTGTCTGTTTTCTTATCAGAGTTCCGATGAATGATTTCTCAATAAGCTTAGAATGACCTCATTCACCTTCAGTCTCTAAGCTTTTTTCCCTCAATCCTATCTCCATATTGTCATTAATGTCATAATATGTTCATTACTCACAGTCATACTCAAGCCGTTTTTTAGTTGTTGAGCTGTCTGCTTTTTTTTTTTTTTTTTTAAACAACCCAATGTCTTATACAAACGTAAGAACAAGGCAACTTTGTGTTATTTGTACCTATAAAACAGTGGACTTCTTGTTTGTAAGACTCTTATTTTCCATTTCTCTTCCAGAATGGCTCAGTACAGAGCAGGCTATATTTTACCTTCCCTTTTACTGCCGTTCGGTAAATTGCTGTCATTTTAGGATCCGTTGATCTTCTGCACGCTCAGAGTTGTTTAATTCAAAGTGAGTCAGTTTTACATTGAAGTAAAGGATGCAACTAAAATTGCACACTCAACAACTGATGTTTTATCTTGACATACTACATCACTCTTAACAGCTTCAGTGAGTAATACATCATATCACAAGCTCGGCAAAAAAAGAAGAACCATGGTAAAGATAAGATGGGCAACGTTCTATTTTTTATATTAGTCTAAGCACGTTTACTAAATTGCACCAATCTGTCAAATTCTCACTTGGTCTTTTTTCATTATTAAGAAAATCACCAGAATTAATTAGTAATAAATGTCAGTTTATAATCTATCTAAACTAAGCTTGAAGCTTGACAGCATGAAGGCGTGTACAATATTTATTTTTCGCTTTTGTTTCTGTTTCATACTGCAACAACTGAACTTGTACCTGCCCAACTTGTTTTTTTTATTGTTGTTTTTTTTTTCGCTTACAGATTGTATCACTCTAAATAAGCAGATCTTAGTGGGTGATGACTAACACTTCCTATCTAATAAAAGCAAGCTACTAGGTTGGACGCCCTATTGCCTTTGGGACTGTCTTTGTGGCGTAGATTCAGCAAGGTGCTGGAAACATTCCTTAGAGGTTTTGGTCCATATTGACATGATGTTATGATGCAGTTGCTGCAGATTTGTCGGCTGCACATCCAGGATGCAAATCTCCCGTTCCAACACATCTCAAACGGGCTGTGCTGGATTGAGATCTGATGACTGTTGAGGACATTTGAGTACAGTGAACTCATTGTCATATTCAAGAAACCAGCTTTAAATGATTTTCGTTTTGTGCCATGGCTTGTAATAATAGGGTCATAAATTCATAAACGTAATAATAGGGTAGGCAACAATACTTGCATAGGCTGTAGCATTTAAACAATGCTTAATTGATACTAATGGGCACAAAGTTGTCAGAGAAAATAGACCAGGTAGTGTTTTTCAAGTGTTCTATCGAATTTTGTTTAATCCATGTAAACTACAGCCTCAGTTTACTGGCCGGTGGATTTGGATACACCTTCTAATTCTGTGGTCTTTCCTGAGTCTTATTTATACATTGCAAAACAGTGCTGAAGGCATTAGTCTTTCTTTCCTGGGATGGTCTTCATGAAAGCCAGTTTCATCATGGTGCTTGGCAGGTTGTGCAAATACACTTCACAATATTGTTCTTGTTCTTGTAAGAACTATTGCAGAACAGCTGACCTTCGTGTCTCAAAATGGCAACTGATGACAACAGTTGTTGTTGTTTTAACTTAAATAACTAATGCCATATGATTATTTCATAGTTTTGAAAAAAAAATCCACTATTCTAGAATGTAGAAAAGAAATCCAAACTGTGTCCAAACTTTTAACTGGTACTGTACGAAAAGGAGTTCCCAGAGGTCTTGAGTGCTTGTTGGCTGCTTTCCTCCTCTCCAACACATCTCAAACCATCTCAACTGGATTTAGAGTGGGTAATTGCAGAGGTCAGGTCATCTAATGCAGTACTCCATCACTTTCCTTTTTGAACAAATAGCTCTTACATAACCTAGAGGTATGTTTGGGGTCATTGTCCTGTTGGAAAACAAATTAAGGTCCCACTAAGTACAAACCAGAAGGGATGGCATGTCATTGCAAAATGCTGTGGTAATGTTGTCTTTGCTGCAATTTGACCATAAAGGCCTGTCTCACACAGTCTCGTCTGAACAGTGGATGTTGAAATGCTGTATGTCTGCTGCTTGAACTCCAAGAAGCATTTACGGCATGTGGGCTCTTCTCTAAGGTTCTGTAAATTGGTGGTTACTGAGGCTGGTCATTCTAATGAACTTATCCTCTGCAGCAGAGGTAGCTCTTGGTCTTCTTGTCTTGGAACAGTCCTTATAAGAGCGAGTGTCATCATAGCATTTAATGGTTTTGGCGACTGCACTTAAGGATACTTTCAAAGTTCTTGAGATTTTTGGATTGACTGACCCTTGTTTCTTAAACTATTGATGGACTCTTTACTTAACTGAGCGTTTCTTTCCACAGTATGGATTTTTACAATTGACATTTTATCCACCCTTCCTCTTGACAAGACAGCTGATGGTCTAAAGCATGTTAAGAAGGCAAGAAATTTCACAAATTAACTGTTGAAAAGGAACACCTGTAAATTGAAAACCATTCCATGTGACTACCTCATAAATCTGATGTGAGAATGCCATGAGTGTGCCAAGCTAAAATCTAAAACATATTCAGGGTTGTTTAACACTTTTTGTTCACTAAATAATTGCAGAAATGTTCTTTCGTTCTTTGGACGTCTCCAATATTAATGTACAATGTTGAAAAAAGTAAAATAAATAAAGAACAACTACTGAAGGAGAATGTGTGTCCAAAATTATGTACTGAATATATAGTATATATAAATACACACACTGATCAGCCATAACATCAACACCACCACCAGGTGAACATTGGTGAACAAATATACACCAGCAAACTGGTGATAGACTAGATGCGCTTTGGGTTCCCAAGATCCTATGATGAACAAAGACCAGTCTGACTTGTCTGATCTGACAGAAAAGACAATATATTACAAATTGCAAAAAAAGTCAATGTTGCAGCCTGCACATGGTAGAAAGGCACCAGAACACTCAGTACACCACAGTCCTCTGTGCACACGGCCTACTAGACAAAGAGCCAAAGGCGGCCAACCCAGCTTCCAAACTCCCCAGATCCCAATCCGATCAAGCACCCATGGAATGAGCCAGATGAACAAGTCTGATCTATGGAAGCCCCACGCATGCTGTCTGACACAACAGTGCAGAGGGGTCTTATGGAGCCATGCCCATGTTTTAATGTTATAGCTGATCAGTGTGTATGTACTGTATGTCTGTATGTACATATTTACTGGCCCCTCAGTGCAGCAAAGTCAATCTGTACTTTTAGCAGAGAAACAGTCCCAAAGCATAATGTTTCCACCTCCGTGCTTGACTGTAAGGACTATGGTGTTCTTAGTGTCATAGTCAGCATTTTTCTTCCTCCGAAAACAGCAAGTCGGATTGATGACAAAGAGCTCAATTTTGGTCTCATCTGACCACAGCAATTTATCCCAATATTTCTCTGTTCATTGGCAAACCTCAGAAAGCCTTGCTGCGCTGAAGGATTTCAGTCCATGCAGGCGTATTGTGTTACCAATGGTTTGTTTGGTTGTGCTCCCAACTGCCTTGAGATCATTCACAAGCTCCTCCCGTGTTTTTCAAATAATCCATCGATTATTCTTACTCCATGAGGTGAAATCTTCCCTATAGGGCCATTAATGGTTACTTTGTATTTCTTCCATTTGTAAATAATCGCTCCAGCAGTTGTCTCCTTCTCACCAAGCTTCTAGCTGATGGTCTTGTAGCCCATTCCAGCCTTGTGCAGGTCTAAAATCTTGTTCCTGACTTGCTTTGACAGCTCTTTGGTCTTGCCGATGGTGGTGAGGTTTGAATGGAAGATAGAGATTTTGTGGACAGGTGGCTTTTATACACATACCACATTGTTGTTAGGAGCACCTTCTTAAATTAATATGTGTACCACAAGAGCACATAACCAGTCTGTGAGAGGCAGAATGATTGTTGGTTGGTAGGGGATCAAATACTTATTTCCCTCATTGAAATGCAACTGAATTCATAACATTTGTATCATGTGCTTTTTCTGGATTTTTGGTTGATATTCTGTCTCAATACTTTACCATAAACCTATGATACAAATTATAGACCCTTCATTTCTTTGTAAATGGGCAAACTTAGAAAATCTGTAGGGGTTTAATACTTGTTTCCCCCACTGCATATATACATATATATATATATATATAGTTTATTTTATTTTTATTATTATTCTTTTCATTTTACTATACATACGTATGTACGTACATACATACATACATACATACATATGAACGTGTGTGTATAGTAAATCTTCTCAACATGGATAGTTGTTCAGTCTCTCAGGGAGTTGAGCTGGGAGTTAATTTGTAATGTTGGTCCACAGCTACTGAAGTTTTACAAGGCATAGTTTTGTTTTAGGCTTTTAGGCTTATATATGTTAGGTCCTGTCATTAAATCTATAACAGAAATGCTGTAGAATAAAACTCCTTCAAAAGTGTTTAAAGCTCTTTTCTAATGACTAGAAGATTTTTGAACTGTGTCTCTGCTAAAGAGCTGCTAATGGGCCTATGAGAAAGTCTCTTAACCCTCCAATGCTCATCAGTATGCTCAGATTGTAATCTGATAAGTCACTTGGATAGGATTGATATTTTTTGGATTAAAGCACCTGCCAAATGAATAAAAGTCCATTTTTTGGAGAGACAGAGTAAGTGTCAGAACCCGGTTCTAACAGGAATTAGTTATTGAACGCTTGTATTTTAAAGCTGCTTAATCCAGCTTTTAAATCCATGCCCCCTGGGATCTGAAAAACCCTGGTCTAATTGCACTTTTTGTTCCCCTACCAAACAACACGGCATGGCTTGGTTAATTAACCGTGATTCTGCATTTTGTTATTGTTTTCTCTGCCAAGTGACCCGAAACGTAACCAAGAACCCATGCTGGATTTGGTTGCTCTTATTGTTTGAATAAGAAGCATAATGAACAGGGACATAGATTGGTCAACATGTAGGCGAGTCTGTCTTTTTTATCGAAAAGTATAGCAGAACAATCTTTATCCATTTTAATTAATTGTTTTTATTTCCACATTCCTGATATTTCTTATACATGATCCACATATAATGCATCTTCATGGGAACTGAATACTGTTTGAACAGTGCATAGGGTGTAACATATTGGTGTACTGTACATCCTATCCAGTGATCTATGCATACATTAAAATGAACAGTTTGACAGCAAATCAAGATTTTTGCTTTTTTTGATAAAAACAAAGTCTTTTTTTTAACAAATGGAGAATAATAATTTTTTTTTGCATGTTTTCTGTGAGTCACGGGGGAACTTAAAAGCACAAAAAAAGGCAAATTATACCACAATGCAAAACGCTATAATTCCATCTCAAATAGATTTGACACAATGGATAAATCAGCCTGCAGTCGTGTGGTTATTTAAGTATGCAATTTAGTATCAGTAATCTGTTGGTTGAGCTTTAATAAAAAAAATATAGCAAACGCATTCTTTGATTGTGATTTTGTATTGAGTGAAACAGAAAGTAGTGGAAGCAAACTAGATCAAAGAGAAGTTTTGCTAGCTTTTTAATTTAAATATTGTGGAAGAGGGCATGGAAAACATTTTAAACAACAAATAAACCTCAGTTTACAGCCTCGTCAGCCTCCTCTACCACTTAGAGTATAGTGTAGTTGGCCACAGCACCTTATCATACTTCACTTTTGTGCGGTTTAACTTACGTTTGTGCATTGTCTGGTCCAATAAAATTATAACATATACTGTATGTAGCTCAGAAGAGTAGCAAACAAAAGCAGACACAGAGAATCAAACAGCTTCCCACACACAGCGACTGCATCTGACACAAACTTTGCACATCTTAAGAGTGCTGTAAAGTTGTATCTAGCTTAATTTCAAATAGAAAATAGCCGTTGATAGGAGCATGAGGAAAAAAAAAGAAACATTTATTTATTTGGAAGCGAAAAAGAAGGCTGTACTAGACACTAACTCTACCACAGTCATTATAACTTTGTTCAGTATATAACATGCTGTTCAAACAACATCCAAATTGGGTAATGTTTTATTTAACAGAACATATTGCAGATGTTAAACTTGTACTCCATTAGTGCTGGCAATGACAGAAACAGAATGTAAATGTCCTTTTTCTTGGCTTCAACATTCTCCAAAAATCCATTTATCTCACTCATGGTAACTACTGCTTTGCACTGCTCATAGTTTTAGTTTACTGATCGTGTGACAGAAAGAAGCAATGCGATTGGCTTGTTAGAGTGTGCCTGCTTTTTGATCGAAAGTCTGGCACCTAACTGGAAGTTCAAAGCTTCCTAGAGAATAAAACATAATGTTTAATATTTGAAAACCACTATTTAACCTTCTTTTAGAAGCTTTGAGTAAAAGTCTAAAAATTTAATTAATTTCATTTTGCTGTCAATCTATCCATATACAGATTGAGAATTTCAGTTTTATAAAATACACAATTGATTATTTTTGTAAATCGTTGTCTTAGTTGCCTTTATAGCATATTTTATTGTCTTAGTATTTGTGATTGCACTCAAGGAGATGTCTGTTTAATACGTAGTATGACTCTTGGCTGTGTATGGGTCACGTTCTGCCTTTAAAATAGGCTTGCTGTGTTAAAAGCTTAATATTTCTATTTACTGTTTACTTAGCAAGTAATATTTTCTTAAATTTGTTTTTATCACTAGTCACCATCTGACATCTTCATACTTTGCCACGCACTATGCCTGGATGTATCAGCCTGAATTTATATAAACGCTAGTTTAACCGAACAGTTTTAGTAAATAGGTACGATGTAATGTCTACTGAAAAGCTATTTTCTCTTGTCTTGGTTTATATACAGTCACAACTACTCATGTTTCTTTAAAACTTGTCCTAGATAGTGTTTTAAATGTTATCTCTCACAGTGACTTGACATAAAAGGATACTTGATCAGGACATAAAATGATGTAGTAAAGATAATAATATCCATGAATCCATGAAAATGCCTGATCTTTACAAATAAGACTCTTTTGTTCAAAGCTATTCCCATTTATATTCTGCTTACCATAGCATAATTTTTGGTTCCTTTTTTCATCAGTTCTACTCAGAAGCTGGTCCTAGAACAGAAAAAAAATCTCTAAACTAATGAGGAATTTGTAGCAATTGTGCCCTGTAGTTCACCCCCACTTTTCTCATTCAGCCATGAGCTCAGTCATATCTGATGGTGGGAAATGGAAGAGATGAGGTGAGATCACACACATTCTCACACATACACACCAGCAGCTGGCATTGCCGGTGTGATCCAGTCTGGGCTTGACGCCCACTCTTCGTCCACAGTCTTTAAACACCACCATCTCACCATAAACGGAATATAAGCCAGACCACAGTGATCTTACTTCTTCATAACACGAACACAATTATGTTTAATTTAGTTTTTGGTTGAGTATTGAAATTAATTTGATTTAGTAATTGTTTTTTTGTGTATCTATAAAATTCATTGTCTATATAAATATGCTATACATAATGGGAAAACTCATGAAGTGTGTGGGATGGATCTACACACACACATGCACACACACAGAGATTCAAACTCAGCCTACAGGATCGTGAGCTCTTGGTTCAAAGGGTCTGGTTACAAGCATGAAATGGTTCATCATTGTAGAATTAGCCTCACAGGGGAGTGTGAGAAACACGGTCTCTTCCCATCAACAGAGAATGAGCTAGCAGAATGGCATGCAGGGATGAGATCTTCATGCACCCCTGCAGACATACACGCTATTAAAATACCTGATTTGTACCATTTTTGGTGTTGGTTTATTTGATGTGCTCTATTGAACACACAGAGGGCCATTTCTAATATGAAATAATTTCAACATGCAATGTAAAATGGAAAGATTGACATCTGGAATAGTGTTGCTATTCATATTAGCATTCCACATTTTTAGTATTCAAATATAAATTTTTTTACACTGGTATGAGTTGAACCCTACGGTAATTCTCGTGTGTGGGTGTGTAGCAGCCGCTAATGTTGGTTTGTACCTTGTAATCTTATGATGAGAAACATTAGTAGGTATACATGTTGAGATATATACAGCACATCTCAAAAATTAGAATATCATGAAAAAGTATCTTTTTCCTTTTGTGATTTAATTCAAAAAGTGAAACTAGATTCATTATAGAGAAATCATTAAAAAAAAAATTTTTTCATTTTGATGTTTATGGCTTACAGCTCATGAAAATAATGCATTCAATATGTTAAAATATTATAATATTTAATTTCCATTTAAATAAATCACTATTCATACAGTATAAATACCATGTGTCTGTTGGTCTAGCTCAGTACACACAAGCCTGCTGACTTTTGTTGGCGGTTGTCCAGAAAATGATCATCGACACCTTCGACAAGCAGGGTAAGCCACAGAAGGTGCTGCATCAAATATATTCATTGAAAGATGATTGGAAGGGAAAAGTGTTATAGGAAAAGATGCGCAAGCAACAGGGATAACCAAAGCCTTAAGAAAACTGTGAAGCAGAGGTGATTCAAGAGCTTCATAAGAAGTGAATTGAGGCTGGACTTGTGCATCAAGAGCCACCATGCAGAGACAACTTCAGAAAAAGGGCTACAACTGTTGCATTCCTAATATCAAGCCACTCCTGAACCAGAGCCAACCATTAGCAGTGCGTTACCTGGTCTAAGGAGACAAAGAACTGGGCCATTTGCTCAGTTCTCTTTTCAGATGAAAGTAAATATTGCATTTCTGAAGAGGCACAGAATTTCCACAGTCGGTAATGATCTGGGGTATCTGTCATCTGCATCACCTGACATAAACTCAATAGAGAATCTCTGGGGTATTGTCAAAAGGAGGATGAGAAACACCTGACTCATTGATACAGATTGACTAAAGGCTGCTATGAAAGCAACCTGGTCTTTTGTAACACCTTAGCAGTACCACAGAGTGATCACCTCAATGACCTGCTTCATAGATGCAGTAATTTGTACTAAACTCAACAATTATTGGGTGCATAAATTTACATACTACAGAATTTCTGTAGTGTAAATTCATTGATTGATACTAGCTGGCCATAATTTCCCGTACACATAAGGAATGTACACATAAAGGCACATATGTTTTTTTTAACCTACATCTTGGTATCTACTGTAGGTGCACCAAGTTGTGTAGGAATAGTAACAGCATTTGGAAAATATATAAGAAATAGAAAATCTATAGTGGTTCATTTAAGTGAGGGGATATTTAAATTATATTTTTAAACATTATTTGCTAAATGGCACTGTTACCATTTTCTACACAACTCAGTGAACCGTTCTTTTCTGGCTGATTACATGGGGAGAGTGAGTTCCTTCCCCAAGGTATGGAGTGGTATCAAATCAACATGGCTGTACAGAGCGTCAGAAATAAACAAGATAAAACCTCATCTTCAAGTGAGTTATACTGCATAAATAAGTATTAGATTTAGATTACTCAATATACAGATATATTTGTTTGTTAAATCTAAAACCTTGACTATTCAGTCCATTGTTTGAAAGAGAAAATGTACATCACTCATTCGAGTTAGCGTAGCATGTTGCTAACATCAGTCAAACGGTCTGAAGTCGGACATTACATAATTCCAAGTGGCGAATTACTGCTTAGTGCAGCGTTATATTTCAAATGAACCTGATTATCTGACCTTTTAAATCCAGTACAAATTCCATATCTCTGAAGTGATATTTGAAACTTTCTCTAGCATATCAGCTCTCAGCCAAGTGCTGCCTGTTTATCTTAAGACTGAATACTATTGTAAAAAAATTAATAAAATACACATGCCGATATATGAACATGTACAATCTCGATTGGGAAAGATTTAAAATCACATATACTATACGAGTTAATCAAATGAATAAAGTTGTGTGCCCAGCACAAGGTAAAGACGTATGGTAGGATAATATGGGAGGATAAAATAGAACCATGGTAGGCTTTTTTCTTGTTACTTTACTTAATTCGCATATATTCTAGAAAAACGTGATTGAAAAATTGCACACCAAACTTTCACTTTATTGCTAGACAGTGTATGTAGAGAATGAACAGTTAACCGTCACGTTATTGCTTACTGAGGTGAACTCATTCAATTCATTGCACAACTCATTGCAGATTCACATCAGTCAACTCATATTTTATTTCATTAAAGAAAAAAAAGATGATTTTTATGATAACTTACTAGCAAACTCAAGTGTTTTTTTTTTGGGGGGGGAGCTCGAAATATTTGGCAAGTCTGCTATTATAATTGGCAATAAATACCATTTGGATAGGTGGGTAAACAATGAATTATGTGATCAGGGTAAGGCAGACTTCAACATACTGGTAAAAAATATTAGAAATGTTTCTTTTGGGAAACAAATAGTGAATTAAAGCTCAAATTCATTGTTTCACAACAGCATACAAGAAATAAAAATAGCTGAAGTCTATGAAGTTTATGAACTGCCATTAAGACTATAAAACAATGAATGACTTTTGGAAGATTGTGGAACTTTTTTTTTTTTTTTAAAGAACATGCATTTTGATGAAAAATATATATTATAAAAACTATAAATCACATCACTACCTGGATAACTCTATAATAAAATAAACAAATATTTACACAGTCTTATGTTTGTTTATTTATTTCTTTTTTCATTTTGTGTTCGAGGTCTTCTGCCAACAGGAGGAGGCTTGGCATTTTCCACGCTTCAAGAATTGTCATATATCACTGTTGTCAAAACAATATGAATAACCCAAGTTGTTGAGAGGCCACTTTCGAGATAACTTAATTTGAAAGCTTAAGATAACAATAACACATTTTAAAGCTTAAAAGGTTGTTAGACGATATTTAATACATTTAGAATGGACATAAATGCCATTTACATGGTAGCCTCCTCTACAGTCCTGGCAGTGAAATATTATATAGGAACAAATACATTGTTATAACGTTCAAGCCTAACTGAAAGTTTAAGGTTCTTATATTGTGTTTATCAGCAAGGCAGGTGTTTTAAACTTACCTGATATTGAGAAGAAAAAAAAAACTCCAGTTCACTTCTGAATTGTTAGCATTGAATTCTGTTAGAACAAAAATAGTTAATTAGATAGATGAAGAAGGTCTAACTTATATTATAATGAAGCATGCTTAAAAAGTTCTCATTTCACACTACACGAGCCGCAACATCATCAACTCCTTCTGTCTTGACGCTCTCTCCGGTTGTACATCACACATTCATTCAAAACTGAAATTCTTTTCTTTTCCATTCCGTACTACGTATGCTTTATTCGAAGACTCAATTAAGAAAATAAAAAATATGAATATTTTATATAACCACATGCGTACCTAGCGTACAATAACTCTATCAACTAATGTTCGACTAAAGTTGTAATACCTCAGTTTAATTCATCATTCTAATCCAAGCAGCCAGTCCAAACCCTGATTAGACATGCTTTGGTTTGGCAGCTTTTCAAGTGAGAAAGAAAGGATTTAGTATTGCTTTGTGTTTTAAAGCTTTTCAGCAGACAAACAGAATCCACTAGAAGCCTGTTTTAGCAAACGAGGTCTCTCTTTCTTTCCACTTTTTGGGAGTTGGGATGTAAGGGTGTGTGGGTGTATGAGGGGTTGAGTTGCATGTAAGCTCTCTAAAACACTGATGCAGTTTTTATTTATTGCTGTGTAGAAATAATGGTTTATCACCCATACCATGCTCAGCTGAACACACAAGTGCTAAATGATAGATCCACTTCATATAGCCATCACCCACACGGCCACTTTTGTTTCTGCAGTGATGTTTCTCTTCTCATTTTTAAGAGGTATTACTCTGAGCACTGGAGGTTACATTTCATTTCCGCCAGTGTAATGCCTGTGTTAATCCTTAAACAACAAATGGCTCACTTCTGGGTAATTTTTAATTAGCACGTTTATAATACTTCTCACAGGAAGTCAGGATGATGTGGTATGCTCTTTTTTTATTTTTTTTATAAAAAAAAAAAAAACAGCCTAACAAAATGATTTTTCATTTGTCTCTAAGAGATTAATTATGAAGAAGAGATTGAATGGAGTTGTAACTACTGTGACAGATGGAGGAAGGGTCAGACATTTGGCAGCAGCTGGAAGCCAAGGTCACACCAGCATGGAGCGGATTTTGTTGGCATGGAGTGGATCAGTCAGGAGAAGGGAAATGGTTTTTACACTTGTGTTAAATGATTAATTCAGGTCTGTATAGAGAATAGAGAGAGTTTTTTTTTTTTTTTTGCTTTTTGCTTGGTCTATTAGTGACTCAGGAACCAAAATTACAAAGAACTGGGTCAAGTATAATATTTTTATCATCTCTTACATCCTAAAGAAGAATGAAATCCTGTTATACTGTATGTAACAGCACAGGTTACTGAAAAAAATCCAGCGGTTTGTTGGTTAAGATTATATTACCGCACTGGTCAGGTCTTGTATCTGAGGTCATTAATTTTCCATAACAGACGAGTTTAATTCCGTATATTAACTTAAATAAAAACCTGACCCTCATACTCATGTGTTCCTCAAAACTGGAAGCATGCAGATGTGTAGAAAGGCTTTGCATTCTGTACAATTAGAATTTCCCTTCTAAGGAGCCGAGAGACTCAAACCTGTTCCAGCACAACAATGCCCTGACACACAAATCGAGCTTCATGAAGACATGGATTGCCAAGGTTGGAGTAGAAGAACTCCTGCATTGAGCCCTGACCGCAACCCCATTGAACATCTTTGGAATGAAATGGAATGCACCAGATGTGTTCCAGCGCCTGGCCTCTTGTGTCTGAATGGGCAAATCCCAACAGCTACAATCCTTCCCAGGAGACTCGAGTGGAGGTTAGTAAAAGAGCAACATGGAACAACTCAACATTCTCACCAGGACAAGCATGCTAGGATCCAGCTTCTTTCTCAGAACCATCACATGCAAAACTGTACACTAAACCGCTAAACCACTTATACCTCATTGCCTGTAATACAGCGCACAACACGTAGCACATATATTGATATACTCTGGTGGTGGCTAAAATGCATTTTGTTGCTGCGCACCTGTAATAAAGGATGAACTATGGATTAACATCTACAGTTTTTGGGATGACGGGTGTCCACATGGATTTGGCCATGTCATAGTTTAGAATATAGAGTTTTAACTGATATAATTCTGATCTCAGATTACTCAGGGTATGTCAACTGATTGTTTTCCTGTGACATGTGTAACACTGTATGATTACATAACTTTTATTACTCTGAACAAAGTTATTCAATCGGCGTTATTTAGCTTGAGTGATGTATTTGTAAAACTCCGGACAGATCTGTATTCTCCCTCCTAAATGCTGCTTTTGCTTGTGGCTCTTGATTCAGAGGTGAGCTGTGTCAGGGTCGGTAGGGGATGTAGAGGAGATTCTGGAGTGTGTGAGATCAGTGCACTGTCTGGTGAGCTGCAAGCCTCAGCCAGGAGGTGTTCGCTGGAAAGGGTCCCAGAGCACAGAGAGTAACAGAGAGTGAGAGTAAGAGAGAGAGACAGAGGAATTCCAGCAATGTCCATTAAAGCAGAGGTGAACTGGGAAAGCTCAAGCATGTGAACGTTCCCCAGCGGGTCTCGGGCTGTTCGGATTTCTTCTTTTGCTGCTCCAATTACAACTTATTATATCAGTATTATAAATCTTATCTTAATTTCCTTTTCAGTAACACTTTGTCTTGTTTTATCTTTTGCACTTTGTGTACTTTTTCTGGTTTTGTATTCTCTTTGTACCTTCCCCTCAGTCTGTCACAGTCGTTCTGAGATTTTCTTTTCGTTCCGTTATTGTTGTGCTCGAGGCTGGTGTCTTCGAGCTTGATGCTTCTTAAAAAGCATGTCACTGTAGCTGTGCGTCTCAGGTTTCTACAGATGCCTCCAGCGAACTGAGTGCATTCACAGTGATCCAAGCAGACACTCATACCTTTTATTTATCCAGACCAGTTCTCAGGAACTACATACGTTATCTACTTTCACTCCAAATCCTTCAACGCAGACAAGAGCTCGTATTGTTTCCCTGCAGTCGCGTGATTAGCTTTTGTCTATGTTTTACTTTAGTTGAGCCTCAGGTCTTCTCTCAGGGCGGTTATTATATTACAGAATTGTGTCAAACTTATGGTCTCATGACAGTAAACCTAATCACAAGGCTGACATCACCTTCCTTGGAGCAACCACTATAAACATGTCTGAATATCTGCATACATTCGCTCGGTGGAGACAAACATGCCGCCAGGCCATGTGGTGATTGTAACTCAGCAGCACATGCTCACAAACCACAAAGAAAAACATGCACTTCTTATGTCTCAGCATTCCAAGTTCCTGTGTGGTCGCAGTCTGCTTTGACTCTGTCGTTAGCTTTTTATTAACGCACTAGCATGAGTGATTCACGTCACTGATCTGTGCATCTTTCAGCCCTCTAATTACTGTGATTAGTGTGCGAAGGGATGTGGGTGGGGTCAGGCAACCTTATTACTAAGCTTTAGCTCGGGAAGTGGGTACACTGTTGTTATTCTGTTAAATGCCGAGAAATATGCCAAAAGTGTCTGCTTTCAGTTTTCTTCTCTGTGGTTAGTTTAAAACAAGCTGGTTGTTTAATAGCCCTTACGTTCAGTTTGTTTGCATGGCAGCAAAGCATCAGTGAGAAATGAAGATGCTGTGCAGACTATCACTGTGTGTCATTACTCTGTCGTTTTTGCTCCTGCAGTGGAACGAGTTTTCGCCCCAAACCGTACCCAGTCTCTTGTCTTCTGTCAATTTCTAGATGACGAGAAACGTTGCAGCGTGGAATGACCAAACAGCGCCACAGCTGCCCCAGGATCTATTCCAGCCCTGTTGAGCATGATAAATTTGGTGTTCGCTGCATGCGGCTGGGTTGTTGTTGTAACAGTAACAAAAACTTCACTTCAGTTGCTGCGATACAGCAGTAAAATTTTACCAGATCGCAAAACTTTTTTTTTTTTTTTTTACTTTTGTGATGTGGTTTAGAGTGCAATAGCTGTTTTCTCCCTCTTTGAGCTTCCCATGTTCTAACCAAATTCCACTGGCTTTTATGACTAAATTCTGTGATGGATTTAATATGTTTATTTTATTTTCAGTAGCAATGGAAAAACTTTTGACTTCCAAATGAACTAATTTCTAATTTCTCCTCAGGTTTTGTTTATATGACTTCAAAATTGCAGTGTTTTGTTTTGTTTTTTCCTCCTGGCTCTGCTGAAAGACATCACTACATGAAAATGATGTGTGTGTGTATGTGTGCGTGTAGTTGTGTGTGTATATATATATATATATATATATATATATATATATATATATATATATATATATATATATTAGGCCTGCACGATATTAGGAAAATAAGCGATATGCGATATTGTTGTTGAATATTGCAATAACGATATTTCTTGCGATATTGGCATTATATCACTTGGGAGGCGGGTATAATGATAGTAAGGGCCCATCTGATTGGTCAAATTTGGATACACAAATGCTTGGCACATAAATTAAATTAAATTTATCTCAACTCTTTGCAATACAGATATTGCGTATACCATTATCGCGATAACGATAATTTTTCGATATATTGTGCAGCCCTAATATATATATACTGTAATTGTAAAATACAAAACACTGCAATTTTGAAGTCATATAAACAAAACCTGAGGAGAAATTAGAAATTAGTTCATTTGGAAGTCAAAAGTTTTTCCATTGCTACTGAAAATAATATATAAAAAGCCGTATTCGCTCGCCTGCCTTCACATGCATATGCACTTAAATAACATCCAATTCTTAATCCATAGGGTTTAATATGTTGCTGGGACACCCTTTGCAACTATAACAGCTTCGTCTATTCTGGGAAGGCTTTCCACAAGGTTTAGGAGTGTGCTTATGGGAATTTTTGACCATTCTTTCAGAAGCGCATTTGTGAGGTCAGACACTGATTTGGACGAGCCAAGGCTCGCAGTCTCCGCTCTAATTCATCCCAAAGGCGTTCTGTTGGGTTGAGGTCAGTAAAGTGCTTTCACACCAAACTCACTCATCCATGTCTTTATGGACCTTGCGTTGTGCACTGGTGTGCAGCTATGTTGGAACAGGAACACCCAAACTGTTCGCGCAAAGTTGGGAGCATGAAATTGTATAAAAAGTCTTGGTATGCTGAAGCATTAAGAGCAACTTTTACAAAAAAGGAAACTTTACACTTGGCACAGTGCAGTCAGACAAGTGCCATTGTCCTGACAACCGCCAAACCCGACGTGATTCCTCCCTCCAAAGCTCTAGAGTCCGGTTGCAGTGTGCTTTACACCCCTGCATCTGATACATTGCTCTTGGTGATGTAAGGCTTGGATGCAGCTGCTCAACCATGGAAACCCATTGCATAAGCTAATCTGAAGGCCACAGTCTGGAGGTTTGTTGCTATTGACTCTTCAGAAAGGTTGTCGACATCTGTGGACACTTCCACTTGGTTATACGGTGGTGTAGTGGTTAGGACTGTCGCCTTGCACCTCCAGGGTCTGGGTTCGATTCCCGGCCAGGCTCGATTCCCATCTCTGTGTGCATGGAGTTTGCATGTTCTCGTGCTTGCTGGGTTTCCTTCGTGTACTCTGGTTTCCTCCCACAGTTCAAAGATATGTAGGTTAGGCTAATTGGTGTAGTGTGTGAATGAGTGTGTGAGTGTGTGTGCCCTGCGATGGATTGGCACCCTGTCCAGGTTGTACCCCGCCTCGTGCCCTAAGCCTCCTGGGATAGGCTCCAGATTCACGCGACCCTGAATACAGGATAAAGCGGTATAGAAGATGAGTGAGTGAGTGGACTTATTGCACAGGTGGGATCCTATCACAGTACCAGACTGGAATTCAATGAGCTCCTGAGAGCGACCCATTCTTTCACAAATGTTTGTAGAAGCGGTCATGCCTAGGTGCTTGATTTTATACACTTGTAACTATGGAAGTAATTGTAACACCTAAATTCAATGATTTGGATCGGTGAGTGAATATATATACACACAGGGTGTCCCAAATTTTTTTCCATAATCAATTCTTGTTCAAATGATCTTAAAAGTTTAACTTTTTCCTTTTCTTTTTTAAAGATAATGGCAGTGTGCTTTTGAAATGGCCACCATGTGTACCTGACTTGACACCTTGTGATTTTTTCCTATGGGGCTATGTGAAAGGACTGGTCTTTATCCCCCCTCTTCCTACAAGCCTAGAGGGATTCAAGCAGAGAATCATTGAGGCGCTGGAGAATGATACGCAAGATATACTACAGCATGTTTGGCAGGAGCAACCATGTTTGGTTGTCACAGGCGGTGCGCATATGGAACATTTGTGAAGCTTTGTGAAATCAGTTATAAAATCTATATACGTTTGGATGTTGTTGGAATTTTGATAAATACATCTTTTATTTTTCAAAATGAGCCCTTTTTAATTTTGTTTGCCTAGGACATATGGTTACTCAGATATTCACTGATCAAATGATTTTTTTTTGGGACCATGTTTGAGATTGCACATTGACTCCAAAGTTTTAAAATGATGTTTTAAAATGTATAAATGTTTGATCAATTAGTTAAAAAGGTAAGACTTCAGTCTTCTAGAATTGAAAGAAAGATTCCCCGGGGGTGGACAGAACACAGGGACAAGGTCAACAGCCAGTATGCCATCACACTCACAGTATTCTAATGGATCCGGGAGACGCTTACGCTAGCATACCTTTTGCTTTCCGTTTAAAAAAGCTCTCAAGCGTTATAGCTTTGGCGACATGCTGCTGAAGCACTCTGGTGGTTAACAAGGTTAGCTCGAGAAGACGACTGAGCAACTATGGTTAATGCAGCAGCTTTGTGTTGATAATATAATATTTAATATTAAACTAGAGCAAATGATAGACTGGATGTCAGCGTAAAGGTCGCTTATAAAGCTTTTTTAACCCTGTGAGAGCTCATTAGGCATCTACATTAGAAAGAAAGTGAATAGCAAAAGCTTGTACATGGCTTTCAGTTCTCGGTGTAGCAGTGTAACCCCGCTCATTACAGTGTTACACTTCTGTGCCCTGTGTTAATCTGGGCCACTGACTGTAGAAGTGACAGATCTCATATTCCTGCCAGAGGATGTGCTACAGTAAACCCTTCCCAAATACAGTGAGTCTGTAGCTGGAAGTGAACCTTCACTGAAGAAATAATTAACCAGAAAATAAAAACCAGTGGCAGACACACAGTTGTGTGTTTACTCTCATCATTTGTATATGCTTTCTAGAATGCTGATTCTGTGGGAGTTGTAAGCCAAGGAAATCAGGAATGGTTTTGGTTTAGGTTGTCTAGGTTCTCTAAAAAGAGAAGGAGGAGAAAGAAAAGAATGTGGAATGGTGATGTTTTTATGTTCCCGTAACCACATTTATGTAGTTATTTTGGAAAGAATTGGAAGGCATGACTGCGGCTATTAACTGTTTTTGCTTTTTCAAGTATTCTGAAAAAGATAAATATTTTAAAGCAAAACAGATCAAAATGCCTATCTTACACATATCAGCTGTAACATTAACTCATTAACACAGATGATCAATTATATACTAGTAAACTAGTGACATGATTATGGTCATCCAAGATTATGATCACCCATGGCCAGAAGAGACCAAAGGCCAGCCAGTCCAAGTTCAACCAGTCCAATCTCAGCTAGAAAAGCTAATGTAGCACTAATCCCAAAATGTTTGTGCTGGCCACAAGAGAAAGACACCAGAATACCCGGTACACCACAGCCTGCTGTACCCGGTGCACAGCAAGCGATCAATCCGATCAAGCATGACAAATGCACCAGACAAACAATTCCAATCCACAGACGCCCCATTCCGCACCCAAAGGATCCGCTGCCAACATCTTGGTGTCAGAGGCAACAGCACAGGCCCTGTGGGCCAGAGCTGCTCTACTGGCACATGGGGAACCCAAAACCTAAGTTGTTTTAATATTAGTGTTTTGATGTTATTGCTCCTTGGTATTTGCAGACACTCCGGTTTCCTCCCACAGTCCAAAGATATGCAGGTTAGGCTAATTGGCGTTCCTAAATTGCCCGTAGTGTGTGATTGGGTGTGTGAGTGTGTGTATGTGTGTGTGCCCTGCGATGGATTGGCACCGTGTCCAGGGTGTACCCCGCCTAGTGCCCGAAGTCTCCTGGGATAGGCTCCAGGTCCCCCGCAACCCTGAACACAGGATTAAGCGGTATAGAAAATGAATCAATGAATGAATGGTATTTGCAGACATCCGTTAATTAGATAGTAATCTAAAAAGAGATTAAAACTTAAATATAAAATTCATCTTGTGATAAACTGTCGCAGATGTTATGAGATTGTAGCACACTCATTTACGGTTGTAAGTTCACATGAATGCTTTTATTGACTTGTCATTTTGCATGTTAATGGTAGTTTTGTGGCCTAAAGTGTTGACTGACAGAACACTGGGATGAATTATAAATGCACTAGCACATACATTTCACACTGATGCAGAGAGAAAGCTAACTAACATGAGCTCATCTATTGATTTCAGTTTTAGCGTTATGGAAACGATAGCTGGCGGACCACAGCACTATAAGAAATCAGATTGCATATGGCTCCAAGACTTCGAATATATACCCTAGGTCTAAAGAGTAATTTAAAAAAGCAAGCAACTCGAGTTGTGGGAACTGCTGTAACCATATTAGAATATTATCTGCTTAGAACGTGGTTAATCTTTGTTCACCAGTGGGTAACGCTAGTCATCTCTAACAAACTCTCCAGACTTTTCCCTCTTCAGGTTGCCCAGGACTATGTAGTTATGTAGACTATACTGAAGATTCTCTAATCAAAACTCTGGATTACATCATTTCAACCTTAAAGATGGAATAAAACATGGCCACTTTTGTTTTTTTCACAAGTTAGCCATGCAGCTAACTTTGATGAGTGATGTATTACATTGATGTATTAACTTTCTGTTATCTTACTTGGAGAAGATAAGTGCTGCTTTGTTTATCACCTCTCCTGTGAGCGATCATGTTGATTTGCTGTCACTGGCTGAACTTTCAGGAACATGGAACTGGGGAGAGACATTTTTGTTCTTTGGATTTATAGGGATGTAGCTACTTAGTCGGGTATTGTGAGGATAAAATTTCATTGGCTCTATGTTAAGCAGGTCAAACTGATAATAAACATTTCAACCGTTTGAATGGTATTCATTTTTAGATTGATTATGACATTCGTTAAATCAATAAAAAAAATGTTTCAGTCATAATCTAAATTAAAATTCCTTGTATGTAGTCATGTAAGAAACTAGATGATAGACATGCCACAGACATGGGGTGTTTAGGAATTGGATTGTTCAGGGTGAGGTAAGGGGATTTCCACATGAAGAGGATTCACCGAGGTGGTGTGAAATAAATTCTGTCAGCACTTGGTTTCTTAGGTATCCGGAGAAAAGGTTGGTAGTGCTGTCAGGTTGAATGGCTCCTATAAATACACTCTTTAAGTGTCTAACTAAAAATACACCTCGACAGACTTCCAATCAATCCAAGAGTGATTGCAGCGTAGGCTGGAGTGGCTAATGCTCAGGCCAGACCACCTGTCGGGGCTCAGCGGTCAGACCTCCCAACGCACGCACAAACACACAAATGCACACATATTTACTGATCGGCTGTGAGACCTAAGAATTTGATTTCCTTCAAGTTGAGATGACAAACCCTTTGACTGAAAAGTAAAGCTTAGCGTATTGAGGGCAACCAGACATAGCCAGCTGTCTGTATTCATCTACTAACAGACTGATCGATTCTGTTTGCCCTGACTTGTCTAAGTGCAATCTCACTCACTGAAAATAATCCTGATTTAAAGTTCACAATTCCTTCAACCCCTCCCTAACACTATTTCACACTGCCACTAGCTTGGTGGAATCGGGCAAGTCAGCTTCAGATACATGAATTCGTCATAATGCAATCTGCGGGCTGATCAATAATTCAATTCTGCCTTCGAGGAAAAAAGGCATGTCTGGCTTCAATCTCACCTGTACCACCCGACCTTGCCCTTTAACAAGGTGGACTAAACTCTCCTTAAACCAGGCTGAAGGTGCAAGTGTGTGTTTGTTTAAGTGAGACAGAGATCTTGTGTGTTTGTGACACCCCTCTGTATGAGTCCTCTCTGCAGGCAGTGTTTGTAAATCAAAGACATCACTCTCATCAGAAGCTAAAACAGGTTGAGTTGTCTAATTATCAGAACTAGGTGAACAGCGGGGACAGGACTCCTGCTGTACAAGACTTCACCATTCTTCAGCAGGTAGGTTGGGAACAAGAACGATGTCATCCATCTCATCTGCTCGTCTCCGCATTCACCCAGAACTCTGTGTCTTTCTGCAGACCATCTAGAACTGACTTTCACTCAAGACTTGCTATTCTTCACAGGAAGGTTACACAAGATGCGTGTTGAAAGCCTGGACGTTTTGCTGAAGGTTCTGAAAGTTGTGTTAGATTCTCTATCTCGTCTGTGAAAGTTCTGTCTTTTGTGTCACTCAAGCTTAGTTCAGATAAAACAATGACAGTTGTTCAGCTGCTTCCTCACTTTAATAACAACGCTATCTGTGTTAGCAGAATCTCTGTCGCTCCCTCGCTCCCTTTGTTTGTTTCTTTCCTTTTTTAACTCCCCTATATTAAGCACACAGACATACGCACAGATGCACGGAGGAGAAAGGGAGAGTGCAGGATGAGAAGTGTCTTTGTGCATTTGGCAATCACTGACTCCAGTCGCCACTCTGCGTTGGAACCATTTTGGATTTACTCAGTGCTTTTGAAATAGTATCTGGTCAATCGTGGCCTCCGAGCTTTGTTTTTCACTGCAGGGAACAAAAAAGAAATAACCCGCAAACTTTCACAAGTCCTTCCTCCTCCATCTGTTTACTCTTCACAGTTTCAGCGTCCACCTTAACCCTCATTTTGGCAAAAAGAAAAACCTACAGTTTCAAAGAACTAGGTCGAAATGAATGCCTCAGTGTGCTGTTTTTTTGTAGGCGCTTATTTTCAGCAGGATTTTTATGGCAATTTTTTTTTTATTCCTGTTTCTCACAGGGCCCCAAGGGAGCAGAAACCATCTGAAATAAATTGAACGATTTTGCTTTAAAGGGTAGATCAGCGCTTCCAGTTGTTGAGAGCCATTTGCTGCAATGATCAGAGATTTAATTAACAAAGTTAGCGCGGAGTATTAGTTAGAACACTCGCATCGGTATTCATGTGACACAGAATAAATAATGAATGATGAGGGTATTATTGTCATTGGCCAGTAATTATTGGTTTCATTTGGCTGAACAAATTAGATTGTTTTTCTCGCCTTGCTGGAATGCAAACGACGTGTCTCTTGTTTGGTACAGTATTGTTTTTGCAATAATGTAATGAATCATATAAGTGCATTAATGACCGTGGGGGTAAGATAAATTCTTTCAGTGGTTGTACTGGGCCTTGATTAAGACATTTGCAGTTAGAAAGAACTTGTTCTCCAAGTAGTTTTGGTCCAGATGGACCACAGCTTCTTATCAGAGTGATGTTTTTCAAAAGGTTTGTGTCTGGGATGGGAGGCATCAGTCACTAGCTTTCCTGATCACTTTAGGGTCTTGGGAATCGTTTAGGTCTGAGAGTGATCGCAGACTGTAGCCAATTAATCTCAGCAAAGCAATAGATTAAATTAAATTAAATTCGAATCAGTTTTATTAATATAATGCTTTTAACAATGGTCCTTGTCACAAAACAGCTTACAGAATTTAAAGAATTAATTAAATCAGTTTGAAACGTGTGAGGAAATGTGTATGAATTATAATGATCAGATTGTCCCTGATGAGCAAGCCAAGGGCAACGGGGCAAGAAAAAACTCCCTGGGATGGCAATAAGGAAAATAAACTTGAGAGGAACCAGACTCAACAGAAAACCTATCCTCATTTATGTGATAACGAATAGCAGGGATTGATTTGTGGCCATACTGAGTATTAAAAGGCTAGAAGTACAATATAACAGGAGATGTGTTCAAGTTAGTACGTATGAAGTCCACTTTCCTTATTAGAGTACAAAACTGTTTGTGGGAGTTTCCATCATAAGCTATTAAGCAACTGAAGACATAAGTCATCAGAAAACAGCTGTCTGCTTCAGCCGAGTCCAAGACCATCTAACAGTGCAGTCTGGTCTTGTCCTTGGCAGTCGAGGCAGCGTACCAGATGGTAATGAAGCAGGTTAAGATGGACTCAACGTTGGCGATGTAGAAATGCACACCTGTGGCAGATTGAATTTCATGAGCTCCCACAGGAAGTGCATCCTTTCATTTTCAGGCCGCTGATGTTTAGCTCCCATTTAAGATCCTGGGTGATGATGGTGCCTAGGAAATGGAACAGAACTTAACAGAACTAACTGGGGAGCTCCATGGTGATGGGAATGGTGAACAGTTTTTCCGAACATCTCCACTGTTTTAGGGCATTGAGCTCCAAGCAGTATTGTTTGCACCAGATCACCAGATGATCTCCCGGTAGGCAGTCTCATCACCTCTGGAATGAGCCCAATTAGAGTGGTGTCATTTATTAACTCTAGGAGATGAGAAAGAACACAGACCTGTGAAGAGCCAATGTTAATGTTAAGACAGTGAGATATGTCACAAATCGATCCAGGACCCCTTAGTTTATTACTGATGCTCCCTTTTAGTGTTACAGTTACCCTTTGCAGTCATATGGAACCCTTGGTGTGTGCCATTTTTCACTATTTACAGAGCCAAGATTGCAACCAAAGAATGGAATCCAATTAGGGCCGGGCCGATAAACGATATATCCAATCGCGATTTATTTGATTTTAAAAAAGATGATAAGCTCTAGACATTTTTTTGCTCGATATGGATTAATCTAAGAGGCAATCACACAGCAGAACAATACGACAACAGCAAATCAGAGTGCAGCTTGCGCGTGCCGTGCAGGTCAAAGTTAATTTCCTACCGCACTTTGCGAAGCAAACTTGACACCAGGACGACAAAAAAAAATGAGTGGAAGCAGCGACGAAAGTGAATCTAAGCTTGAGTTATTATCCAAAGATGTTGAAATTGTCGACAAACAAGGTAGCACGAACTCCGTTATATGAACGCATCACCCACACGACCACACTGAGAGCATGAAAATGCGGGCCGATGCTACTCCGTCAACTAGCAGCGCTAGCAGTGGGGCTGTACCAAAGCAGATATCCATCGTGTAGTCTTTCGTGGCCATTACACTTTATGAAAGGTGTTCCAAAAGGAGCAAGAATATAACCAGGGCCGTTTCTAACTTTCTAGCGAAAGATATGATGCCCCTAAGCACACGAGGCTGAAGTTAGCTCCTTATTCGCAGCTTCCGATTCGTTTGGCTTCTTATTGCGCAGCGTCTCATTCTGCAGCTGAAGTTTAGCTCCTTATTCGCCTCGTTACTAACGGGAGTGTTCACGCTGGCAAAAGCTGCGCAGTTTATCAATAAAACGTTATTTTGGTGGCTTAAACCAGTGGTTCCCAAACTGGGGGTCAGTGTGTTGTATTCATGCTGCCCTAACAAACACCAATTTGCGTGTGGTTGTACGCTGTAAAGCAGATATAAATAAATAAATAGACCCTGTCTAAGTCTAGACCTGATTGACGCTATTTAATAAATATGCATATATATATTAAGCATGTTACATGGCGTTAATGTTTTAAAAAGTGAGTAATGCATCTGTTCTACATAAATAACGTGATAATTTCTCATAATTCATTCCATTTTTGTTGTCATTGCATGCTTAAGCCATTATGTCAGTTTATTGGGGCCGTGTGAAATAGCCTTCATTTAACTCTGAATTGTGGGATAAAAAGACAGCCCTAGTGTGTGTGGTCTAAATGTTGTTTCTCATTATTGTTCAAAATTCTCAAAACATTGTAATACATCATCACAAGATTTTTTTTTATAAAAAACTTTGCCGTGTAAATATTCTGAGCATGTGCCTATAGTATCTTAATTTTTAAGGCCAAATCTGTCATCTGTTTTTGTTAATAAACTATACTTTAAAATGTAATTTAATGAACCCTTTCATTTTTGTGGCTTCAGGCATTGTTGGGATTCTCTTTTAAAGCTGGCAGCATTAACAGCTTATATCGAAATATATATCGCTATCGTTCAATATGGGGAAAAATTATCGAGATTACATTTTTGCCATATCGCCCAGCCCTAAATCCAATTAAAGTAGGTGGGTGTCACAGAGCATAGCATAAAGGGTGTTTGTGGCACATTTCTTTGAAGACAGATGTCAGAAGGATGGTGTGAGTTGATCAGCATGAGTGCTTCTTAAAATGCCTTGAAGTTGCTTCAAGTACATAAACACATATTATCCCAGACAGCTGTCTATCGTGAGATTACGAGTTTAAATGATGGCGATATGGCCTGGAATGTGTACAGTATGTGTCTGTTTTTCTACGTAAGGTTTTTTAAATAGATGTCGTTGTTGGAATCCTAATGGTTAAATAGTTTGTGGGCAACACTGAAGCCGTATTGAATCATTTTTCAAGTGCTTTCAAGTGTAAGTTCATCAACAACCCTGGCATACAATGCAGTAAATTTTTCCAGGTATTAATAGTACACTACATCTCACTGCATTATGCAAAACTACTTCATTTAAACTTTAGTATGGGATTCACGCTTCATGGACCTTATGGAAATTGTTAACTTGCTGTTTGAGTCTGGTGTTTAATGGCATTGTAGTGTGTGAATCATGCGCACATGTTGCAAAGAACATTCCTCCTTTTAACCGAATTGATGGAGTCCCTTGGAGCAGCAAAACCATGTTAAAGAATAACCCAAGCCCTTAACTGCTGACCAGTCAGAATCACCAATTATGCATTAGGACTAAGAAATGACTAATTAGACTTTTTCGTGAGATGCACAGTTGTTGTTTAAAGCAAAGGTGGGATTCAGTAGCCTGACCTGCACTGTCTTTGTAATAGAAACACTCTTGTTTTCAAATGAACAGTTTACTTAGCCATGTGTGCTTTAGGCATAAATGAGTTGTCTCGCTTGCCGGATTTCCTTCATACCCCTAGAGTGTTCATATACCTGGCTGTCTTCACCAAGCTGCCAACCGCAGATGGACTTCCACGGATTCGCAAGTCTTTTTGAGATTAGACTCCATCCGTCATCTAGCCGAGAATTCAAAGTTGCAGCCAGGATCCCTCATCTGGCACCTGCTGCTGGCCTAATGGTCCCAAAACCTTCCAGCAAAGAGCTGCGTCAGGATTTTAACCTTAATAGAAATCATTTTGAGATGTAATGGAAATGGCTTTTCCAGACGCCTCCTCACTGGAGCAGGTGGTCTTTTCAAACATGCAGACATATTTGAAATCGCATCACTTAGACTAGTTTGGAGAGACTGTGGCGATTTACTTTTTCAAGCAGCACAACATGCGTCAGTTTGCGTTTCTCCTTGCATTTTCTTTTCCAGGTGCCAGTTGCCAGGGGTTATCTAGGACTTACGCCATCTTGTGACAACTAGAACTCTGGCAAGATAGCATGTGCCTCTTCCAAGTTACATGAAGCCTCTTCTTCTGGCACTTGCGATGCACGTGATTGGCTGGAATGGCTGTGGATCTTCAGGATTTGAAATTTTAGACAGTTATACTCTTTGGGAGACCAAGTCTGGAAATATTTCTTCTGAGGAAATTGGCCCGTATGTGAGCATCTCTCTACCAGTGTCATCTCTGGATGTAAATTGCATTTGTGAAGTTGCTTTAGACAATGCCTATAGTTAATGCATTTCAGGTAGTTCTAAACCAAGCCAGATATGTAGATAAATGAATTTGTATGAATTTGTATTTTTTTGTGCCTCTACTGTATGCATATGCATGTGTTAGGCTTGCACCAACCTATTGTATGATAATAAAAAAGGATGGCTGTTCTATGAGCGTTCTGACTCACAGACACAGGCATTCACACAGCCTGACGAATGTAGTGACATGCAGTCATCCAACATTTTTTTCCCTTTATCCCAGCCTTTTAAGTATTCACCAGCAATGAATCCAGTATATTGTGAAGCAGTTTGATTGTAAAATATTTATTGAACGTGTGTGTGTGTGTCTGGTTCTTTTCAGGCTACACCTGCTGCGGTGTAATTAGTTTTATTCACCTTTTACATGGCCTTTCTCACACACACACACACACACACACACACACACACACACACACACACACACACACACACACACACACATACACACACACACTTTATATGGTCTTAATATAGACGTGTGAATCAACGCAGACAGCAGGTCTTGACATGTAAATGGGGAAGGACATGTAACGTGTTATCACATGTGCATTCGTTGAAGATGTAGCACGTTCCTCAGCATTCGGTAGATCTGTTCGCTATCTGTCTTGATTCTGTTCCTTTTCCAGCTGATTCATGAGGTCATTTTTTGTGAAGTTTCCCACAGTTTTCTTCAAGGTCTATAGAACGGGGTCTTTCCATCCTATTCCTGGGAATCAGGGTTCGTCGTTATATTCTGGTGCAATGCAAATTGACACGCCACTTCTCCACCTGTAACCTTTCTTGTTGGAGAGTCACTCGCGAACAGACTCATTCATCACACAGCCAGCGCCTGCCTTTGTTGCCTTCATTACGTTTTACTTGGGACTCTCCTGAATGGATTAGCTCAGGATTTTCCCTATATTCGTGTAAGAGTGTGATTGTGAATGTGGGGCAAAATTATGGAGCGATTCAAGTGTGACACCTTTTACATAACCTAAGGGGAACCTCTTCCTGCTATGATTTCCCTCTTTCCTTGTCTTTCCCGCAGCCTTGTTTGTCTGTCCTGCTTCACATTTCATTTTCCAGCTACCTTCATGTTCCACAAATTAGTACCCCAAAGGTGTAGGCCTTCTCCTTGCGTACACGTCTGCAATATAAATAAAACTCTGAAGCCCAGGGTTTCAGTTCTAAGCCCTGCTCCAACGTCCCTGATCACAGGCCTCACACACTGATAACCAGTTCCCTCATCCATTTTTTGGAGATGCATTTGTCTGCTGGTTTCCTCTGATTTTCATTCAAAGAGTGGATATATTTTGAGATCTGAGAAAAGGCCTGACTAGATTGAAAATCAAAGTCCTTGTCATCATCTCTTTAGGGTTGCTGTTGTTGAGTAAAAATATACTTCTCTCCTCTCCACATCCTTACGCTTTTGTTTGTTTTCTCGTCTCTATGTTTTGGATCTGGCCACCGATTGATAAGCCCGAATCCATGAAAATCTGAGGAGTGATGTTTGTGTGTATGTGTGTGTAAGTGTGAGTGTTCAGGAGGGATGCAGCGGGTGTACTTGTTTATCTACCTCGCCTTTTCCAGATGGTGCACAGCAGAAAGAATCCACTTCCTAACACGCTCTCATTGTCTCCCTTCTCATTATCACCCGGCTGTGGGTTCTCCTAGGAATCTGGGCAAGTTTTCAGGGCCAGAACACACAAATCTACACACACCACATGATGCAGAAAGTGTGACTTATTAGCAGGAGAGACACAGGAGAGATTGAGATGTAGATGAAAGTGTGCATGTTTATATGTTTTGCGTAAAACCTGTGGAGGTGGAGGGTAGAGCACTTCTCTATATGAATATACGAATGTGTACCTGTCGTAGTTAGCAATAATGACCTTTGTGATTTCATTAGTAAACCCGCTATATAATGTAAAAAAAGAGCAACTTGTTTTGCCACCAAGATGATGAAGAAGCGTTTATAACAGATCTGGATATGGGTCTCATCAGCTGTTGTGCCTGGGCTCGCTCACATCATCGCGGTCTGTTTCATGCTCGTTCGTTGCTGTTCATTGACAAGGCTGACCTAATGTCCTCTGCGTTGTTGTGCTGTTTGACTGCCATGATCGACTTTCTCTTCGTTTTGCCGCTCCCCTAGCTTCAAATTGATAGACGGTCAATTTGAGCGGGCAAAGATAACGGCATTGTGTCAGTGGCCACCGATCCAGCTGTTATCTACTGCTTCTAGGCTAGCTAACAACCCAGAGAGATCCCTACTGCAATTATTGGCCTCTCTACTGATGTGTTTACATTGGCTCGAGGTGTGTTTTCTACATATCTTTATGCCCCTTCTCACTATCTCTCATGGGCAGGTTGTCATTGCTGGTGGTGTCGCTGCTGGATGGGGTCCTGTTTCAAACAATGACATTGCTATCTTTATTTGATGCTGCGTCATTCACCTTACAGTGAGAAGAATTTAATGGATCACACCTGCACTTGTACTATTAAATCTCACATTCTGTCTATTCCTTTGCAGTGGTTGCTGACGTCAGTCCTGGAGACCCCGTGCCCTGAAGACACACAAGATCCAACTGATCAGCTAATTATTAAGTCCTTAATGAGCTGGAACAGGTGAGAACTTCAGATGGTTCAGGACAGATGCTTCATAGGTCTAGAGTTAACAAGCCCTGTTCGATCTAATACAGTACTTGCTTTGGAATTTCATGTACTCTGTTAGAGAAAGATTCTCTAAATAATAGTTTGCATTTATTTTCAAGGATTTAATGAATGAAAATCAGTAAAGGAATAAAAATCAAATAAAGTATTGCTCTGTGGGATGCAGCTTCATTAAATTGAAATAAAGAGCAGAAACCTTGTGTACTTATCATATTACATATAATAGAAGCTTCTTACTGATTTCAATCCTTTCCAAAACCATGAACAAAATGTTTACTTACTCAATCATTCTCTATACCACTTATCCTATTTAGGGTCGTGGGAGGCCTGGAGACTTTCCCAGGGTACTCGGGACATTAGGTGGCTAGACACTGGATGGTGTGCCAAGCCATCGCAGGACAACAAAATAATTAGTTAAACACGATTTTATATTAGCATCTTATTAACATGACTAAGCGCAGTCTGCCCTGAAAATTCAGCATTTCATAATGCTGATTTTATTGGCTTGCATCAAGCATAAGAAACATAAACTAAACAAAAAACAACAACAATACAATTACTGGAAATAGATTAAAAACTGTCCAACACAATATTAAGCCCTGGAAGGATAGTGCTGAAATATCAGCTGTGCAGACAGAAATGACTGATTAGAGATCACTTAAAAGCTTGGTCAAGTTGCATTATGAGGAATCATCAGTAGAAATCCTAGCGGTGTTTTATAGTCAAATAAAAGCATTGATCTAAAGCAAGTACTCGTACTGTATATACAAACAGGACACTTTGTAATAAGTACTGCTTTGTTTTTTTTGGTCAAGTTGAGGATGGTAAGGTTTTCTTTGTTGTTTCCAGATTGACAGTTATGAGTTAAAAGTATATTTGAATGTATCATAGTACAACAATGATATCATAATATCATATTATTATCAGGGAAACTGATTGGACGATACACATTCCATGAGTAGTGATAATGAATCGTAACTTCACTGGGACATTTAACTATATGTATCACTCCGCATCACAGGTGTTGAAATAACCATTAATTGGATTAGCTGTCAGTCACCAATATAGGTGAAAGTTGATCAGTATGGTACACAGTACTGAGAAGAGAGCAGCTACCTTCCAAAACTCATATTCAAAAACAGTCACAGTAGCACATCCTGCAAGGAAACAAATCTGAAATCACTCATTCTTTTTAACACTTTGTTCTCTTAATAATTGCTTCTAAGTTGTTCCAGCTTTCCTCCATGTTGTTTTATTAATGTGAGCTACATAGATGACTAGCTTCTAATACATGGGGCTAAATCTAATACAGAAGCTGAATCCAAATCGCTCCCTTACCCCTAATCAAGGGGTTACTTCTGTTGACAGGTGATTGATTATATTTGATAACATTGATTATCTCATGCTCACAGTGGCATCTGGACATTTTGTCCCTGTGTTGGAAGCAGAAAAAAAAAGTGTTTGAGCAACTTCGACAAGGGCCAAATTATAAGGGTTATATGACTCTGGAGTCAGAGCAACTCCAAAACGGCACCTCTTTGTGGAATGTCTGTGAAGATTCCAATCATCCAGGTGAGGTTATCTGGAAGTTGAGTCATGTCAATGGGACTTCTTAGTAAAGTTGAAACGTTTCACTACTCATCCAAGTTCCTCATATTTAAGTCCTCCAAGGTCTTATATAATAGAAGTTAAGAACCTACTAAAAGCGAAAGGAAAAAACAGTAACCTGGCAACAGTGTCATGGGTAGCCAAGACTCATTGAGAGGCTAAAGCCTGTGTAGTCTGAGACAATAGAAGCGATACTGTACTGTAGGTCATATTGCTGGAAAAAGTTAGTGTTGGTTCTAAGGACGTCAGAACACAGTGTGTCGCAGTTTGTTGCGTATGGGGTCCATACTGATCCATGTCCATAACCAAAAACACCTACAACGGGCATGTGAGCATCAAAACTGGACCACAGAGCAGTGGAAGAAGGTGGCCTGGTATGATGAGTCATGTCTTCTTTTACATCATGTAGATGGCTGGATGCATGTGCATCACGTACCTGGGAAAGAGACTGCACCAGGATGTACTGTGGGAAGAAAGCAAGCTGACAGAGGCAGTGTGATGCTTTGGACAATGTGATGCTGCATTGGACCTGCCATTCATGTGGATATTACTTTGATACGTACCACTTACCTAAACATTGTTGCAGACGAAGTAGTCATTGATGGCAGTGGCTCTTTTAGCAGGATAATGTGCCCTGCCAAGATGCAGAATGCAAAATCATTAAGAATGGTTTAAGGAACATGTTGACTCTGTGTCCAAGTTCCTTAGATCTCACTCTGATTGGGAATCTGTGGGATGTGCTGGAAGAAAAGTCTGATCCATGGAGGCCCCACCTTTGCTGCTTCCAACAGATGTTCATCTAAAGCCTAATATATTCCACCAATTTACTTTAACATTGTAACGAGGTAATCAATGTCTTTCACTTCACCTTTCAGTGGTCATAATGCCCATATATGCCCATATATTAGATTTCTGTATGATCAGGTTGTGTTTCATGTTTTGGTTTTTATCTAGAGCGGAAAATCTAGCTGTATAAATGAGGAAAAGATTTAACCATCACTGAGCTAAGAAGGTAGGAGACTGGCTGGCAACGACGTGCGACCGAATGTAGTTACAAAGGCTTCAGTCACATAAAAGTTGTCAGATTATTTTGTCTTTTTTTCAAAACATGAGAGGAGCTGAGTAGGCCAGGTTACAGTAAATGTACATAAACAATTTTTGTGTCTGAAATAAATGATAGCTGCATCAAAATCAAAGGAAGGTTCCAGCATTATGGAAGTGACATTTGGACTCATATTGGTGAACAAAAGGCTTAGAGCATGGACAAGCTGAGTATCTGTGAATTAATTTGCATATGAAAATATATATTATTTTATAGAGAAGAATACAGTATGTTTTGAATGAGACTTGAATGAGCAGGAAGCCTATAGATTTAAAACATGAGTTAGGATAAATTGCTGTTATGGATGTGATAGTTTTTCATTATGGATTATAAGTGTCTGAATCAGGCCCTCTATAATTTGAAATAGTATTTATGAAAATTAACTAGGAAATTACTGAATCAGCAATTATTGCTGTTATTTTTTCCCTCTCTTTTTCCTTATAGCCTTCAGCGCATATTGGTGCTTTTTGATACTCAGCATTGAACTTTATAGTTTAATTTACAGGTACACACTTTGTCAATATATGCAGATGTAGTATTTTTAGTGTATCAATATGGTTTGGTAGGAACCCTATGAATATTATGCTTACGGTTTTCCCCATGGTAAGGTTGGCATTTGTATCACTCCCAAAATATGTATTTCAGAAAATCCTCTTGTTTCATACAGTACCTTACCCTTTGAATTGTGACAACAGTTTGATAGTACAGTATACAGTATGCATCTAAAAAAAATACAAAAAGGTCTTAAGATATTTTTCAACTGTAAAACAACTGTAAAACATTTTTGATAACCCGTTTCCTACTAATCTTATGTTTGTCCAATTAAATGCACTCTAAAAACATACCATCCTGGATCTTGTTAACACACAAACACAGTTCATTGGTGTGTTTTTGCCTCAACTGTCCCTTGGTTGAGAAAAATGGTTGCAATTTATTCATTTCAAAGGGACAAGAATTTGTGCAAGTTCTGTGACAAGCACTTCTCAAATGAGTGTTTTACCAACTTGGGGCTGTTCAGGACTGGAATGTCGCTACTTCCGACAGATTAAGAATGTGATCCTGTCTTTATACACACTTCAAGGCATTTCCACCAGAAGGATCGAGTAATATCATTTTAATCCATCATACTGTATACCCACCTCTCTATCACCATCAACACCGCTAGCATTCGACCTCAGCTCAGACATGCATGGTGTGACTCCAAAAACGCAACTCGTTGTCAAGGATATTGTCCTCGTTAAATTGGACAGGCGTGGGTGAAGGCGGTTTTGAGAAATCCTCCACAGTTGGAAACGGCTCTCATTAAACCCTTTGCCGTTCCATATTTAGGTAGCTCGCTAACCTACTGTCAAATTTATATGTGTCTAAAATCAGTCAAGCGATTGACTTTCTATTTTGGAAAGAAATATGGCAACATACATAATCATCTTATTTTGAGACACATATTTATTTATCATTGGAGCCGTTCTTCTTGTGTTCTAGAGTTGTCCAGAGAAACCTTGTTAGCATGTAAGCAATGATCAATACGTTTTATTTAGGTGAAAGTCACAGACATGAGGTTTTTCCTGAGATCAAAATTTCAAACAAATTTAGGATAATGAAATGAACGTTTTGAGAATTGTTATAGCCTGTGAAGAGGCATGTGAGGTCGGCATGTTTAATGGTTTCTGGCTTCATCTGGACAAAAATGTATTATAAGGCCAAGAGTTTTTTTAACACCTAACCATTAGATTCAAGTGCCTTTTAACCATCTCATTCTCCTTTTCTGTTATAATAAGCGCCAGTATTGGTGAGAATAGGCTGTAATGTCAGGTGAAGAAGCTCCAGCTCCAATTCATCCCCAAGGTTGAGATCTGTGATCTCTGCAAGAGTTCCTCGACTTTCCTCCACCTTTGTAAAAAGTTTTCATGGTGCTGACTTTGGTCATTTTAACATCATGGAACTTTTGAACTTTGAACAGTGACTTTGCACATTATTCTGCACATTCTGTGCACATGACTGATCACGATTTCTATATTCCACTTCAATAAAATTTTATTTTATTTTGTTATTTTTTTTATTTCTACATAATGTAATAAAAAAATTACAGCTTTTTCTAAACGTTTTTCTATACATTTCTATATTTCTAATTTGTAAAAAAAAAATCTCTTATTTCATACTTTATATTCTTATTGAAAAGTTATTTTTCTATTTTTAAGTCATCAGCGGTTGTATAAGCATTTCACTTCATATCGTTCTGTGTATGACTGTGTATGTTACAAATAAAATTTAAATTGGAATTGGAATTATGGAACAGGTTTGGGCTTCTTATTTCCAGTAAAAAAAAAAAGACATTTATACAAAAGTTTTTAAAAAATATGTTTTTAAATATAGTTGCAAATTTCACCCATTGTTCTAAACTGAAAGTAAACAATCAACAGTAAATCAATCAGTAATACTTCCTAACTAATTAGTTATACAAGACAAATTAATAAAGATCAGATAGTTCAAATAGTTTAAACAAACAGAATTAAAAACAAAACACACAATAAGGCTGTCGAAAAAATAATCTGTCTTCATTAAAAAATTAGGCTAATAAAATAACATGACCCAATATGAAGTGACACTTGAACTGCAAATGCACTCTTTTGTGGAAATTCCGTCCAAAGTCTATGGGAACGAACAAACATGGATTATGGTGGTCAGGGGTCCACATACTTTTGAGACTACAGTGCAACCTGGAACAGGTGTTTTGGCAATACAATTGTCCTTGCAACGGAGAAGATAAGATTAAATCTGAGACCTGCTGAATACGCTCTGGTATGAATGAGTAATTGAAAGAAATTTACATAAAAATGAAATGATTTCAAACAGCTCAATAATTTATGAAAACGTACAGAGGGGTGACAAATAAAAGGGGAAAAAATCAGCAGCTTTGCTATATAATGTTATTCTGACAGATCACCTTTTGAAATAATTCTATGCTGCTGAGAACGGTGTCTTTCCACATGACAATGCTGAAGACGCAAAGGCACGGGGACAAATCCTAACCTAGACGAAATAAGACATTAGCATGTTAACATGACTGGTATAACATGCATATATATAAACAAGTGAACGTGTATGCACATGCTTACTTTAGGTTCCTGTGTCCTTTGGGTGTACTCGTATTCTCTGTCTTTCATAAATATTCAAGTCCATGTGCTGTGCAGACCATAAATAACTTTTCATTCAGCAGACATACTAGGCCGTGCAGTTCATGTCCTGTTCTCCCACTACGATTCTCCCCATACTCTACTCTCAACCTTTCACACATGACTTCTCTCAGGTTTTTTTTTCTCGTCTTAGCTAAGAGCTAGTCAGGATGTCTCTCCCGTGGAGACCTGTACTGTCTTGTCTTTGACTGCAGACTTTGTTATGATTCTGACAGGATGTATTCGGAATGGAGTAGAGCCCTCGTCTTCGATGACTTCATAGTGCTTGAGCTGTTCTCGAACCAGCTAAGACTACATTGTCAGTTAAACTCTCTGGCGTCTGATGTGCTTCGTTTCGTCTCAGAGATTTGCATAACAGCTTTCAAATGAAGCTTTTCTTGAATTCTTATTCTTAGCCTGTGTCCAAGTGGCAGACTCGGAAGAACGGCGTAATGCCTGACACTGGCACGGAGAGCTAATGGCTTGAGGTTTGGGAGAGTGATGTTAAGCTTTTTGGTGGTTAAGGCCACAGTTTGCTCGTCTAATGGACCTTGTATATATTTTCGATTTTTTTTTTCCGATACAGAAAGCACTTTAAGCCAAAGCTCAAATTAACACATGATAATAAATGGTTAAAGTGTGAGATGTTTGGTGTGTAAGTTTGAGCAATCATTACATAACAATAATAATAATATAATCAGAATTATGACATTGTTCATAGCATTTCATACACTCACATTTGGCTGGCTGTATCCAGCAAAACAGCTTGAAACATAATTAGGTGTTTGATTAATACGTATCTGTCTTGCAGCGAGCTCAATTACTCAGCTGATAAGCAGCGACCGAGGAAGATTATACTTTGTAATTTCAGCCTTGTACTTACTTATTTATCGACGTGCTTAAAACATGCATCGAACCTAAACGAGCATCGTCTCTTCTCCTTACAGCGCTCTGTCCAGCCGCTCACTCTGGCTTTAGTTCAGGTAAGATAATGAGCTACCACTTTGTTCCTTCTTCTTGAGCATCTGCCATTCACTTTAAGTAGACCCATATACTTCCATACACATCACTGCTCTCTCTCTCTCTCTCTCTCTCTCTCTCTCTTCCTCTCTCAAATGAGTTTCCTCTCATTAAATGTTTCCAGAAGAATAGAAAATCAATGGTGCATACCAGTGTTAAAGAACTTTTTTTTCTTAATTCATCAATCCTTATCTGTTTCTTCTCTCTCTCTCTCTTTTCTTTTCCCTCTGAATTGCATTGCCTCACCAAGGGAGGAAAAACAAAGGTAAGATCAGCTGCTTTACGAAGTAATCTACCTGTTTGTCGGCGCGAGAGCGTAAGCTCGCCTGTCTGTCCAGGCCTTCCCCCCTTCAACCCCCCCCCCCCCCCCCCCCGTACCCGTCTGGATTGTTTAGCATCCACCCCTCATGAAAAAAAAAACCCTTCTGTAAAGCTTTATTCAGCCTGACACATATCTCCACTGCTTGGAGTACAATTTATAATGTTTTTCTTTTTCTTCTTCTTCTTCTTTTTCCTCTTCTTCTTTCTCCCGCTCTCTGCCAAGCATTTAAAGTTAGAGCAAAGGTCACACCTCTTCATTGTTTTCTAGTCTCTCTCTCTCTCTCTCTCTCTCCCTCCATTCCAACTTAATTTGGTTAGGTCTGGCTGGGTTAAAGCACATTATGTGTTGCAGAAGTTTAAGGAGACTAGACTTACACCGTCTCCTGGAACGACGTCATTTTATAACGTCTCGGATGTCTCCTGTCTTTCAGCTGTGGCCCCATACCTTTAAAATGTGCAGATGAACACACGTCAGAACTTTTTTTGCTCCTGCACCGGCTCGCTATGGCCTCTTTTCACCTGGGGAATAAGTTAGACACACACACACAACCACGCATGCACATACTGTACACACACACACACACACACATAATAATGTAGAGGGCTGGCCATCTTTCAGGCTGTTGTGCTGCTATCTGCACGCGAACAGCTTTGCTAACCCCGCTCGACTGAGCGGCAAAACAATGCCTGCTCTTTTTTTTTCCTTCCCTTTTTCTAATTTATTTATTTATTTATTATCTCCTCTAACGGGCTATTTTCCCCCCTCTCGCACGATGGCATGTGTAAAGGAGGACAGGAGGCAGGGCCGGATAGGGACTGAGTGTTGCAGGCTGTCCTGCAGGTACTCGTACAGCTCATTGTTGGGAATAATGGATGTGCTAGCTCCAGAAGCCTGGCAATAGCTATCACTGGAGCTATCAGCAGCGCACACACACACACACACACACACACACACACTTACACACATACACGTTTAAGGGTTTGAGTGGTCTGTGATGAATGGCTTTGAGAGGGGTTGTCTGCGATCAATAATCCACTAGTGCCCAGCCAGATGAGTGAAAAGGGGCTCGCCGCTCCCCACCTCTCCCCCCGCCGCATGCTTCAGACTCTCGTTAAAAGGCCAGCGGTTTTCTCATCGCCGCTCGGATCGGCAGCGTGAAATATTTCGTCGAAACCTAGCCATGTATGTAACGCACTCGGACGAGGAGTGCGTATCGCGCTTGATGATGTATAATCAGCCAGTGCGATGATGCACTGATGGAAGGGTCGAAGTGAAACTGGAGATGAGCTGAAAGCCTCTCCTCGGTGGATAAGAGCGAAGAGATGGTTTGGGTTACAATCAGAGGCCAGCTGGTGTACACACACACACACACGCACTCGTTTTTCTCATCCACTCACACAAACATGAAGACACAAATCCATCAGCAGCTATTCATATTTTAAAAAGTCTTTTTCTCAATTCTGTGCATTTAAGCACTTTTTCCTTCTATTTCTGGTGAATATCCTAATGCCTAATTACACCTTCCAGACCATCAACAAAAGACCTCCTATACACTCAAATACTCAGCTCAGCAGGCAGGCCACATGCCTCTTAAACGCTGTAGGATGAAGCGGGTAAATATACACCTCACACACACACACACACACACACCTCCTCCATCCCTCTGTCCCCCTTCTCTCCCCTCCCAGGCTTCAAGCGTCCAGTTTTCAAGTGAGCTTCATGTCGTGTGTTGATTTGGCGCCTCCGGCCACTGCACCTGTTGCCATCAGCATGTTGTGCATGAGCTGCTCCGGTCACCCCTACCAGTGGAGTGTGTGTGTGTGTGTGTGAGAGAGAGAGAGACAGGAAGAGAGAGAGAGTAACTGTCAGACTAACTGCCCTCCTGCTCTAATGAAGTCAGGGTCAGGTGTGTGCGTGTATGCGTGTGTGTGTGTGTGTGTGGGTGTGAGTGCTCGTCTGCCCACACTCTAATGAAGGCAGGGTCAGATGCACTATGCGGCTAATTGGTAGAGTTTGCCTGCGGCTGCTGGGGCTTAGTGTGATTGAAGAGTCCGGCTGGGGTCTTTTCCGCTCCAGCAGAGAATACACACACACACATTCACACTCACACACAGACACATGCACACACATATACCCTTGCTAATACGCACACAATAAAGCACCGCCGTCCACCTTAATCTTAGTATAGCTTGAAGTGAGAATCCGATCACCCTGACCCTCACCAAGGAGAGATGAGCTAAAGAAAATCATTTCAAGGTAGTGACAGGAGGAAGAGCATCATACTCTCTCGCTCTCTCGCTCTCGCTTTCTCTCTTTTTTTTCTCCTTTCTCTTTTTAGGTTTGAACTGAATGTCAAGCTTTAACCCCAAGAACCTGTTCACACCTGGTGTTAAATCACCTTCATTTATTGTGATCGCAGAGTGTCCTGACAGCAGCTAAGGACCGCCTAATCGACTGCAACATTGTCCTAAAATAAAACATTCATTATTGTGAGTAGGACTGCACCTAACAACTCTTTTAATAGTCGTCCTATCAAGCGATTATTGAAACGAATAATGGACTATTCAGATTATGAATTATGATTGTCATGAACAAAAAGACATTACTTAATAACTTTTACTTAGCAATTAGCTTTTTAATTGAGGTTAAGGTTCTTTTAGACATTTGATGAATACTTCGTTCACAAATATGTCTTTTAATGAACATTCCTGCTGATAAAATGATAATAAAAACCCTAATATCCATTTACTCTAAAACTAAAGATAATTAGCATAAGTAAAATATAACAACTACCACATAGACAAAAACGCAGAAATAAGTCAGGAATGCAACCTCTGATTGGTTAACAAGTCAGGAATGCAACGTCTGATTGGTTGACAGAGCCTCCGAGTGGCGCAGTGGTAAAGTGCTCTGGAGATCGCTTGTTCGATTCCTGGGTGATGCTGTAACCTCTGGCAGCCGGAGGTCTAGAGAGAGCTGATTGGCCGAGCTCTCTCAGTGGGGAGGGATGAGAGGTAGCGCTGTCCTCCGAGTGTGTTACGCCGCCCCCAATGACTGAGTGGTAGTAGTAGCCTTAATGTGGGAGCCCCCTAGCGACGGGGAGGAATTGGACACGACTAAATTAGGGGAGAAAATCGGGACCCCCCCAAAAAAAAAAATTTTTGCCTTTCTCAATCTCAATCGATAAAAAAAGCATGATTCTGCGGAATGGTCGATACGTCAGGAAGGCAGCCTCTGATGAGTTGACAACTCTAGAGCACATACGATGAAAAACACATGCGATGATGTCACCAAATGTTCAATTTGTACACAATTAATTTGGTCAACGATTTGAGACAACTGTTGTTAAGAGGGAGACACGAGTTAACCATTCATTAGCAAACCACATCATGGAAATGTTTGAAACCATCCATACAGGTGCATGAAATAGTATCGAATCACAAGCGAGATGTTAACAGCAGGTGTGAACAGCTAAACTCTTGTCTTTTTTTTTATCTTCCCATTGTGTATTCACTGAATTTGTGATGAGACGATTTACAGTACAGTTCTTGAAATGTTTTTGGCATTGCTTGAAGCGTTTGTCAAAAGCACACACACATCTTGCCTTGGCCTGCATTTTGTCTGCATATCAGTTGTGTTCCACTTTTTCTTCAATCAAAACAAGTTCAGTACACCAGGATCTACTAGCGATAAGCGTATAGATAATAAATTGCCATAAAGTACTGACTGATACACCTAAAAAAAACAGAGAGAGAAAACAGACTAGGTCTGACAGCGGAGCTGAGTGTCTGACTTCACATGCATAATTCGATTGATAAAATGTACATTTTTCCTAAAAACATTTGAAAACTTTTCTCCTGGCAGCTCATTTCCATTTAATAATAACGTTTTGCCATAAAAATTATTTATGTAATGATGGCACTTCCTGCAGTCGGCTATTAGCACATAAGTTTTGCTTTGTCAGCAGAACAGGAAAAAAAAAGAAAAAAGTGGTCTACTGTGGACTTCAATAGAAAATCATGTGCTCTATTGTCAGCAGGATCGTGACTAACCAGTTGCAGAGATCTGTAAGCTCATGTATGCAAAAGGGTAGAAGTGTGAATTAAGCTGGAGAGCTTATGTCTCTCTGAATATCCACAATGAGCATCATCGATGACTTTTAATTTCCAAGTATAAGACACCTCCTTATCGATGTGCGGTAATCTATTAACAAACACAGACATCGTGCTGTTTCCTATAGCTAGCAGTTCCTATACTTTTCCTTAATCTGACCATTACTTTTCCCGTATTGTGCCCAGATCTTCCTTATTTTCTGTTGCATTGCTTTTGTTTCAAACAGATTGAGGATAGAGGATGTGCACCAGAGGGCCGTGACCTAGCTGTGGAAACATGTATAATGGCACAACCCAACAGTTAATTTATATAATTTAACCACTCCAGCTTGTTCATTCTGCCCTTTAGAAATAGACAATTCAAGGCAAGTGATTTCTTCGGCTTCATGGTAACAATATTCTTTTCTATAATCTTTAATAGTCCAACATTCAGATGAGACTTTCTGCTTTCTGCATTATTTTGTGCTAACGTTGTGGAATTTGAAACGTAATCCTGGGTTTTTCAGATTCGGGAAAGATATCTGGGATGTCTGAAACTCACGTTTCCTCACGTCCTACTGAGCCCCGAAAAAGTACAAAAGTGTTACAGGATAGGAGAAACAAATATAGAAGAAAAAAACTGGTCCTTTTTTTTTTTTATAAGATAGGTGAGACACTGTATGAATTACTGTATTACTGTATGAATAGTCAGTGATAGACAATTTCTTAAATCTCATTTTTCAGGTGGTTAGGCAAATTTATGTGAGGTTACGAAATCCCGCCTCCTGTCTTATGACTGGTAACAAGAATTTGGTCCATCTATATAAAAAGTTGTGATCTTGCCCAGTTTTGTACAATCTATATAAACAAAAATAAGTTCTTTATCAGAACTCGCTCTTTCAATTATACCTTTACGTTTTATACATTGGAGGACCTGAAAACTTTCTCAGAAAATTTTCTGTCACATCTTGAAGTTAAACCTGTGCCATACATTGAGTTATGAGCAGTTATGTGCCAGATTATGTCACCGCATTCAGTGCTTTTTTTTTTCTCTAATTTATCACTTTAGTCCTCTAGGGGCGTGGCTACGTATATGCGTCACTCAACAGAGCCAATCAACGCGTTAGTTTACAGACTTTGCAGAAGACACATGTAAAATCCTCTAAAAACAGAAACGAAATGGTGACGTAATGTGTAATCTGAAGTACCATTATGAGCTACTAATAAGCTATTCACTCAAAGTAAACAAACACTGTGTGTGTGTGTGTGTGTGTGTGTGTGTGTGTGTGTGTGTGTGTGTGAGAAAGTCGTCCCCTCCACCCTCCACCCTATCTGCAAGCTAGTGGAGTCTCTAGTGGTGTCTAATGGAGAGTGTGTGTGTGTGTGTGTGTGTGTGTGTATACGCACATGGGTGTGTGCGTGAAAGTCGTCCTACGCAGTTAACCCCCCCTTTCCTTCTCTCATCTCTCTGGTCTCAATCACTACAACCACACTTCTTTTTAAAGGTAAAGTGCAGGTTAATTTGTTTTATGTTTGCTTTATATTTTGTATCACTTATATTTATATGAATATTTTGGGGTGTGGAACAAATCATCAGAGTTTTCATAATTTCTTATGGGGGAAATTTGCTTTGATATACAAGTGTTTTCTATACAAGCACACTTCTGGATCGAATTATGCAATCCAAGGTTCAAATGTACCTTTTTCTTTTTTTTTTTTAAATATGGCTGTCCTTAATTATGAGGACTATATTTTTTCAAACTGCATGTGTATGAATTGAAGACTGACCCAGTATATGAGTCACTTGGGTTTTTGTAAGGTCTTGCAAAAGATTTGTGAAATCTCACAATAAAAAGACTTAACTTTTTCTGAAAAATCTTTTTTTTCTGTGTATATGTTTCAAACTCCTCCTAAACGTTTTTACTTCATTGTCCCTTTAGAGCTGCCTTATCCATTTACTCACTCACTCATCGCCTTTACCGCTTTATTCTGTATTTAGTGTCACTGTCAGAGTAGACTTAGGGCACAAGGCGGGGTAACTTCCTGGATTGGGTGCCAATCTATCGCAGTGCGCACACACATGCACACACTATGGGCTATTTGGGAACGCCAATTAGCCTAATCTGCATGGGTTTAGACTGTGGGAGGAAACCGGAGTACACATCGAGACGAGAATCGAACTTGGACCCTGGCAGTGCAAGGCAACAACCCTAACCACTACACCACTGTGCTGCCTTCTTATCCATTTAAATATGTATAATTTCATCACCTGATATAAAAGTCATTAGAACGAATGCATATTAATTATAAAAATAAAAATGGAGCCAAGAATTGCAAAGAGAGGAAAGAAAACTAATTGTACAGCGCAAAGCCAAAGCAATTGCAGTCGCAAATTTAGCATACGTTCCTTTGTCATGTATTCCTACTGTACACATAATGACACTGTTTGCAAAGTCAGTACTAGTGTTATGTCAGCTCCCAGATTATGTACCTACCAAAATAAAAAGTGTCAGGATAGTCAATTTGGTTTAAATATTTTACCTTCTTTAAAGTGAAATGTGTGTATTATGTTTTTAAACTCTTGTTTTTAAAATCTATAAGATAATAAATGTTACATGTGATCATGAGGACCTCATCCTACACAAATACATCAAATCTAAAGTGGCCTCATTAGACACAGGAGTTATTAGACAGAACTGCTTTTAGGAGGGTGGATGCGACACTTCAACGCCTAGATTTTGACACAACATCAGTTTCCGGCTTTTACGCCTTCCCTGATAAATCACAAAATGTGTGTGTGTATGTTTATGTGGGTTTCTCACCTTTTTTCCTGTAAAGATCGCTACCAATATGGTTGCTTGCAATACTTTACATGTAAGCAAATATCCGTATTTTCATTGATCAATTCCATTCCATCAAGTAAAAAATAAATAAAATAAATAATTATATATAAACACACACACACACACCGATCAGCTATAACTCCACAAGATCTCTGCATGTGTGTTGGTCCATGGGTGCTTGGTTGGAATGAGATATGGACAATGTGTAGGGCTAGATCAACAATCTTGAACTCTTTGCCTGCTAAACCCAATACACAGCAGGCTGTGATGGACAGAGTGTTCTGATACCTTTCTACATATTTACATGTGCTTTAAAGTTTCTGTCATTAGTTAGATCCTTACACTGGGTTACTACGTAACATCAGTCTATCACTGTTGTGGGCTTTGGTTCTGACAAGCCTAGATGAACCATGTTTTTTTTTCTTTTTAATAAATGTTGGATGAAAATGTGGCTAGTGTTAAAATTACAGCTTCTTAACATGATTCTGAATATAATAATGGACAGACAGAAGTAAAAAAAAAAAAAAAAAGAATCTGAAAGCTTTAAATGTCTACCTGCTGTTTTAAATACTTCCATTAAAGATATTAAAAATGCTAATTGTCCCAGAGTTTGTGCTCTCCAAGTGCTTACACTCGCCAGATCCTTTCACTGCTAAATTTGGCCTCACCACTCTTTGCCTTGCTAACTCCTCACGCACCTCCTCCATTCTTTTGCACTCTCGCTTCGTTTATATCCGTCCCTCTTAGTCACTTCTGTCACTCTTTTTTCGCCTCAGTCGTGCCTATGCATTTTGTAGCATCTTTTACTCGCTTCCGCCCTTGTTGTAACCGCAAACACTGATGGTGAGATGTTTTGAGTAATTTTCTCAGTTTTACTGGCACACAAACAGGATAAATATACACTTTTCACAGGGATGGGAGGGGGGGGGGGGAAGCAGGGAACTAATTAAATCTGTTGGGATATTAGGAAGACATTAGGGGAAGAAAATTGTATCGTGGTATCTGGTAGAGAATCAGAAAATTGTAATTATGGAGGCCTTTATTTCAGCTTGTTAAAAATTTTTTTAGCTACCATATTTAAACAGAGAGAGAATGGAAAGGACTTATTACAGAGAGAGAGAGCGCGAGAGAGACAGAGAGAGTGACCCGTCTCACCTCTTCACCTGGGCTACTCTGTCTTCTTCTTTTTTTCTCTCCTCCTTTCTCATTCTCCATGGCCTAGAAATTAGCCTGTCACGGTTGCTCGATGGCTGCAGGCTCAATTTGCCCTCTTCAACAGCAGGCTGAAGGCTGAATGTACAGTACAAGGAAATTTCATTTTCACCTGCACGCAGCTGCTTCTTTACTGTAGCTTGGTCTTAGATATAGGGAGGTACCTATTTATTTCTTATTAATGAAGCGCATAATTAATTACTTATTTCTTTGCTCTTGGTTTACATTTTTTTTAACAACAATAAACAACAAGATAATACCTCGCAAGATATGAATAGTAAAAATATTTACAACTACAGTAATGCAGTATCTCGATCAGTCAACTTTTAATCATAATCCGTCATTGTTGTTCTTCCATGTATTGACGAACAATATCATATACTGTAACCTCCAATATCATTGAATCCGTTTTGACGTAAGCCAAAGCGCTCTACTTTCAGACAATAATACTAATGAGGGACACCTTAATAAGGTAATTTAGATTCTTATAAATTTGGATTCCAGTGACAGCATATTTTTGGGAAGCCCTTATGCGTACAGCAGGTCAGGTTTTATTTTTTATGACACATATGGCTGTTCCTTTTGTCTTCACAGTGCTTTAGAGAAAAGAAATCCCCCTATAAAAATAAAAGTGAATTGAAATTGATGAAACGGCGATGCTTTTAAAAGCACAATGATGCATGTCTTTAATGAGACCTGTAAACATAATGAAGTATGAAGAACTTACTGTACCTGCAGACTGCTGCAGGTACATCCCGCTATTTATCTTTCTCTGAGGATTTATCTTTCCTCGAGTAGTTACAGCGATTTTTATGGTTACTATCCTTCCTTCCTTTGCTCCTTCTCGTTTTTTTTTTCTCTTTTCGTGCTGCCTTCCCAAAAGAAAGGTTTATGTCTTGAACGTAAGTGATGGCTGGTTTAAACTCACTCCCATTTTCTTCCCCTAGCTTCCTGTAGTATTTCTTTCCATATGTAGCTCTGGGTCAGTCTTTTCCTCTCCATGATGTTGCCTTTAAATCTCCTGCTTGTTCAGCTCTCTCTCTCTCTCTCTCTCTCTCTGTGTGTCTCTCAGTAAGCCTGGTGGTATTAGTGTTGTCAGAATAGAAAACGATTGGATGTGCCTGGCTTTCTCTCTCCCTCTCTCTGCCAGGTGGTGCCTCAGCCCTTGTTAAAAAGTGCAGCCCGGGAATATGCATGCTTTTTAAGAGCTGAAAGATGCGTGGGAGATTAACGTTGCAGATATAAATGCCTCCTTTTGCTCCCAGGTGTCATTTTGCTTTCTTATGCGTGTCATCTAGGTCTTCTCCATTTCCAGTTTGTTCTCATTTCACACGTCTTCTATATTAACATCCATAGACCTCCAAGGCTAATGACCATGTTGTGGGAAGTGAAGATACCAAGCGATTAAGACTGTGATTGTTGAAATTGATGTGGTTTGGTTCAGTTAAGTGCATGCGTGGTGTGTCTTGTTTGTGTGACAATCCGCTTCATAACAGAGATCCCCCTCCCCTTTTGTTAACCTCATTGATAAATGGAGCATTAGTCCTGAACAGAAGCCCGTAAGAACCTGAATTGAATTCAGAATATATTTTTAGCATAATATGTTTAGCCTTGGGTTAAGTTGGGAATGATTTTACATTTATTAATCAAGCTTTTGTCAAGAATTTATCAAAGGGCAAGAACAATACATTGCTGAACGTTACAATAGCATTTGCATGTTCTCGTCGTGCTTGGTGGGTTTCCCCCAGTTGCTTGGCTCTTCTCCACAACCCAAGGATATATGACATGAGTCAACTGCCATTTACTAGTGTTTTCATAGTGTGTGAGTGTGTGTGAGCCTAAATGTTGCAAGAAGGTTTTTGGAGAGGGACAGGGATGGGGGTTTGGAAATGCTTGAAGTTGGGCAAAGCAAGTTTTTTCACCTTTTTTTCTTGTTACAGAATTTTCATTACATTTGGCTTATCATCACTCCTCATGTAAACATTTACAAACACTACACTCCAAATCTAATTTCACAAAACACTGAACTCCAAACCTCTAGTCAGGTTTCCCGAACAGTACTCTCAAAACCCTTGGTCTGGTTTCCTAAAACACTATACAGTACTCCAAACTTCTGGTCTTCTTTCCTAAAACACCAAACTCCAATCCTTTGATCTGATTTCCAAACAGTGCACTCCAAACCTCTGATCAAGTTTCCAAACACTACACTCCAAATCTCTGATCATATTTCCAAAAAAAAACTCTACACTACACACCCCCTTTTGATTTCATTTTCAGACGCTACTCTCTACAACTCTGGTCCTCTTTCCTAAAGCACTACACTCCAAACATCTGGAATATGAATCGTTTCTTCATTCTTAAGAACCTAAACTTACGTAACAAAGCTGACTCTCATACACCTTTAAGCTTGGAGAAAAACCCACACAACATACGCTAGTCATGATTTGTACATATTTTATTTTTTGTCCTCCATGAGCAACTGTGCACTCTGCAGGGAGGGATATATTATGGAACACCCTTTCACACCCTCCTCCCCTTTTTTCAGCCCAACATGAATTCATCTCCTCCTGTGTCCCATCACCCCCGCAAGCTTCCAAGCTGTCACGCCAGCCTGGGCTGCGTTCCTCATTGCCAAGGCACGGCAGGACCAGATCCGGCCTTCGAGGCTCGCGATGCCCTTCGCGCAAGCTGCAACGGACCCTTCCTCCGCAAATGTTATCTAAATGCTAAGCACTTTGGCA